>PTEX01000075.1:3402447-3451627 GCA_003342815.1 Eudromia elegans
CGCCTCAGGACCCGCCCCATTGGCTGCCTGAGGGGCGGGGGCGGGGTCAAGGCCGCGGGGCTGCGGCCGTTCACCCGGCTCGCGCGCCGAGAGCCAATGAGCGCAGGGGGCGGAGCCTCCTCCSCGCGCTCCTCGGGGGCAGCCCCATTGAACCCCCGCGCCCCATTGAGCGCGGCCGCGGGGCGGGGGCGGAGCTCGCGTAGGCCCCTCCCACGAGGCAGAGAGCGGGGGTGAGGGGTGCAAGGGCCCAGGCGTCCGGGCTCTATTGGCTGCTGTCCCCGCGGTGCTCGCAGGGCCTCGCATGGATCCCAGCGCGGATCCTGGTGCAGGATCCCGGTGCAGGTCTTGGAGCAGCGTTCCAGACAGGGATCCCAGGGCAGAGTCCCTGTGCAGTTGATGGGGCAGGCGGAGCCATGGGACCCAACACTGGACTGAGCTCATTGGCTACGATGTCAAGTGCAGGACTGAATGTGTAAAAATGTCCCTTGGCTTGAAAGCTGTAACCCAACAYGGGTCCTTCTGCTGCTCCTGCTTTATTCCCAGCCATAAAAAGGGAGCAATGAAGAAATTACTCAGCTCTGCGTAAGAACCCCAGGAAAATGAGGAAATCACCTTCGACACATAACCAGGGCTGCAGGGTCATGCACGCCCTTGAGCACGGGGCCTCCTCTCCGCAGAGGGCTCAAGGAGGAGSATTTGCTCTAAATGCAAACGAACCGGTCTCCTTTTTAATTGCAAACATAATGATCAGGTATCATTACAAGACCTTAGGCTGCTGTGTAGGTATAAATAACTGCACAAATTATGAAGCCATGGAAGAATATAATGCAAAGTATATTCAACCCCTTCACTTCTGTGAGGTATAGCACAGAAATAGAGCTAATACCAAAAACATTTACTACTTCTGGGATGGAAAGAGTAGTTACAGACTGCATTAAGAATGAGTAAAAAAGAACACGTGCTTCTGAGTTGATGTTTGTTTTATTAGAACCTCATATAAGGTTTTTAATATGCAAATTCTATTTATCATGTTTAAAAAGTGTTGCATTTTTGTTCTTACTTTTTTTCCAAAAATCATACTATTTCTAACCCATTATTTTCAGTAAGTTAATTTGAAACTGTAAACAAAGTAACATTGCATTTAATAGCTGAGACAAACAATGAGAAAAGCTGAATTACAGAAGAACAGAGACAACAAAGAAACAACAACTGACATCCACACTACGAGTTTACCTCTCCAGCACAACTAATGCCTCGAGGGTCACTTATTTCCACCAAAAAGATGCTGCAATGGAGAGATGAATATGCTGTGGAAACAAAACCAGAAGAGCACATTATAAACAAAACACTTTTCTGAGAAGCTTAAAGGCAACGTTATTTTTGCCCCCCTCAGTGACACTGTTCCTGGCATAAGATAGACAAAAATGTAGAGAGGAAACATAAAGATTAACTCAAGATACAATGGCCTAATATTGGCATACAATACAGTTAATATATTTATTTCTTAATAAAACCAAACTGTGACTCATCCACCAGTTACTGTCGTTGTTCATTTCGGTCAATCCAAATTCATTAGTCATGATAAAATGGAAATAGATAATGCTAAGGCCATGCCAAGCTGGGGTCAGAACAACTGCATGTCTAATGCAAGTATAACTGCAAGTCTGAATGGGGTCATCTACAAATTCAGTAACAAAAGGACTTGAAAAAAGAGTCCTTAAATATTTAGGTGGTATCACCTAAAACTGCCTCACACTGGTGGAGTTGCAGAGGAGGCGAGGCAGGAGGGCGAGGCAGGAGGGGGACAGTGGGATGTCCCAGGAACCAGCAGATCAAAAGCATGTGGGTAAACTACTATTGAAATGTTTGTCTGAGGCTGCCCATGCTTGACAAATGAAACAGTGCCCATGGTAAGAACAGTCTTTTCAGTGACATGCTGGTTCTGCTCAGCTTACCCTTCTCTGCCATCTGCTGCAACATAAACTGCATGAACTTCTCGAGCAGGAAGAAGGCAAAGAGTTCACAACTGTGGCCTGGAGAGTGTTAAGGCTGTAATGCAAATTTTCACCCTGCAGGGACTGAATAACCTCCCTGGAGGCACCTGTGCTGCTCCCAGCTCCTTGTGCCAAAGCACGAGCTGCCAGCGTTGCAGAGTGTGCCATTAGGGACCTCCTAGAGACCAGATTGGAGGGGGAACTTGTTATCAGTGAGGTGCTTCTGTGCTCAATCCTTCTAATCCTGACAGAAATCATGTGATAAAACCCATACGTATGAGACTACCTCTCCCCTAAGGCCTTTTTTATTTTTCCCCCCCTAAAGACCACTGAGAATGGAACATTTATTAGGAATGGGCATCTTACCACAAGAAGAAAGGACACCAGTGAATGTTTTGTTAATGTTTACCAAAAGCCCTATCTACTCTTCAAGGTAATCACCTTGCAGAACCACCTGAACTGAGCAGAACCAGAACCAGACACGGTCCTGCCAGGTCAAGGGGCTTCTCAGGAGAGTGAGCCAGCATCCACGACATTCCCTGCTACTGCAGCTGAAGCACCTTCTCACTCACCCAAACTTGCTCATTTGAAGTTTGCTCTGCCCTAGGGCGAGTGAACAAACCAGCAGGAAGAGTTTTCCTTCAAAATTCAGTAAATGAGAAAGAAGGTGAGACAAGCAGGTCTCAGCCCTAACCAAGAGAAAGCAAATGATGCGCTACACCTTCTGCAGAACCTGGAGAAACTTCTGCCTTTTAACTCTGGATTTCCTCTGCATCTGACTTGGTCTGTTTGCTGCACTGGCTGCATTTCACCTTCAGCCACACTGGTTTCTGCATTTCTTTCGTTGTTGCATTCCACAGGTCCCCCTGCAATGAAAAGCAACAAAACTAAGGTATGAGCTCACTCCTTGCACACCCCATGAACAGCCACGACAGACCCTGAGAGCGAGTGACACGTGCGAGCTCAGAAGGACACAAAGCCTGRCAGGTCTCAAGGGAATCACGACAAATGCAGGTTATGAGGTGAATTCCCACCTCGCAGGGCAGCAGGGAGGAGTTCCTCAGCCTAGCTCTGTGGGTGAAGAACTGTGATGCTGAACGAGGTTCTCAGCCTAAATCATTGTGGTTACTGTGGTTGGGATTCCTACTCTGATGTGCTGCAGTCCCACTGCAATCCCTGCAGCTTTCAATTTAATATGACCAGTTCAAATATAGTTGGTGAGAAATAATCTGGGATTTCCTTATGGGCATTCCTATGGTTATAGCCTGTGAGAAGGGATGTTGGACTTTACTCACTCTCAGCTTCCTTGGAGTAATTCTGAAAGGAAAAACAAAGCAAAAAAAAGTGTTAACATAATGTAAAATTGTATTTGGCAAGAGCTTTTTCTTTGCTTGCTTGCTTAAAGAACTAAAATACACGAAGTCACACACTCCCATTCTGTGATTTTTCTACTRCTACTGTCAGGACTTTTTTTCAGCAGTTTATTTCCACCTTTCCTTCCTCAGGGAATTCACAGGCCTAAAATAAAACACCTTATCCTACACTCAGGTACCTGCAAAACTACCTTCTTTAGGTGGCCTGAGATCTCCTTTGCAGATTATTCTCAAATAAATAAATAATTTATAAGGGCCATCTTCAGCGACAGGCTGGTCACCCGCCGGTTTTCTTTCAAATTGAACCAAAAGAAGATGCCCAGACTCTGCTCCACTTCTCCTGACGCACTTTGGAAATAGAAAAACATGCAGGCTGGACCTGCATTCATTCGGACACCTCCAAGGTCCCCTGCTCCCTGCATAACTGCCTTAGCATCGTGTCATTCCAGCAACCTCCAATGCATCCTCATGACGCACAGAAACAATACTCACACATTCCCCACGTCCTGCCACCAGATTTTAAGCATCTGGAACTAAACAAATGCTGTTTGGCCTCTCCAAATTTCTCTGTAACTTACCATTTCAGATCCAAGCTTTGCTTTGCCCCTGCTGTGAACACACCCAGCTCCTGTTCTAAAAAAGTCAGATAAATGGGAACTGACTTTACAAAAAAAAAAATCACAAGAAAGCAATATACAAACAATTACCACAAACATTTAAAGATCTTTAGGGCCTCTAGGCCAGAAGATATACATCCCTAATATATATTAGGGACTCCAGTTTCAAATTCTCATTTAAAAAGTATATTTACATCAGATGTTAGATTTCTGCTTTTTTTTTTTTTTACTAAAACAAGCAAGTAGTTAGAGGAAACAAGAACGTAAATTGACATTGAAAAAGGGATGAGAAGGGGAAAAGGGATGAGAAGAGAAGGTAGACAGCAAAGAACCACAGAAGGACTTTACAAGACTAAAAGAAAAAGCTATAGAGTAAATGTAGACAGCCAGGAAAATATATATATATATATATTAGTAAGAATATGAGATGTTTAAAAAAATCAAAGTGGCAAGGAGGGAACGGAGAAAGAATGACCAGTCACCCYCTCTCCCAGTACAAACAACAGATAAAACCATTGGACTAAATTAATGGGAACTAGAAGGATGAAGGAAGATGATTTTTCATTCAATGATTCATGATTTTTCATTCATGATTCTTCATTCCAACAGAAGTTGACCCCAAAAAAGATCAAAGGTCTTTGAACCACCCAGAGCATAAAAAATATTGAGRTAGTCAAGCACTAACAGAAAATACAAAAGTTTAAAACACATAGATGTAGATCTATTTTGGAATCTGTGTAAGTAGTTTGGTTACCAAACAAAGGGACATGAAAGGTCTGTAGCAACACTCACGTGTGCATGGACAGAGAGGTGTGAACAGAGGCACAGAAGGACCGTGAAGGCGCATTTTGCCACCAGCTTCAAGCTGAGAGGCAGAATTCATTTGCAAACTCTGAGGAACAGACTGAGATCCAGCCAGGAAACTGTTCCCAATCCCTCCCCTTCTGYATCTCACCCAGGTGAGCAGCTCAGCACACTATTTTACGCAATTTCTTCTTTAGCTGCTTTACAGTTTATCTCCGTAAGACTCCCTGTGATGCTACATGTATTATTATCACAAGGAGTTGAACAAGAAGACTTATATTCTCTAATGGCACATCAGCATGAAAGTATATAAGAACTTTTCTCCAAATAGGGGTAATTCTCCTTGAATTCTGTCTGGCAAAGAGTGGGGCAAAGAATTATGCAGTCATGACATATGAGGAAGCTTCATGAGATATTAGAGTGACACATGTCCTGGGATAATATTCTCTGCTCAACTGACCTGTCCATATCTGCTTCTGTGTAGGAAGGTTCTGCTTCATCTTCCATCCTTCTCCTCTTTGCTGTTCCTACTGTTTCAGGACTTTCTGTCCTTTCATTTCTTTCATTGACCTTCAAAACACGGCACACTGGTTACCGATAACATTTGCTTGGGATTTTTGGAAAGTTTTCTATTTTATAACAAATTCTAGAGTTAATACACATTAGTATTTCACAAAACTGTTGATGTCTATATAATGGAAAACAAAATCAAAAGATGAACGTATGAAATAGTAGATTCTCTATTCAAACAGAAGACAAGCACTGCGAGGCCATCCAGAAAATTATACTCAAAGGTGATAGTCAAATAGTATCACTAACCAAATAGTATTGCTTTACAGGACATCATTCCATACTTAAAAACTCAAAMCACTTTAAAAATACCCAACTTACAAGCTTGGAACTTCCCTTTTGAGCTTCTTTACCTGCAATTATAAAGCAAAATTATAAAATTTTAACATAAATTATAAATCGGGTGAATACTTACAAGGCAGGTTCTCTAAAAACATACATTTTTACACTTTGCCTCGATTTCTGAAGATTTAGAAATGTRTTTTTTATATTCGGAAGCAATGCTAAGTTTGCATATGATAAGTTGAAATTAAAAAAAAATCAGTAAATATAATTCTTTCAAAAACACAATTCTCACCTGTAAAAACACACGGATGGAACGGTGACTTCAGCTTTTCTTGAAGGAGGTGAAGGGTTATATTAATAGATACAGCAGGGTATCACAGGGCATAAAATTAGTGGATATTTTGGAAGAGAAAAGGCMCTGAGGAACTGCAAGCAACAGTCCGTGTTTTAGGCACCAGATGGAAGGTGTAAGGACGAGTCAAAGGCATCAGGTCTAGAATATCG
The DNA here is from genome assembly GCA_003342815.1 of Eudromia elegans. Lineage (NCBI taxonomy): Eukaryota > Metazoa > Chordata > Aves > Tinamiformes > Tinamidae > Eudromia > Eudromia elegans. The sequence goes on from PTEX01000075.1 coordinate 3,408,595, forward strand.
AGCACCTAAACTCAGGTGCATGTGGCAGGTACATATTTTTTTCCAGAAGCAAAGGCCTTGTGAACAGCAACCTTATAAGCTAATTGTAGAACAGAAATATTGTGTAAATATCTGGGGATGATGATTAAATATCATAGCAAGGTCTCCGGAGAAGTGAGTGAGTGTTCCATGTTTTTACATCAACACATGCTATGTACAGTAGGAGATGCCACAACACAAGCAAATGGATGAGACAAAGAAATTACCGGTAAGGATAATTTATATAGGAAATAAGACTAATGTCTATTGAGTGATCATAAATAAAAGATTTCCTCAGGGATCAATAAGCAGTTAAAATAGGAAGCGGTAACAATAAACACTTAGTTTTCATGACAGAGGAGGTTGGCTCTGGATCCCGCAAAGATCTCCACTGTAAATTCAGAGCAGACCTTGAAAATGAGATATTACTGAAGTGACCTTTGCTGCTTATACAGAAGACATTATTATCATCATTACTTAGAAAAAACACATTTCTTTATTATAAAAATAGAAGAGAAATGACAGACAAGTTCAATGCCAACAAACATGTAGCAAAGCACAAGCAAGATAAAAACATGTTTTACCTAAGCACATATGGACTCTAGCCTAGCTGCTGGCATTRAGGAATGAAAGTTGGAATCACTGGGTGTTGCTTCACACCTCCTTCATACAGGCTTCAAACAGCAGTCGAATACTCAGCAGTGGTTGAAAAGGTAAATGGAAGATTTTGGAAAAGCAATGTTGAACACATTGCTAGGCTCTCCTTCAAACCTCTGGCACATGCAAATGGGCTCTGAATTCAGGATAGGCGCATGGAAAAGGAAGATGAATTCTTCTTCCTCACTAYTGCTCCTCAGATATGAGCAGAAGGGCATCAAATTCAGTGATCTGGCAGCAAGTGTAAAATAAACAGCAGATTTGTCCACCCAATTCATCCTGAAATTCATTGTGCATGGTGCAAAATGGGCAAGGACGTTTCAGAAGYAGCTTCAGAACCTCAGGAAAGAACAGCACAGAGAGAGCCTCTCTCTCAGGAAGCCTTTCCAATGTTGGAAGGCAGGGAACCACCCTGGAAAAGGTGGGACAAGGTTACGCTCTGCACCCCCACAGCCCCAACACTGGCTCTTCAGACTGTCAGAAAGGATTTTCCCGGGGCTTTGGAATTGTTCCTTGGAGTTGCTGCTTCCAGTGAGCCCAAGACAGAGCATGTGGTTCCCGGCTTTTAGGAATGGGAAAGGGAAGAGCTTTCCTTCACCACTGTAGTTGTTCTTTACAGTTCCCTCTCCAAAACAGGACCTTCAGCCTCCCAGGGCTTTTTAAATATATTCCCAACCCTTCTSGGAGTAAGATGGAAATTCACCGTTTTAGCCTGTTTCATCACCTGCAAGTCCCAGAGGTAGCAAAGATACTTTTTTTTTTTTTTAAATCAGGCAGTGATGGCAGAAACGAGGGAGAAAAAAAAAAAGACACTGCAGCAGTAACTGGAGCAGTGCTATCATGGCAAGGTGAAAATGAGAGGCAGCTTCCTAAGCTTTCCTGCCTGACCAAAGGGTTGAAGTGGAAACCATTAGTGAAGACAAAAGTGTTTATAGTCCAAGCCTGTCACAGGCAAGGGCTGCAGAGGCATCTGCCTTCTTGCAGATGCTGCTGCTCTTGGAAGACTTCCTGGCCAGGTGCCTAGAAACGGGCTGGCAACTGTGGATACGTAGAGGGTTGTATCTCAAAGCAGCAGCAAAGCGAATCCAGCGACAAAACTCACCTCAGAGCAAAAAACTGTTTTCTCCTCCATGAGCAACAACTGCACGGTGCTGCCAAACACTAGTTTGTTCCTAGGATTTATCCAGAAATTACCAGGCAGACTTACCGAGAGATACATTCTGCTGGAATGAATTGACTTCTAGATACACGGTGCAAATGTAGGGATAAGGTGTGAGCTGCACATCCCCGTGTTTGAACCTCATTTTCGATACTCGCTCCCACTTGCTTAAATCTGAGCGCGACGTCAAGGCTTAAAAAGAGAGCACTAATGTTTCAGAGGACCGGGAGGCCTAAGGCTGCCTCCTTGCAAGGCCTCAAAAACTAAACACCATGCTAAACACCTGTGTAGGGGTCTAAACACCCTCCGTGGGCATTAGCTGTGTGAAAAATATTAGGAACAAATTAGAAAACAAAGGGAAAAAAATATCATTCCGATGGTACCTGTGGCCTATGTTAAAGGCTTTTTAAATGTGTTTTATTTCCCTTACCCTTATTGTGCTCTAGCCCAGACATCCTCCCTCTGGCAACAACACGCTGGGCTCTTCCACTTCTAACAATAATATTTTTCTGGCATTCCTTAGTGAAAAATCTCCATACCTGCATGGCACAAAGCTTTCACGGAGCTACAGCTAGATAAAAGTTCAGGGAGGAAGGGAAAAATCTGATCAGCAGTCCCCAAGGAATGAGGGAATGCAAGCAAAATAAGGCAAATTGAAGAGATTTGTTTCGCTTCTATTTCTAGACTCCAGAAACTACATCAGAGAGGTGACCGGGATAAGTAACTGCTTAGGGGCTTGTGCATTCCAAATCTTGTCYGTATCAGCTCGCTCACCTCTCAATGTAAAAACCACTCTAAGGTGGATTTGGCTTCTCCCAGCCACTTATGTATTTAATTTTTATACTATACTATACTATACTACTTTTTATACTAGGGAAAAGTTTTTGAGTCTGTAACTAAATGTAAAACATTCCTTAACCTTTTTAAACAACCTGCTAGTTTTGTTTCTTGCTGTTTTAGGTGGGTTTAGTGTCACTCCCTAAATACTCCGACTTGTTTTCTCTGACTACATCTGTTTTGGACACTGCAAAAGACTCTTTTAAATCARTTCTTTGGTGAAGTACAGAGGTGGCTCCTCAGCTGATGTAAAACCCTAAAGCTCTARGGCAGGGTACTCTACACTGCCAGGTTTGAATATGGAATTAAACAGCGCTGAACTCATGGAATTCATTGACTTCTTCATTTTACAAGTCAGAAAGGATACAGGGAAAGATAGTGAAGTGSTCTGTAGAAAACGGATGCAAATCATCAAGATTTCCAAGGATCACTCGAATTGCTTCCTGCAAACATCAAAAAATAAACAGTGAAGGAATGTTAGTAATGCACCTCCAATTCTGTAACTTCAATTTTAAAGGAACTTTAGGGATGCATGCATCACGGAATAGCTCCTAGATGCACAGGAATCGCCCGTTGTCTTCCCCTTCCTCTCCCCACTCCCTCCCACACGAAACTGAAGTACGCCACCGCTTTAATTTCCCCCAATTTATACTTGTTAGGAYTTTTCTTAACATTTCAAATAAAAGTGTTCTCCTTTTCAAGGGCAATTCTGTGTTTTGAAGAGAACGAAAGATGTATTCAGCCTCCCATTGAGCTAAGACCCCCTGGAGCTGCTTCCTGTCCTACCTCTAACTCCTTGGCGGTGTTTGCGGTATTGTCYAGACCGTCAGCGCTGCGGAACAAGCACAGAGAGGGTGGCTCTAACTCAGGGAAAGGGCCAGAGAGCTACAGCCACTGCGGGAGTTTACACAAGAACCAAACATCAAAGTCAGGGAGCATTCTTGTTACCTGGGCAAAACAAATGGCACACGGATGATTTTTTTTTAACTTYTTTTWAAAAACTTTTTTTAAACTCCAACTAATGCGTCAGCATCCACTGCCATCCCACTCTACCCAAAGGTCTAAACCRAGTGACCGTCAGACCTTTTGTCTCCCTTCACAGGGCAGAAACGTAGGGAAATGGCACTTGATAGCACTGGAGTTTGTCACCTGCTGCTGGGAGGTAGGAATTGCCTGYGCTGCACTTTGTTTCCCAGGTATTAGCTCTCCCCTCTGGAGTTATCAACACTTTTTGGAAGCCAGGCATTAGCCAACAACAAAACACACAGCAAGAGATAAGTCTAAAAATAAAAAAAAAAATCAGAGTCCACCCAAAAGCAAACAATCACAACAGCGATTTAGAAATAAACCAGTAATAACTAAGYACTTATTGGGAAATAGGTAAGCAAGCTGAAGTGTAATTATGAGCTGAGGCCGCAGAGGAGAAGCCAAACTGAASAATAAAGTGGCCTGGACCTGTCCAGGGGACAACTGCAGGTTTCTGGTCCTGGGACTCCTAGACTTTGCTTGGCAGCTGGCCYGGCCTTTGAGCTCGCTTCCCAAACAGTGGGCTTGGCACCTGGACAGGTTTCTTCCATCTCCTTCCCAGGACTAACCKGAGGAAAGGCTGGAGATGCCTCACTCGTGGAATCTTTAAAGGGGAAGGGACATCTGGGAGGAGGCATGGATGAAATCCTGGTGGTCCTGCTGCCCACTGGGTTCCTGTCACACGTAATGGGGATCATAAATTACCAAGACCTCAAGGYAAATRCCAGCCACCAAATACCTATTTTATRCRTGTTCAATATGATCCTGATCTGGCCTTCACTGCTTAAGTTCCCATTAAAATTCTAGTAGAAGAAAACTGAAGTTGCAGAGTCGAAAATGTGCAAACCAGGTAAGGTGTGAATCCAAATCGCAGTTCCAGGAATCCCGCCCGCTCCGCACGCGCTTCCTGAGACACCAGCCTGGGTGATAACGCACAGGGRGGACGCCTGCCTCCTCCAGGGCATATGATGGGTACCACCCCATCAGTGCGGAGAACCTGGGGGCACTGAAAAATGCTTCCTATTCTTAGTGATATTCCTTTGCCTCTCTCKTCACAGTAACTTCTGCAACTCTGTTTCTCAGGCTCCAAAGACTGACACTGAATTTACACTTCAAAACTCAAGTTGGATCCGCTGGTRCTTTGTGACATTACCCATGGCCTCCCCTGGTTGCTGAGAGAGCCAAAACCAGAGGTATCAGCCCGATATCCCTACAGCTTCCTTTGCACTGCAGGTATCACRCTCCAAGAGCGGATCTTTACGGTCCAGAAGAGAAAGGGAAGCTGAMAACAACAAAGCAAAGACACAGCAGCTTGCCACGCACCAAGACAAACTGATTTATCCCCCCCAGACCGCACGTCGTGCTCAGCGCCCGTACAAGGGCTGCATGCCAGAGCTAAGCCCAGCACGCACCACATTACTCACAAAGGGAGGACTGACAAATCTGCCTTGCTTAATGAACGCAGTGAGTGACACTTCCCACTTGCYCAAATCTTGTTTTTCATTCTGGAGAGGGGACACACGCAGTAAGAAAGGCTGGTGCCATCTGTGTGTGGCAGCAAGCGGATCCGCRGGCTCCTGCTGTGCTGAAGGGCTCTGCTTTCCACCACGCCACCAGAGCCCTCCAGGCTGCTCAGAAACACTGGGAAAGCCCCCCACGCACCACGGGCAGCGCCCCTCGAGGGCATGGCCCTGAGGGAAAGGGATTACTCACGGGCACGAGCAACACTGGGGTATCTCCTGACGACTGCGCTGTGCCACAGTGCAGGCAACGCGTCCTCCTTGCCAAAAACAGCACAGGAAACAAAGCGATGAGAAGGAGCAACCCTCCTGGATGGGAGGTTACTCCAACAGAATTTTGGAAGACAGAGCCAAAGCAGCAATCAAATTTCATTGCATCCCAAATAAAATCACGCTGCAAACTTCCAAAGAGCATCCCTGTGTCTGCAAGGGAAAAGGCAAACGATGCCCGGGATTGAACGCAGCCCCGGGGCCAGGGCCAGCCTTAACGGACGCGGTAACTGCAGCACCTTCTCCTCGATTCCCCTGCAGTTAACAAACGACTTCCAGAGCAAACCCGGGCTCCGGCAATGCCCCTGCAGCGCTGGTCACCCGGGGAAAATCACGGTCGCTGTCCCGGGGAGGCCCGTGGGGATATCGCAGCCTCGGGAGCCGCAGCGTGGGACGCGGCTCTGCAGGAGGGCCCTGCTCCCTCGCGTGCACGCGGCCGCTCCAAAGCACCTCCGTGGCGGCCGCAACACGGGAGCTCCACGGCAAGACCTGCCGAGCTCCGCCGCAGGGAGCCCCACGGTGCCGCCCGCGCCCTCGTGCCGTTTGCCCGGGGGGGGCGACACACACAGAGCAAGGGGTTTCAGACCGGGTGTGAGACCCGCGGGAYGCTCCTTGAGAGCCACCCCCGTTTGGGTTATTATCCTTAAACCGGAGCAGCTCCGAGTCCTTCCGTCCAAGCAGCTCAGCCCGGGCTGATTCCACGGCCTTGGGGATCCTCTGGAACCCCCAGCATGCCGGTTTTGCTGCCCACGCGCAAAGGCACCGGCTCCTCTTCCCTGCACGCCCGGCTGGCAGGAACAAGCGGATTCCCGTGGGATCAAAACCCTCTGGGAACACATCACGTTGCCTCTAAACGAGCGTTCCCTCCCGCTCCATCCTACGAGATCGGCACCGCCTGGTTTTGCCGCCCGSCTCTCTGCTAACCAGAACGTCCCACCCGGGCCTCGCCACGCGGCCGCTGCCTCCTGTTTGCTGCCTTTTCACCCCAAAAAGGCCCTTCAGAGAAGCCCTCCTCAGCCCTCCTGCCTGCAGGAGCAGCTTCGAGCGCCAGGAGAGCTAAAAAAGCCGGTAACAAGTCAGCCCAACAGCCCGAAACAGCCCAAAAGAGCCCAAAACGGCCTGGAAAGCCGCGACCCTCACCTGCTCCAGTGGCCGTAGCGGATCTTGAACTTGTACACGAGCGGCCCGGCGTGGAAGAACCGCGTCTCGGGCAGCGGGTACGAGAAGGGCTTCAGGGCCATCCCGGGGCCCGGCGGTCCCGAACGCCAGCCCCGGGAAGCAGAGAGAGCCGCGGTTATCCCGCCGGGAGACGCGGAGCCGCCGCCGCGGGCCGCCCTGCCGCGCTCCCCCGCGCCGCAGCGCAGCGGATCTGCRCGAATTACCCGAACCAGGGGAATTTCCACCCAAAACCACCCCCGCGAGCTGCCCCGAAAGGCCGCGCGAGGCGCAGGGCCCACGCAGAGCCCCGCGGCCGCCGGCCGCGCCCCCGGCCTCGCGCCGCCGCCTCACGCGGCGCCGCCGCTTCCCGCCCTCGTGCGGCAGGCGGGGGGGGGCCGGGACCCCAGGACCGCCCCCCGCCCCGGACTCCCCCCGCGGGGCTCGAACGCGGCGCTGCCCTGGCGCCCGCAGCCCCTCCGCCCCCCCGGCCGCGGCTCTGCACCCTCCGCGGTGCCCCCCCCCAGCCGGGGGCGCGTCCCCTCCGTCCCGCTCCGCGCGTCACCCGGCGCCATCGCAGGGTCCCGGCCCCGAGCAGGCTGGGGCTGAGCCCCGACGCACTCGTGACACCTCAGGGCAGCTGGGCGAGGCGGGGGTAGGGGTACCTGCTCCCTCCATACGCACCGGGGAGGGGACGGCGGCCCCMCCGCGGCTCCAGCGCTCGCCCCGGGGCTCCCTTCGCCGCTGGCCCCGGTGCCGCCGGCTGGAGCTTCCCCAGCCCCGGAGYCGCGGGGAAAGGAAGAGGCTCCAGCAGCTGCCCCGGCACCAACAACGGCCCCGGGCGGGCTGGGAGGTCTCCCTGGAGCCCCCCCCCCGGGCTGCGTTCCCCGGCCCCGGCTGGCCCAGGGGCATGAAGAGGCACTTCAGGGTCTGCTGGGGTGCCCTGGGTCTGTCCCAGGACAGTTTTCCTGCTGGGGAAATTGCCTATGGGAATTCACTCTTTAAGAAAAGCTGTTGGGAACACCAAACTTATCCAAATAATTCAAACTGGAAGAGGGGGAGAGGAAGACGGGAGGGAAGACTGAGCATGAAACCTTGTTTTATTGGGTATTAAAAGATCCTGGCTTACTTTTCCTAGCACTAGGCACCATTACTTCCACCGGCACCATTGAAATGGAATTCCAGAGAAGAAATCCAAGTCCATTAAAAATAACTTCTTTGATCTTGCATCAAGTAAGGGCCATGAGGAAGTTACACCTGGAAAGCAGAAGTTTCCAGGGAACAAGGGGACAAACTTTAACACCTCTCCAATAGGAGCAGGATCAGATGGGTCCGGGAAGCGCAGGAAACCTGTTGGAAGAGCCGTTTTCCCAGGATTGGGCGCTCCTGGAGATGCGGCACCTTTGAATTGTATTTTAATTAAATCTGGTCCTTCAGAACTCCTGCTGGTCACCTGGAAAGTGCAAAGATTTCTCCTCAACTGGATCCATATTTCCATTCCTTGAGGAGTCCCGTTCCCCTGGAGCACCCGTGTGCAACCACCATGGGAGGAGACCTTCACGTGCGAAGGCTGCTGTTACTTGACGAGGCTGAGAGATGAAATGCACCTTCGTGTGAGAAACACCGCTACCTTGTCCAGTAAAAGGGTATTAGGAGCAGGGAGGAGGTAGGAAGGGGACTTCTTACCTTTATAGGATATTAAGGCCCACGTCCTAAATGAAAGTCTTAAATTCTATACTTACTGCAAGGACCTGGCCTGCAGATAATAAGCATCTTCCATCTTTTCTTCTCCTCTTTTCTTCTCCTATGGTTTGTTTCTTCAGTGCTTTAACAAACCTCCAGAGCTTATGCAATGCATGTTTAATTGGGGACTATCTGCAGAACACAGCTACATATTCCAGTGTCTAGCAACCCTGGTGGCCCATTTTATGTCCCTAAGGGTGGGCACGTCTTGGTCGCACGGTGTTTCCTCACCACAGACCTGGGTTGTGCAGGGTTGGGGTGGTCYGAGCACCACGTTCACAGTTAGGTCCAGGCAGAGAAGCTCACCGAGAAGAGCGATGCAYTTGACCAGGCTTCTCTGCTTCAGGTGCTCTGCTGGGAGCTGAGGCACAGGAGGAGCACACGAAGGAGGTGTCCACGTTGCYGAGCCGAGGCAAGGCAGGGCTCCAAATCCTTGCGCTCTAGATCCAAATCACCTGGGAAGAGCAAGCTGAGCAAAGCAACACGCACCCCAAGGAGTGACATCAGAACAGACAGTCACTTTATTTTCAGCTGGCCAAGGGCTTCTTCTCTCCTTGCAAATGATGCCTCAAGAGAAACAGCAGCAAAATCGTGCCGGAAAAGAACCCGAACTTCAGCTCTTTTGCCCTCTGATGATCACAGCTCACCACTTGCAGCCTAGCAGGACAGCCTCCTCAAACGGGGTCCTCGTCCTCAGATGATGAGGGGTTTGAATCACTCCAGCTGCTTACAGAAGGCTGCTGGTCAGGAACTTCACTGCACTATTTCCCCCCAGCTTTGTCGAAACCCTCCAGATTTCACCCCATCTCCTCACGCTCATGCAGAAAACGTTTTCATCTCATCCGTGTAACTCAAAACCTGACCTCACTTTCTCTAGCCCAAGGTGGTATCTCAAAAATCCAYGTCCTGACCTCCTGTTCCCTAACTCAAGGCCTCAGTTATTTTAAGTTGTCAGATTCTTCCTTGAGATAATCTACGCGGCAGGATTTTCTGACCTTCTGGGGTCAGCATATCAATATATTCTAGGTAAAARGCAGCGTACTCGGACTTTCACCTCGCTAAAACCCTCAGCAACCCTCCTGTCATACCAGGCACAGTTCCCGTTTCTTTTAAAAATAAATATTTATAAACAGAAGGAAGAGATTTGAACTACAATGTTAAAAACGTTTCTGCCAACAGCACGGATGTCTTTTTYGGGTATAGCCACAAGAACAAGTTGTACACCAACACCACAATATGATTAAGGTCGAAAACCCCTCTGCTCTCGCTGGGTGCCACAGTCCTCCTGCCGCAGGAATCCGCATCTCTGCTCGCAGCAGCCGACTCGGCGTTTCTCCAGGGCCTGTCATGGAGCTGCTCAGTCTCCTTTGGTGATGAGGTCCTCGATATACGCATCCAGTTCATCGTCTGTATTAATATCAATGTCCTGTAACCAAAAAGCACAAGAAATGCCAATAGAAAAGTGAATACTGAAGGACAATGTAAGGATGGGAAAAAAATATGGAAAACCTTCCCAGGCCAAACGTTCTCTGCAGTTATCAGTTGTGATCACAGCGTTTAGGTCCTTTAGATGGTTTATCACCGCAGGTATCTGCTGTGAAAGCACCAGCAGCCTCCCTTTATCAGGGCTTGACTGATGGACATAACGTGGCCTGCAAACCACGCAGCCACCTGATGCTCAAGCAGGACAATCAAGTCATAAACCTACTGTGCTAATCAGGGCCAAGTCAGTAATTTTTTTTTGAGCTATAACACACATTATTCCAATAGTGAACAACTGCTTCCATCTGCTTTTAACTTTTCCTTTGAGTGGTCTTAGTTTCAAGTAGTGTGGCAGAAACTCCCTTCGTAACMCTTCCATACCCTCCGCAGAAAACCGCCTAGGAAATGCCCAGGAAATTTCTCCTACACATTCATTATTTCACTGAGTAATGCAAAAAATAAATAGAAACAGTACATTTAAAGCACATGCCACGAAAAAAAGCCAGCTATGAATACAAATACTCATCAGGAACAGGCCTGGGTTCCAAAGTGTAGGTAAGCATTGCAGCACTTTACTTCGGATGGTCTGTGCTCAAGTTAAACTGAACTGAGAATGAGCTGAAGCACAAACAGGACCAAGACCAAGACATCACAGGTGTCCGGATGGGGCTCMGTGTGGTAGGGAAGGATTCACGTTGACGCTGCTCTGGTTTGACATCCCTTTCTCACCCACCTCCTGCACTTTCTGCAACAGTGCCACGATGTTGGTCCTCAGCTTCTGCAGCTTCTCTTCGGTTTCCTTCAGCTTCTTCTCCGAGCTGCGCAGATTTTCTTCGCAGGCTTTGGCCCGGGCATCGGCACGTGTCTGATAYGAGTTGCACAGGTTCTGCAGACCGACTTCGTATTGCTTGAAATATTCTTTCTACAGAAGACAAAAAATAAGAGAAAATACATTAGCAAAAGACGCATGAGGTGTAAAGAGAAACCCCAGCACAGCCTTCTGCAAGGCAAGAACATCTGCTAAATTCACACTAAAAACTGCAAGATAGGGCAACATATTATATGAAAGCAGCATGCTCTCCAAGTGGACTAAGCAAACCCACAGACAGAAGAGGAAGACACCCTGCAACGGACGGGGAGGAAGGGCACTTGGGTGACTACCAAACATACTGAATCACAGACACACACTTATATCTCTCTGCATTTGGCCTTTATCACATCAGTTTGGTCATCTGGAGATGAAGTGGGGTTGGGTCCTCTCTTACTTCTCCCATTTTTGAGACTGTCTCTAAGCTACATTTACAAGGTTGTGGGCAAAATTAATAGATGCACTTACTTCCCACTTCTAAAAGCCTCTGACCTAGACTGTCTCCTTTAAAAGCTTAACAGTAATGGACAAGGAATTAGGATGGCAGGAGTCAACAGCTGTTTCACACAGCTGCAAGCTTAGAACACCTTCCTGCATCAGACACTCTCCTTTGGAAGGATGAGGCCACATTTCACACCCCTCCTCACATCTTCCCAGCTACGCTGGTCTGCCAAGGACTCTAAGAACCATTTGAGAGACTGCAGCCTTGCATCCACAGGACACACATGTGCAGTAAGAACGGGACACGTGCGTGTGTTGAGGGGGGACAAAACCCTCCTTTTTACAGGCGTCAGGAACTCACCAAGGGAAAYGACATCAACTCCTCTGAGCTCATGGAACTCAGCTCCTTCTTGGAGATGGGAAAATTTGGAGGTAAGAAGTACCGCAAACAGTTTCTACACAGGASAGAAAAAGCCAGAATCTGAGTTTAAAAGATCTGTTTGAAGACCAAGTCAGAGAGCAGCAGCTCAGAAGGAGCAGCATGAACCYACCGAAGGATCTGTACTAGTAAGTCGACTGTTTCTTGACTGCTGCTGGGACCAGTGGTGTCTGGTTCTATTCTGACACAGTCTGAGGTAGAAGGTTCAGCTGCAACAACCTCCTCTTCCTGCTGCGTGTCTGGAGTCTGGTACTCGGGAGAGGGAGGTTTCATCAACCTCACATCCTCACTGCCCTTCTCTACCCTGGAGAAAAAAAAATAATCATGGGRAAGTCGCACATCCTTTGCTAAAATCCTCTTCATAGCTCCACCAATCTTTACAAAGCCATCACCCTAAAAAAACCCTCTCGATTACACAGTATTCCCCTCCACAGGAGCTGTCAAGGTGAGAGGTAGACCCGTCTTGAGCCTGGAGGGTCCCTGTGCTGCAGAGCAGCGGGATGTCCCGAGGACGTGGCTCTCTAAGGACAGCAACAGACCGGTCTTCAGTATCTAGGGAAGCAAAACAGCATCTTCCRCCTGGAAGTAAAACGGGTCTCCAARAGCCASTAGCTAAGGATAGTTACCAGCGATCTCTCGGTGTGGTGTCTGTAGGAACATAATCAAACTTCACCTTCCACCGCACTGCGTTCTTGCCCAGCTCCACAGCCGTCACGCGGCCCGTGAACCACTCCCTGTTCACACGCACCTCCACGTGCAGCCCCTTATCTGAAGGGAGGAAGATGTTAAAGGTGGTTGCAAACGTTTGGGGTCCGAGAGCACATTCTGCATCATCTTTAGAGATGCCCTCAGCTGGGAGCAGACCTAAACTCACAACAAATCCTACACATGAAGGTTATAAACCATAAAAACTCTGCAATTAAACTAAAATCCCACTTTTTCGCACAAATGGTTCACTAATGAGCTATGAAGCAACATGATATTTCCAAGCAGAGGGTTGGATGTACTGCAGCTCAGGCTGACACACGTTCTTCATGCTTGTGGTGGCTGCTAGGACAGTTTTCCAGGTATTCCTAGTGGATCGTTTTCCAGGAACATTCTTGGAACAAGCAGAAAGAACTGAAGGAGCTGCTCTAGCAGAGGATGCAACCCCATCCTAGCTGTAAATCTTTCCTAAGGGTGTCCCAACCCTCTTCACAGCAGAGAAACAAGTCTAAATGCAGCCCTCAGCATTTCCCTGCTAAGGAAGCTTCCCACTCCCATTGGAAAGGGCGAACATGGCTTGTGTTGTAAAGCATGACGCTGCACCACACAGCCAATTACCACCCTAATTAATATAACGCAGCCCTCATTACAGATCCTGCCACACTGTGATGACCTCCTGTTACGTCAAGGGGGTTTAGCCAAACAATTTTGTTTTGTGTGAACTGGAGTAGGCTCAGAATCTGGGAGCAAACTTTCCATTAATCCCCAATGTAAAGGTTATTAACAAAGCCACGTTTAGCTGGTGACTAAGTTCCACAACACCCACCCTTTCCATCATCCTTGATACTGGAGGGGTATCCAGGTTCATTTCTCACCTTTCTGAGCCTTCTTTAGCTCTGCTAGCTCTTCTTCCCCTGCGCTGTCTGTGAGCTGCAAGCAGAGAGAGAGCTCAGATGAGGTTTCTCCCCAGTAAGATTATGAATGCTGCCAAATGCCTTCTGCTGGGGAAACCCTGCAGTTCTCACCTCCACCACAACTTCACTTGATTCCTTCTTCTCCTCTTCCGCTACCACAAATCTGCCTCGTTTGGTCGTCTTCTTCTGCTCCACATCTTCTTCACACCCATCTTCTGTGGCATTTGAAGTCCTTTTCCGAGTGGTGGAGGCCTGCTGGAAACACGCAAGTTGTGGCTGCAGTTCAAGTATGTCAACAACCCCCATTTTCCTTTGGTCAAATAAAAGAGTACTTAGCATCAATTATCCACAGTTGAGAACTTAGGTCAGTTTTTAAAGGCTTTGGTACATGCCACGTGACAATATAAATATTCAGTCCCATCATTCAATCCCACATCATATTTGTGTCTGGAGAGCCAGTCTGGTCTCCCAGGGAAGGGATGAAACAAGTTCTCATGAGGACTTCCCTGCTCGAGGAATCTGCAAGAGCAAGACAGGCCATGCAGAACAGCAAGACACGACATGACAATTCTCATTCCAGATTCTCACCTGCGTAGATTTGACAGCAGCTGATTTCTTTACTGGCACTTTTGTGGTTTTGGGACTCGATGTCTCACGCGGGCTCTTGGGGCTCTGCGGGACAGCAGAGGGGGRCTTTGCTGCTGTGGCTGATTTGGCATGAGTTCTTAAAGTGCTGTTGGACTTGCCAGCTGTCCCCGTGTGCTGAGGTGTCCTGGAAGTASTGGCCTCCTCCTTGGCAGAGGTGTTTGCCAGTTTGGAAGTGCTAGTGCTTGGCTGAGCTGGAGAACTCTTCYTCTGCTGGCTGGAGGACTTTGGAGAAGGCTTGGAGGAGGGTGGTCTGCTGGGGGCATTTTTAATTACATCAGGTAAAGGAGGAGATCGTGGGCGCTGCGGTCTGGTCGATGGCTGAGCAGTCTGGAACAAATGTGGACAGAGGAGAGGGAAAAACAGAAGTCTGGCTCCGTCGTGCATTACAGGAGAGTAAAAAGCCCACAGTGACAGCACAGCTCTAGCATTTACCTCTCCTGCAGGCCGTGTAGTCACCTCCAGAGGCAGTTTCTTTAAGTCAGCTTGAGATCGAATTGGCGTGGTTTTCTAGCAAACAATCAGAAATGTTATGTTTAAAAGCTGTCAGCACCTGCCTGAGCCCAAGCTCTCAAACAGATCGCYAGTTTAAAATCAAGACTTGAAGTTGTGTTCTGCTCTGCTGCCAGACACTCCCTTTCACCTGGGCCTCAGCAGCCCACACATCTTCCAAACACGAAGCRCAAGCTGAAATGCTGCTTTCCTGCTATTAAAACCACCCCACCGTTAACACCTCATAGCACACGTGGTATTAGAGGCTGGGAATCATCACTCAGCACCATCCGTTTGCATCAGGAAGCCCCTCAAAGCTCCATTGTACTTAGCTGGAAACCTCCCTGTTTACCTGCAAAGCTTCCAGCTTTTCCTGTTGCTGGCGGATTTTCTCGGACAGTTGCTTCTGCTTTTCTTCTGGGGACTTCAAGTCTTTCTTCAGGCTTCCCAGGGGCACTTTCTGCTTCTGCTCCGCAGCTTCACATCTGGCACCAGAGGAATACAAGACAACCTCAGCAAAGACCGAGAAATCTGCAAAGTTTCTCACACATGATGCTGTTTGTGTTCATTTTCTTTACAGAAAAAGAAGCCGATTACTAGCTGCTTGCAATTAGGTCACATTGCACCCTTCCTCCTAAGGCTGGAACAGCGCCACAACACATGAATTATACTTTCAGTCAGAAAAAAGTGAAGTTAATGAGGAGCAGAGTCAGCTAATCMGTTTAGAGGGAAATGCAGAAATACAGGGACTGCAGGAAGGGACAACAGTCCTGCAAGGAAAAGCCTTCTACTCATGTGAAGGACATCAGTACCCCCTCACTATTAGGAAGAGCAYGGCGGTCCACTCAATGCAAAAATATTCTTGAGCTCAGGGTTTTCTCAAAGGGAAAATCAAAAGATCCCCTTTCAAAGAAGCACAAGCCACCAGAAATTTAGATCACCTCCCTGGGAGTCTTATCCCTGCCCACTCTATTCCCCAAAGGAAAATTTGGTTAGGATACCAAGCGTGCAAACACTACGCAAGCATCAGGTTCAACTTTGCAGTTCAGGAAAGAACAGGGGAATGCAGAATATCCTCTCCAAATATCAGCATCAAAACATCTTAATGAAGACTTTCTGTCCATTGACATTAATACTTTGATTCCAATGAATCTGGTTACCATCTGGTAACTTTTCCCTTTGTCTGAGCCAAGGCACCTAAAAGACGGTCTGATCTGCTTGCTTCTTTATTCAGTTAAGATATGAGTGAAATTCCGTCAGCATCTTTTTGCATAGAAAGAAAGGAGGAGCCTAGAGCAATCACATTCCTCAAAGAAATCAGTAAATTCTACCCTAAATTTTATATACTTATATATTTTACAAAAATGTATATTTTTAAAAAAATTATAATATACGTTTATATAAAATGTATATCAATGTTATAATTGTGAAATCTGCCTTTGATATATGAACTGATGTTCTCAGCTGTGCAAAATGTCTTTGTTGGGCTCCCTGCAACTCAGAGGCTGTGACTGCAGCACAAGTCTCCATTTAACGAGTTGTAGCAACAGCAGCAATAACCCCACAGGGCTGGGGGCACATATGGATCCCAGGCTGTTCTTATGCCTCAGCTGCTGCCCAGATTACCTACATTACAGTTTGTGTGGATAAAATAAGGCTGCAACCAGTTCCCAGTGACATTGTAAAAAAATAAAAAAAAATATCCCAAACATAAAGGAATTTAATGTACTCTGTCCATCCTGTTGAGTACGTCAGCTCATACAGTATGACAACATCTATGTCACCAACACTCATTCTGGGAACAGTTTAGTCTACAGCTATAAAATTTTCAGCTAGCCCCTTAAATTATCCTAAAAGAAGATATGACCAAAACACATGGATAAGGAACGCTACAGAAAATCCCTCTATTAATCCACTCTTACCTGTCTTGTTCAGGATCGGGGTTCATGGAGCACACCCAACTATCGGGATAATTCTTCTCCACTGAACTTAGCTGGAATGGGAGAGTCCTCCACTTCAGACACATATCTGTTAGGGAAACACTATACGAGTTAGAAATGCATCTTAAGCCATAAACCCCACAATTTTTATATGGCACTCATCAAGCCTGTCGAGCCCTCAAGGACAATATTAATTTCCAAAGAATATCTAATGACAACAGGACTAGTGACAAAGAAAAGGTAGAAAGTGAGACATAGCCACAGGCCACACGAATCCATTCCTGCTCACTGACCCCCCAAGAGCACCTCGAGGAAGACCTTAAATTTGAGAAACCAGAGAATCCTACACCAAGAATCTGTGAAGACCAGTGTTTACCAAACTAGGCTYGAGAACTTCACTCACAGCTGCACTGGCAGCTACCCAACATGTAGGGCTCAAATCAAAGCTAACAGCCAGTTCCAAGGATGCTGCTCATCTCGAGTCTTTTGTAATCCAGTAAGAGCCAGCAGTCAGATCTGTCTGCAAGAGATTTTAGATGAACCAGGTTGACATATAGATTCGGTTTCCAGAGCATTATGTGTCGACCAGGAAAGCACCTCCCTAAGTTTTGTCTAGACAACATAAGTTTTCTCAGTTCAGACTCTGGAGAGACTTTTTACAGGGCCTGGCAGATGTCAACAGAAGAAAACKCAGCGAATGACAGGAAAGTTACTTGAGTCCTCTTACTTGGAAGAGGCTGAGGAAATGGGCAGGATAGGAGAGCCTGATAAAAGACTGACCAYATCCAAAAGACTAGTCCTTGGATTCCTTGCTACATCCTCGTCTGTGGGGCACATTGGATCMCGGGAGTTTAGTCTTCATTAAAATACCAAGTGGCTGCAATGGGACCTCCCTTCTCCCAGAGGGATTAGCAAGAGCCATTTAGAGGTGCAAGAAAGAACTTACATCATATGCGAAAGGCTACTGTAAACAATTCCCTTCTGTGCTCATTTCTAGTGAATCTCAATAGCCCAGTTCATCWAAAAAAGGAAGTTTCTGATCTTATTTTAGCTTGAGAGGAGTGGCTTGGGTCAGTTCCAGTTTTGTAAAAGCACATGTAGAGAACATCATGAATAACAAACTGTGAAGGAGARGAACCTTATGTCATGATGTCCAACTGTACCATGAGGTGCAGGCAAAAGGAACTTGCAGCAGGAGAGAAGCCCTCTAAGACGACAGCCTGAGAAGTCTCCTACCATCAGCGTCCCCAAAGGCCATCGAGTAGTTCCCTCCCTCCCCAATAAAGACCAGCGTCCTGGTTGCAGCGGCCTGCCTGGCCAGACTCACCACATTGAATCGTGGTAGGGATTTCCATGGCTCTTCGGCGTTTGTAGCGGAGTTCGCTAGACGGAGGCTGGTTCCAGTTCGCTGACAAATAACCAAATTCATCCCAGAACTTGATGATACCCCTCTGGGCTGCAAAACAAAGGAGCAATTCCCCATTCATTATGGAGCCATAACCACTAAAAGAAATAATCACCTTCGCTCTTGGCTGCCTTCTCCCTCAACTCCCTTTTAGCTGCCAGAGTTTCCCCTTCCAGCCACTAGTAACCATGAAACAGATGAAGAAGCTTCCCTACCTATAGCAACATCCTTCCAATACTGAGCCAAGTGCTCTCCCATGGCCTTCAACAAGTGCCGATACTCTTTGGCGTCGGCAAAGTCTTGTTTATTATGGGTTGGCTCCAGAACCAAATAGGGCACATCCACCACACCGACCACTCCRCCACAGGCCCTGAAAAGCAGATGGACAGTTACCAACAGCACCAAGCGTGGACGAGGCCACACGTCTTGTCCAAAGTCACTGGAAGCAAYACTGAGACAGCAGATGACACCCATGCAGTCACTCACTCCTGCAGCAGTACCAATTTTTGACTTATTAGCTTTCTAAACCACTCAGATTTGAGCTGGCATTCCCCCCCAAAATAAAACAAATTAAAAAMCCCCTCAACGTAGGGTCAACTACCTCTTTTTCCAGATCAATCCTACGTAAGTTTGAGTTTATTGACAACACTGTTACCTGTATGCACTTGCTAGCCCATGGGAGCAGTGTTCAGACCCAAATACTGCTATTGAGCACAACGACTCCATACTGCTGCAGGTATGACCAGCATCTTGATAGAAATCTTTTTCTTTTTGCAARCCATTGGAAATATTGAACAATATATTTAAATATGTTTTGTTAGACTCTAAATCTTTTCACTAAAAGCCAGCAAAATGACTGAAGCCTCAAGCTCACAAAGAATGATGATAATTCCTTATAGGAAAAAGTCACTGCACAGCCTAGGTCACATATAGAAAAACATCAGGTTTAAACAAAGATTGCTAAAAAAAATATCTCTAATAACTCACATGCCACCCTCCAGCTGTGGGCCCACCTTCTCATACATCTTTATGAGTCGACTGCAATTATAAATGAACATGCCATCCAAATCCCGCTGCTCAATATTCACGCCAAAGATAAAATTCAGTTCTTTGGGTTCCTTCAGTGCCCTGCAATAAACCAAAACAGAGCTTCAGAGAGGCACCACAGGCACCAGTTCAGGCTAGAGTCCATCTGTTCTGCTGACGGTTGATCTGGACACACTTGCTCTTTCATAAATGAATTTTGGTTTTGATTTCAGAATTGCTTTTTCAGAAAAAAATATATATTTGACTAGAGATTTATAAAAACATTATTAGTACAGACTTATGCTCTCCAATGTGAGGCATAAGTTTGGTTAGCATGTTGTTAGCATGTTTGGTTAGCATGTCTCTATACAGCAAAAACCACAGAAATTAAGATTTTGATCTGAAACTACAATCTCAGTATTTACATYCTGGAGAAGTTCTCATAACTGCACGTTTTGCAAACTTATTGCACCAAGTCCCAACAGCTTGGGACACTTAACACACAAGCAAAGCAGAGGTTTCTCTCTTCTCCAAACACCAGGCCAGCAATTTGCACSGTTTCTACCTTTCCCATTCCAGAGCTAACTAGTCAAAGCTGGTCTCTGTTAYGCTTGTGAGGACACATGAGCTTCGGAACTGGTACCTTGGATTTTCTGCATCTCCAGAAATGGAGAAAACCTTAACAGACTTAAATCTCTGTGACACAAAAAAAGTATTTTATAAACAGAACTGCTGCTCTGTTACCYACTATGTTCAAACCACGTTCCATAGCTTCTCTCAAACGCTCTTGTTGAGCAAATGCTCTTGTTGAGCATTTTTCACATGGAGATTCTTCCACTTTAGCCTGAAGGCTGCAGCAAGCATAAGCCCAAACTTGTAATAATTACACGGCACAGTCAATGCCACTGTTCYACTCACCTCTCATTCTGACTTCCTATTTTTATTTCTTCAAGTCCTCAATACTTACATGCTTTMTCCCAATTAGGAATTTGGCCTCTCTTTAAATGATTAATTGAAGATATTTAAAATTCTTTAAAACGATCCGTGCCTGTTTACCGCAGATATCAGATAGTAAGAGATATCAAACTGCATATTTACTTTTTTTTTTATAAAAATGCCTGTTTTGATCCAAAAACGCCTGTTGTGTTAGCAAAAAGCACAGTCACCTTACTAGCACCCAATCAGTCATTTCATAAGCAGCTATAAACTCAGCGGTTATTCTCTTGAATGATAACTGAGCTACTAGGAAGACACCTGGAAGAGCAGCTTTCACTAATGTTAAATCTACACATTTGCTAAAATGTGTTTTAAACCCTATCAATAGGGAAACAGGGCTGGAAAAGATCACTTTGGTCTCATCAGATTGAGGTGGACAACTTGGGCAAGCAGAGGGTGCCAGCGGTTGTGGCAAAACCACCGACCATTCACATCCCTACCCCAGGCAAGGGATTAATTCTGATTTTCTAAATTTTGGTGAAGGATGTAGGGCCTTAAATTTCATGTAAAAAGGTGGACTCAGCAAACCAAATTATCTTCCAAATTTAATCGAACTAAAATTAAAAATTAAATTTGTATTAAAAATGCCTGGCAGCTGCCTATGATTACTATGGCTGGAATATCTGTTCCATCTGCTGGAGTCAACATCTGAATATAAATTGGCTTTGGGAGCCTTAGACAGCATTAGTTTCAATGACAGACACATACCACCAGAGAAACAGTAGAAAACTGTTCTAGGGCATCCTCTGAAACCCAAAAACTTACTGAGATTTGAACCGATATCTGCACCTCGTTTGGGAATTAGTTTTGTTTCCCAGATAAACTGGAAGATTATGAAATGGTTTTAACCCTGTAAAAGCAGCCCTCTGATTACCAAAGATATATATATATCAAAGATATATCTACATAATAGACTATCTATTATATATAATACATATACTTAGTTTTATCTATATATCTATATAYTTATACATGGRTATATCTATTCATCGATATGTATCTACATATTTAGATTCGAACAAAAGGTTTTTCCTTTGTTGTTAGTTGCCTACATCTATTCTCATCACATATTTGATACTGGGCTACGTATAATTTTTGGCACACCTACAAGAAGGGTATTTTCCCAACCAAGAGCTCATTTGGATTTTGTGGGCTGCATAATCCCAGRATCAAGTCGAAAGACCTGTCGAACAAAGTTAATTTCCACTTCTCACTCCCGTTATAGACACTAATGGGCATATGAAGGCTGTCCTCAAAGTGCTATGTTCACTGCTCAGCTTTTTGAAGAAACAACGTTTCCTCACTGAAAGAAAGSTGGGAATCCATTCACAAGCTTTCATTCCACATAGTAAGAAAAAGAAAGATTTAAAAGAYGACTTATGCACAYGGAAACAGAAGAAAATGTCTCTGTTTCTGCACTCTCCAGGTCACATCTCTACCACTTCTGAGTTCAAGCCTTTTTTCCACTCCCTGAGGATCAGAGGCATTAGATTCATCTCCAGCAACAAGCCATGCATGAAAATCAGCATGCAAAACAAACTGTGGGATACMTATATTTGAATTACATGCAAATCCCATTTTTTCCCAGACTCAGTGTTTAAGAGATTGAGTTCCAGGTTATGAAACAGATCGGATAAATCTGCAAAAAAATGCATACAAAGTGAAWTATTCCTGAGAGCATATGAATAGCAAACTTAATTCGTTACAATTATTTCTTTTGATTGCATGGTATGGCCTATAAGAGAATTCAACGAGTTTTTAGAAAACGATTTCTGCAACTCTAAAAGCTAAAAAGAAAAGCTAAAAAAGGGCWAAATCCAAAGGCTTCATCCAGTAAATAAAAGAGAAATAGCAAAAGTAACCAGAAGAGCAAATTTCAGGGGCGCTAAGGTTGAGTGGCTGAGCAGAAGCACTCGCCCACCATGCAGAGCAATGTAGGAGAAACGTGAGTGCCCRCCGGGCGCCCCGTGCTCACCGCTGCTTTGCCTCCTTGATCCTCTTCTTGACATCAGCCTCCCTGCGCATGGTGATGGCYGAGTTCTGCGCTTGACGCAGCGTCACCTGCAAATCAGTATCACACAAACAGTAAAACATAAAGCAAACTCATTTCTATGTTTTTGTCATTTCGGGAAGATCACAGGGAGCATTTTAAATGTAAAGAATTCACTAAATGAAGAGTAATAATTAGCAATCCTTTACATTTAAAGCAGCACCTGTTGCTAGGTCATTTAAAGAGCTACACAGTTAACTGGAAGAAAATGCCTACTCAACAGCAATCACAGGGAACAGTGATGGAGCCAAAACATTCAAATATTGGTTTTTCCCCCTCTCCTTACATCTCACTAAATAGTAAAGTGGTTTTAAGCAAATGTTACTTGCTGAACCATCTGGCTTTTCCTGAAATCCTTCCTCCCTTCCACCTACTGGCTAGGCCCAAGCCAAGCCTCAAACACCTGTAGCATCGCCACAAGCTCTGGTTCCATAGGGAAGGAAATAAAAAGCAAATAAAAAAAAAAAAAAAAAACCCAAACAAAAGAAACTGCAAAAACCAAAGCTCTTGCAACAGTTTGGGAAAGGTCAGGAGCAAAGTGCAATGGTCATAAGAGGGAACTGACAAAAATTATCCAGTTTTATTTCTACTCAAATACTTTACATTCTCCACGCTGCTTCTTCGGGGAATGGTCGAAACTAGAGCATCTTCAGAGCAGAACTCCAACACTGTTAAAGCACTGCCTTCCCATTGGAGACACTGCCATGTGTGAGCACTGCAACACCAGCACACCTCTCAGCCAGTGAAAAACACACTCACCCCTTCGTGCATGTCCTGGGGTCACAAACCATGGAACTGCCTCGGCCTAAACCCTGCTGAAACGCATCACCAGCAGGAGCATCTGMTTCACCTCCCTCTCACAGACGACCAGCACAGCTCTCTGCTCCCAAACCACAGCCGGGAACCTTCCCCCAGCGCTTTAAATTCCCCGTGCTGGAAAGGCAGGAGCCTCACCCTGGATTCCCGTGCGAGATTCCCTCCTAGGCGCAGCTCTAGTGCTCGGGCTTTACTCTCTGCTTCTCGAGCCTTCTCCTCCGCTAAAACACAAGGGGAAAAAATGTATTAATCACACAGAAAAGACACCATACTATAGGGCATTCACTTGAGCCAAGAGATTTCCAGAGAGCCCTTGCTGGATTTACACGTACAAGGGAGAGATGACAAAGGTAACGCAAGGTTAAAATAAAATCTGACATCTGAGAGAGGACAATTTAATCAGAGGTTGCAGTCAACACGGGCACAGTCACAGGTCTTAACTCTGCAAAAGCAGGTTGAGGGAAAGATCTGATTGAGGATGGAACGGAACTGGAAGTGATAAGGATGCACGTGGCCCTGCCTGGTCTGCACAGATGGATGAGAGAGAAGCGGAGAGGAAAATCCCACACCAAGCTCAGACTTGAAAAGGAAGTGCAGAGAGGCAGTTTACTCGCACAGCCGATGGGAAGGGACTACTCTGAGAAACAGTTTGGGTTTTGATAATCACTTCATTTTGCCTGAAGGAAGCCAAATTTGGGCTGCACTTAAAATAGYACCCAGCGCTCTGAAAACCTACCACTCGCTCTGATCTTCAAGTTTACCACATTGAAAAATTATTTACCTTTTCTTCCAGACTATCAAAAAAAGAGCCTGACAAGAGGTATGCACCAATCTCATAACACTTTTAACAGTCACTCAAAAATGTTCCCAGGGAAAAGGGATCAAGCAGTAGCCCTACACCCCAGCTACAGGAAGGTGGCAGCAAGGCTGCAGCCACATGCTGGGGCCCTTTCTCTCCCTGGTCTCCCAATGGATTTCAGCTGCGAGACATCCAGACCAAGGGAAGCAAGCAGTGGAGCAGCAACGTCCCTGACACCACACACCGCTTGGGAAACTGAGCAGCAAAAAAGGCCAACACGCCTTACAGCTTCAAGGCTCTTCCCACCCTACGGGATTTCTGCATCAGGAATGGGAGAGGCTGCTTTGTGTGTTAAATTTATGCAAGTTTAAGTTCTTTATTGTATTTCGATGCTTATGTAATATCTATATGCTAAAATATGCTATAATGTAATTTTTTTTTCTCTGAACTCTACAGAACTTGAGAAGATTGGACACACAAAACACACGCCTTGCAAAGGAAAAGCAGGATGCCCTTGTACATGCAGAACAATGGCTGCATTAACTGATAAAATAAAAATCTAGTTTTGAGTGACAGCCTTAACAGGGAAGGAACGGAAAAAAAACCCAGGAGGAAGCTGCTAATGATACACAAAACATGAGGGCAGAACCCTGGGCTAACAAGGAGGCAGCTCTGCAAGGCTTCCCATACAGCAGGGGGAGAACCTGCAGGGATTATTCTGGATATCTGCTGCTCAGAGGAAGTGGTCTTTGGGAATGATGCAAGTTCTCCCAGTGCATTACGACTAGCTCATCTGGAATTAYGTTAAAAACAGACTTCCTGAGCACTCATGGCTATCGGGAAAGTAAACAATCTGGGGTCCTATCAGCAACGCAGCCTCTTTCTCTGTCCTTCTTTCTCTACAGTAACAACAGGACTCATGCACACCCCGAGGACTCACCAATCCTTGCCATGTGCTCTGCTTTCTTCACCTCTTGCTCCGCACGCGTCTTGAAACGGTTTGAAGTATATTTGTACATCCTGCGAGGATCAAAACTTATTACTCAGCAACACCTCAGCAGTCAGGTCACACCACGATTTGTGGGGGATTGTTCCAATAGGGAATAGCATCTCCACATGCTACTCCACTCTTCTCAAAAGCCTCAGTAAGGGGAGAAGGAGGTTTGAGTAACTGGGTGCATCAGGAAGYGTTTAGCCAAAGTTTAAGGCAGAGATGCTATAGCAGTAACAGTCACCAAGGTACCCTGCATTTTTCAAGGTGTTCAGGGTGCCACATATCCCATGTTCCTGTAGAAAACCCCAAGGTTAAGAGGAACAAATTCTTTAAAAGTGGCAAGGTGGAGCAAATGTCTTTGGAAAGCTTCTCAAAGTCCTCCCCTTAGAGATCAATATCCCTTTTTCCCTAAATGACTGTCCAAGTGTGCAGTATCRCAGTACGCATCCCCAGGCAGCACCGCTCAGCCCGGTAGCTTACCTCTAGAAGGAACAGATCTTAAGAGAAAACTGAGCAGACAATTGATTTCTCAAGAGTTACCCCCCATTTGGAAGCTACAAAGTGGCAGAATATTTAGCAAAGGTCTGAGCAGAGCTTCAAGCTCTAGTTCTGAAGTTTCAGAACCTTTTCCTACGTCACAYAACCTGATTGCAACCTTGACAAGTGTGCTGGAGTTGCACGGGCTTCTTCAACCTCATTAGATGGGATTGAATACAGATCACAACCTAACTGGAGGTATCTCAGAGTGAAAGAGGAAGCCTCAGAAGGGGCAGGAGTCCACGAGTCCACTCCAAATTCCATCCCCCAAACGGCTTTATGGAAAAAAGAAAACCTCTCCAGCCCATAGTCAAAGCAATCATCACTGGAAATGTTTCTACAGCAATGGGGAAGCATACAAGGACTTAAGGCTTAAACAGACAACTCACTGACATAGTAAGGATCACATTTACATGTCAGTAAGCAACAAGATCTCTCCAAACTGCAGATAACCCATCAAGACCCATAAGTAATCACATTGCATACATGAAACAGGAGTCAGGTATTTTTCTACAGGTGGGTATATACAGATGTAGATACAGTTGTCAAGCAGTCTCATTATCAGAAAACCTTTATCCTTAAATTCAGAAAAATCACATCATAAATAGTCGACTTGGTTACATTTGTGAATCTAGTGCACAATTTGTGCAATCTGGCACACAAAAGTTGTGTTAACTGCAAGGTATTTTCTGCTATTCATAAGGTCCTGCTTATTGGCAAGAAGGAAAATTTGGTTTGGGGTGGTGCAATCTCTTCAAATCCACTTAAGGGTGATTTACACTACCTGGCCCAAGACACAGAACACGTCCTGAAAACCAGAGCTGCTTTCAACATGTTGGCACAAATACATTACCTCATTTGTACCCAGCCTTCCTGAGAACAAACAGGAGAAACAAGGTGAAGATGAAAGGTCTCAACATGCCCAGCTTCCGAGGCAGCAAGTGCCTTGGCTTCTATCTGACGAGCACAGCTACAACCAGCAACTTCCCACCAAAATAAAGAGAGGCAATTGCTGGGAAGCAGAGTGAGTGGGCGTGAGCCCAGCCCTCCAGCATGCACTGCCTGCCCCAGCTTCACCCGCCTGCTGGCGTGACCAATAACCCAGTAAATTAAGCAGAGGCACCACCAGCCCATAGATCTGGTTCCAAAAATACTGTCCCGGAGACTGGCCACATCAAGGAGGAGCAGCCCGGACATTAGCGTTTTATGAGCTTTTCCAGTGCCAAAGGCATCAGGACCAGGAAAGCCCATCTTCGGGCGGTCTGGAAGAGCGGATCCAGCAAACAAATATGTAAACAGGACAAGATGGAGTTCATTTATCTTGTCTGATAGGTCACACTATTGCCTGATGTGACACCTCCCCCCCCCCCATCCTGATGACATTACAACTGCCCTAGCACGTCCTCTTCAAGAGGGATTCTTGCACGTGCTGCAGTAAATCACAGTAACAGCCAAGGGAAGCAAAAGAGCAGAGAACTGCAGCAACAGCAGCACTGGATGCCCGCTAAGGTCTCCGACCATTCAAGTTATCTGAAAATAGCATCAAGGCTGACGTGCAAACCAGCCTGACTGCACTCAGCTGCACTGCTGAAGCTCACGCAGCTACTGTGGGAGGAGAGAGATGAAAAATCCTTCAAAATGCAAAAGCAGCTTCTGGGGAAGGAGACAGGGCAGCATCGTTCCTCTGAACACCAGGRAACAACCTGGCGTAAGATAAGCTTGTCCCCAACACCAGGGGGTTAAAGGTTCCAGAAGAGCATCAAGGCACGAACTTAAGGTTGACAGAATCCTCTCTCTCTGAAAAATATTTCTATACATAAATATATAGAGAGAGTATATAATATTTTATATATATATGTATATATATAAAAAAATTAAGAGTCCTTATGTCACTCCAGGATAGTTGTAGTAACTGTATTAMGTGGCAGAGCACTCAAAACCCAGTAAGTAGATGTATATGGGAATTCATGAGCTCTAGCTTCAACTCTCAAATGATGACCCGGGCATTGGCAGCCTTTCTCATCAGGTTCAGAGGAAAAAGACCTAAGGAGATCATTAATAGTTGCAAAGAAACAATAACTTTGTCCACAGGATGTACATTTCCCCTATATGAAAACAGGTCTTCAGGAAAAGACACCCAAGGGAGAAYAACTTCTGCTCATGCATCTGAAGGAGAAAGACTGAGTCTTGACAAGTTGTCTGTGGCACAAGTGGTACCCCTACCAGAAGGGCCTCGCTGGTTCTCAGACCCAACAGTGAAGGTKCCAGTGGCTCACCCCAATGATATCATCATATCCTCAGTATCCACACCCTGAGTGAGGAGGCAACCATGGCACACTGTCCAGAGGAACTYGGCAGGGTCCCGTCTACCCCATGCAAAGCCCTGCAGTGCTTTCCTCAGCCCTGTTCACAGTCTCTGCTTCTGAGCCACAGAAGCAGGRGTTTCAGGTGCTCTAAATGGAACTCACTTTGTAGCGATCCAACAGGAAGGTCCTACTCTCCAGAAACAAGGAAAAGCAGATCTASAAGTGATGACAGGGACCCTGAACAACTGCTGTCTAAAGTGTCTAAAAAGACTCTCTCTTTTCAAGAGAGAACAGTTCTAATATGTAGAACAGAACCAAAACTTACACTCCTTTCCAGGCATCTACTACCCACCACTCCTAGAAAGACAAAATTGAGAAAGATGACCCAGTATGTGTCATATTATTGTGACAATGCAGGCAACATTGACAAAGTCCTGTCTTCGGGTCTCAGAAGCCAGTCTCTGCTGAGGTAAAAAAGCCTCTGTCCTCCTTCACTCCCTCTCCCTAGTGCTTTTTGGACTGTGGCATAGAATAAAGAAAGCAGAAACTCAACAGCATAAGAGATTCCCTACCCAGGAAATGAGGATTTATCAGGAGCTGTGTSACTGGAGCAGCTGGACCAGTGAAACTGCCCTCTACAACAAAACAACTGGTCAGGTCAACGTGGGAGGAGCTGTGCACGTAACCCCCCTTGCCTCTWAAGGCTTTTGATACTGCTTTTCCACATTCTCATTCGAGAAGCTGGAGAAATATAMATTTGGTAGACCACTAGGCAAGCTCAAAATTGGCCAAGCTCAAAGGATATCTGGTATTTTGACATCTGACTGTGGTCAGTAACAAGCACCCTGCAGGCTGATATGGGATCCATACTGCCCTGTACAGTTCAACAAGCTTGAGTTTGAATAGCCAGTATCTTCACTTCTGTGCTTGCTTTCAAAGGGAGCCAAATTCCACAGGTTATTGATGTGATTTTCAAAAGCACTAGATTTTCCACCCGCTTTCCTACAATGTTCACATCCTATCCTCCTATTTTGTTTCTATAGTTTTAGCAAAGGATTACACAGGATAGTGTAACCTAGAGAGCAAAATGCTACCACTTTCCTATAAGGAAACGCTGATGAGTCTGGTGTACGTGGGCAGCCTTTGGGTCACGACACTCACCTTGGTTTGTACAGGCAGCACGAAAGCCTCTTGGTTTGTACTTTGTGTCCATTGATGAAGATGCGCATCCTGGGATCAATGTACAGCACAGCAGCATAGGCACGGAAGGAGCGACGCTCAGGCTTTCTGCAAGAAAGGAGCCCTCCCAGAAACCAGGCCATTTGCTCAGCAATTCCTTCTGGGATTAGCAGAAGACCTACTTTCCCAGCTGGGGCCACACAGCCCAAGAGTGACGACATCGGATCATCCCCTGAGTCATCTCTCCTTTGAGACATCATCTGTCTCCTGCCTTCTTTTTCTCCTTCACCTTTTTTCCCCTTCGCTCCTCCCCAATTAAAAGGAGCCCTGATAAAATCCTTTCTCCAAATGAAAGGAGCGGGTTCTCTGCTGATAAGACCTACAAGAACCTCAGATCCCACCTGACGAGTAGAAAAACTCCCCTGCCCCAACACTCCTCATGCTGATTGTCACTGGCCTTGCATTTATTTTAGAGGCCTATGGTAAGATTCACTTTGCTCAATTTTACGTGTTACCATCTGAACTTTTAGCATGAGTCTTCCTTTAAAATCGTTGGAAACCAGAAAACAGGCAAGCAGCTACTTCAAATTTACCCAAGTTATAACTGTCAGTAAGAAAGCTATGTAAAAGTTGGGTTTTCACCACTATGGGAGTAGAATAAGTTTGGTTTTCCTTTCATTTCTTCACTTGTATCTTCCATAGAGATTTTGAAATCTATATTTTAAATACAACAACAAAATACTTCCATGCACATATTACTGCAGCTTGAACAAGATCTTTGGTTATGGCTGGATAATAAAAACACACCTTGCCAAGGAGTGTGTTCCAGCTAYAACCTGGACCACCTAGCACTAAATCAGTGCCAGCACCCTGAGTAAGTGGAGGCAAGAGTGAGCTGCAAAACTGCAGAGACCAAACAAGAGACAGTATCTCAAGATCAGGGAAAGCAGCTCAGTCTGGTAATCACTGGTGATAAAAATCAGTGTGTCTTAAAGAAACTGAGAAGCTCATTTGATCCCCAAAGGTCCCCTTGGAGTTTGCTGCATCTTTGTACTCAATAACATCAAGCCATTACACATTTGGGAATAACTAACTCCGTGGTGCCTGAACCCACACCTCAATAGGAAGAGAGCAATAGAAGGAAAGAGTCCGTAATCTTTCAAAAAAAAGCAGGCCAAACAGCCTTCTGGGATTTAATCAATCATCTGGTTGATTTAGCCTAGTTTTTCCCTTTTTTTTCCGAGACTGCAAGTGAACAAAGCTTCCAGAAGGCTCAGGCCAGAATTCCTCCCCGATGAGCTAAGCAAACAGTCGGCTCTGCCTGAACAGAGCCCTCTGCTCCTCTCGCTCCCCTCCGGGCACGTCCTTCTGCCTCCTCTCAAACGAAGTCAAGGAGTTACCCCTACATCTCAAAAGAATACCCGCTTTGACGGGTCCAGAACATTAGTTCTGTAGCTTATGGCTCCCTTGTTTTATATAGCTAAAAAAGAGCATTTTGTTGGATACTTTGACTAGGCTGAGACAAGTCAATGCAGAAATTTTCACCAAGAGCACAACTGTTTGAGATCTGTTTGTAACTATGAATTCAAAGAAAAAAATGATTCCTAAATTCGTCAACTCACACTCAGGAAAAGTTTCTAAAAACACATAAGCAAATATCATCTACCTAGAAAAGCCTAAGTGTCATTTGATCCCAACATCTGTAACATCAGCACTTACGTTCCCTCTGGYGGTGTTTCTGCCATCTGGATATCTCGGGGGTCAGAAGTCACATCCAGCTCTGGYTCTCCATTATCCATTAGTTTGAGGTTAAAGATGATCACCAGGGTGCCTGAGCAAGCAGTAACATTCACCAGATGAGTCCCATCCAACAGCTGAATCCATTGCCCATTAAAAAGGCTACACAGACGTTACCTTTTTCACCACGGATCTTGTCAAACTGCTCCATCACTTCCTGCTCCGACTTGAAAGGGGAATATTTGTAAATCAGCTCAGTCTCAATAGCGAATTTCTCCATGTTGTCAGACACAGGCTCTCGGTTCCGGGCGTTCCAGGTGGGCAAAGGAACGATGACCTGCAGATGAGATTGCAACAGGAGATTGAGACTTGCCAACCTGAGTCAGATGCCTCTGTGGTTCAGCCCTAAGTGAACATATTCTTTCTGACAGCTCCTCCAGKTATTCCATGCATCTTTCCCAACTTTTCAGTGCTTTGCATGTCTAAAATACTCAAGGATCTTCCTTTTCCAACCCTTTGGCTACCATCCTGCAACATCTAGTCTTAGATAAACTCCAACACCTCAGTGATCATCTTTAATCTCAGGCCAATATTAGACACTAACACAACATTAATTCACAATTTTAGTATTAATGCTGCCTGCAAAATTCTCATACTTCAGCACAAGGATACTTCCATGTTTCACTAAGAGTTTTGATACACACAATGTTTGAAAAAATGCAAAAGAATAGATATGTAGGGAATTCCTGACCTATATGTAGTGGCTTCAAACACCACCTTTGGTTCCCTAGTGAAATTCAAATTGAAACAATAAGTTTCAACACGGCTTGAAACCAAACTTGGGAGGAGAAGGAGAATGCAGGGAGTCTTGACATCCTGAAATTAGGATGAGGAAGAGCTTAAAATCAAACAGCAAAAGTCCCTCGGGACCTTGTGTACACCTGCAAGTGTAGCACCAAGAGAAAATTATACACTTAAGGCCACGGTGGAAATCAACGTTGGCACATTCTTCTCAGAGAAGTTCAGATGAGGGAGTTTTCACCATTTGCTGTCATTACAAAGGACGTGCAAACCTCATCAATGCCTTCCTCCTCATGAAACGTCCGTGACAGGAAGAGGCAGGTCAAAGTGTTGTCCTTCTTTGTGAACAGGATAAAATCCTTCCCAATCCGCATGGAACCCCTAGAAACAAATTTCAGATTATGTTACATTTGAGGCAYGCTAGTTAGAAGGCGTTTTGGGGTTGGTTTCTGTGAGTTACACTCTGAACAGTGAAGAACGTGGGGTTTTTTTTCCATTATATTCACGTATGAAACAGTGAAACCAAATGAGACAGATGCAGCATCATTTGCCTTAAACAACTTGTTCCTTTCGAAAAGGCCTCTAAGCCTAGACATTTTAATAGMTGAACAGTTTGGTAAATTCATTCCCTAAAACATTAAATATTACTTATAGAAGAAAAAACAGAAGTATAAAGGGTCAAACTATGAGAAAAATTCAAAAGTGGTTTTTTTTTTTTTCCCCCTAAAGAAGACAACTACATGGAGATGGGATAAGAGCCTTTCTCTATAGGACTACCAAAAAACTCTGCCATTGGCTTTGGATAGTCTTTCCTACTACTGAAGACAAAGACGATGCTCATATAATTACACCTATGAAACCACAGTATCTAGCATCCCTTAACAGGCCGGTAGCTCTTTGTATGTAATTTTGATTTGAGCTGCATGTGTTATCCTGGGGTGCAAGTAAAAGCACCTGAAAGCCAAAAGGCCACTGAGCTTCTCCACTGAGAGCTCCGGAATTTCGGARGCTGGCTTTTGTTATACCTACGATTTCAAGCCGTTCCCATACTGCCCAATCTGGGTCGACTCCGGCGATCGCTTGGCTGATTTACCAAACTGAATCACGCTGGCGGCCTCATCTGCAAGGGAAGGCAGGGAGCAAAACCAGTTAGTTGCAATGCACGAGATACCCACATCTCTTAGAGAAACTTCTTCAGGATTAGGAGTAGCGCAGAAAGAAGACACCATGGAAGAAAAGACACCATGGCTCAAGCCAAAGCCCATCATGAAGCTCTGCCATACAGCTCTGTAAAATACTATTTAATGGCATCTCTGTTAGTAGAAGCTTTATGGAGATACTACCACACACTGGCCAGAGGATGTTGATGATTTAGATGAGGTCAATGCCTCACTGAAGGGCACAAAGACATCATTTTAGAAAAGGCTGAACAACACTACCTGTTGCATCCACCACAGTTAAAACACCACCCAGAACCACCCAGTTCTGATCCTATTGCTAACACGAGAGGTCTGAAAACATTAATATACAGCATAAAGGCAGTGCTACAGAAAGGGGCATGAATGCAGAATAAACTGATCACTGTTTCCATCATGGAGTCGAACTGAGCACTACAGACAACTAACGCCCTGGTAAAATAAAAGCCAATTTTACCAGCAGGTTCCTGGAGTACCAACAGSTGTGCAGTAATGAGTGTAAAGGCAGCACTCCCTAGCACTGCAGCAAGGAAAGGGGGTATTTTATTGGCACAGGACAAAAAGAGGACGTGACAGCTTCTCAGCTGGAGGACCTGATGCTTCTGGCTCAAGCCTTGCTATTGTTTAGGGTCTAAAGGCTCCGCAGTATCATCCCGTATCATCTGTAAGACAATTCCCCTCCCTTCCCCCAAACCATTGCAATCACCTCGCTGCAGAACTCACCAGGAGGAGTAAACTGCAATTCCCGAGACTGGGAACACCGAGTCCCTCGGCAGGAACCCTCCCGCAGCCCGGAAGGCTCTGACGACAATCCCGGCCCACAGACACACATGCTGCAAATATCGCTCCCTCTTCCAGGTCCTCCAGTTACCGGGAGGCCGACGTGGCCAATAAACTGAATTTCAGGCTGCGGGAGGCTTATTGGGGCAGAGCAGCCCAGGTGAGGAGCTGCTCCAGCAGCCTGCATGGTTTAGTAGCAATCCTGGCTCTGCTAAGAAACCTCTCACGGAGCTGCACTTCAGAATGGTGTTTTCTGATCGAATGACATTCATGTGGAAAGGCACAAAATGCATCTAAAAGCACCAAGCTGGCTCAGCTCGCTGTGTTTATACGAAAGGTCTGCAGTTAATTTGAAAAGCAACTTTTGCTTGCATGGGAATACTTCTTTCCCTGACCTGGTCTCTCAGGATGTCAGCCTGCTATGCTATTTTCAACACAACCAAAGCAAATGTTTGAGTTTCTCTCATATCTAGTGCTCCAGATACGATTTATTTTTATTATTATTGGGTTAGCTTAAGTCTGGTCAGACAGGGGAATAGACTTCTAAGGAGAATCAGTCACTGTAGCCCTTTAGCAAAAGGAACTCTCCTTGGTGACCTTGTGAAAAGCTGCATCAACTTCTATTTTAAAAAAAGCCCAAGACGCCTAAAAATGGAAAAGGGTAATTGTCCAAAGCATTTCCCTTCTCTCAAAGGTGAACATATGGTTTATCACTCTATGCTCGCAGTCCCAGGCCAGTTTAAAAACATTCCTTATTGACACAGGGACCTAAATGACCTCTGCAAGAGGGACCTAAAGAAGAGTAAATGAGTTTTGTCACACCAGGCTTTCTATCTTTGGGACACACTTAATCTTCATCTGCTCAGGATCTGACATACAAATGAATCTTAAAAACTTTTCTTGTACATTTTTTCTCCAGCTTTAGCAAGTTCAGGCTCTAGAAGGAGTCTGACTTAATACAAGTGGACTATTTTAGCCGCACTGTTTTGGTTTTATCGTGTCTCACAGTTGCTAGACTTAAAAAACAAACTCCCTGGCAACAAACTGTGGTTTGATGTCATCTACAGCAAACAGAGGAGGAAAAAAGTAATTCCAAGGAATTCACTGCAGATGGCAGGTTGATCTTCAAAGCACAAGGAACAGAATCAAGGGCTCGGATTAAAAACAGGGATTCCTAAAAAGAAATATCCAACGGCTAGGGATGAAGATGGTGGATAGAGCTGCTTGTCTYCCGACTGTCACTCCTGGGAAACACCCACATTTCCAAGCTCTCTAGCTGAAAGGACAGCAAAGCAGGTGTCAATCTGAGCTTCAAGAATCAGCCTTYGCTTTGTTCTTTGCCTTCTCTATATCTGGTTTATGTTAGATTTGCATTGGAGAGACTATTTGCAGTATAATTAATGACAATAGGCTCAAGATGATCTCGGAGTTAAAGCAGCTTATTTACAAGAATATAAAAGTAAATAAACAGAGAATGTCAGGCTGGGGAAAACTAACCTACATCGAGATCATTTCAGATCCAGCTTCCCTCGGGAACAGGGGAAAAGGGGGGAGAAGCTCAGAAATCTTTGGTACTGTAACAGACGCAGAAACAAACCAGTTATTTTGGGGAAATGAATGAACACATAGAGTTACTGGCAAATCAGTTTGGAACAAGTTCCCACGAAGACCAAAGACCCCATCTATTGCCAAGTCTCCCTCAATGTGTGCTTCAAGTGTGCTAACTAGTTTCTAGAAACAGTTTCCCTTGAGAAAGACACGGGCCGCTTCCCTATGATGGCTCTCCCGAGAGCCAGAGCCCGGACACAGCAGCACATGCACACTCATAAAACTGTGCTAGAACCCCAAGAGCATTCAYACACAGTTTTAACTGGGCACAAAATATTTAAAGGAATAAAAAAAYGCTAATAAAAGTAACCAAGTCTTTAGTACTTAATTGGCTGCATTCACTAAAATGGAAGATGCTTTTAAACGTCCAACCTTCAAGCTATAGCTTAAGAACCAAGGATTGGGAGAAAACACAAGTTAAATACGTGTTGCAATCCCTTAGGAATGCAATTAAAGCTMACTTTCTCAAGTAATTTTCTCCAAACTACAATAGGCTTTTGAATCATTAAACTTTTGCAATACCTTAAGAGCCCAGCAGCAAATAAAACTTCTCAAGCCTAWGTGCATTCAACAGGGACCATGCACAAAGTGGGAAATGCTGATTTCACACGTGTGGCATGAGATCTATGCTGTGTGGTTTTCTATTTGACTCATCATTTGTGGAAAAAGCCAAACGTTTGGATCAGCCAAACGTTTTTATGATTCTAATATTGCACTGTGGGATGCCTTTTTTTTCCTCAAAAGAATCTGTGCTATGACATTACTGAATCTCTGATCTTTTGAGAGCTCTTGACTCCATACTATAAAGACAGAAAGACTGGACTATAAAGACTGCAGCCTGAATCCAAATGTATTTCAAACTTTGGRTCAAACAACCATTGAGATAGTCAATGCATCAAGTTCTAAATGTAATTCTCCTGTGAGTATTTTGACTCTCATGCCTAATTCTTAGAAATGCTCATCACCAATGCTTGGCCTAGGGCTTTTCTATACCCTTTCCAGTCTTTATTAAGTTGTACGACCAAAATCAGGAAGTTCAGTGTGGAAAAAGATCAGTATGACTGAAGAGCAACAAGGCAGGATAATATTCATAATCTGCTCCTCAAAAGATTCTTGTTATTTCAGTAGTTAGAGCTTAGAGATATCTGGGCTTATTTACTTTTTATTCTCCCAAAGGATGCCTCGGTCACAGGCCAGGCTGACTCAATTCTATAATGCAGCAAATTGATTTGTATTTTTTTTGGCTAGAGTAGCACGCCACAGAGGAGATGATTAATTTTGTATAAGATAAGGCCTAAAAGAGTCAGTACAAAGAGAGAGGAATACACATCCCTCCTGGAACTTGCCCTTTTCAACAGGACCAAGTTATCAACTTGGCTCAAGCCAGAGTGACGCTCCAGCTTGAACACACAAACGTAACCTCCAGTTACTTACTTGAATCCATTCCCGTTCCATCATCCAGAAAACACAGCATGAATCCCCCTCGCAGATCCTCCCGTTGCTCTGCAAGAGACAGTCAACACTCCCACGTACAACGGCTAAAAATTCCATAAAATGGGATCCAATTAAACAGCTTTTATAGCTGGAGTACCACAATAAACAGGACTTTTCCAAACCTAATATGGCCAAACTCCAATAACCAGCAGTTTTACTCAAATCATCCTTGAATGCTAAAAAAAGGCACTAGATTTTTATTACTGAATGACTAAGAATTTCTCCTGCACTTTATCTTGTAAATGTATGCTACAAAGTGTATTGTAAAGTCAAGCTTAACAATCATTCAACTTGTTGTTCACTTGACCTTAGCTCAAGACAGAGATGACTTTTTGCAGTGTCGTACCCAAGTTGTGCAGAAAAGCTTCTTTTTGAGGGCAGCTCATTGTAGCACAGGMCAAACAGTAACGAAGTAAAGTCTTATTCTACTGAATGTATTTTGCATCCTAAATCTGAGTTGTAACTATTGACTTAAMTGAAGATGAGAAAGGAAACAGCAAGAGTGACTTACCTGTAAAAATGTCTATTCTTGTGGCATCTGCATCTCTACAAAGTAATAAAAACCACAGTCAGTACTCAAATTTTAAAGGAAGTGAGGCCAAAAGGCTGTCACAGGTAAGAAAGACTTTCCAGAAAGAATTTATACACATATGAAACTCCACAAAGGCCCTGACAGTCAGCACTAGCAGACAAGGTAAGACAACACACTATTTCATAACGGAGTTTGGATTCAGATGCACAAATATTGGAGCATTGTTGTTGTGCACAGAATTAACACAAGCCTCAGTGACTATCACTTAAGAATCAAGAAACTGAGAAAAAACTAGCAAACGAGCACACATTTACCAACCTTCTTGAAGCAAACATTATCTTCATGTTTTCCATTGATTTGAATCCGAGAAGTTTAGAAGTTCCTGCCTACAACCCCCTCTGAATACATCTRAGGTGGCTACAGTAAACCAAGCTGTTAAGAGGTGTGTTAAATGAAGGCCTTCCCACACTCTGCATCTTCCTCTTTGTTTGCAAGGCMGCCYATAGAGCACRTTAATCCCTTTCCTCACATCCAACCTTTTAGCACAACACAGACCAACACATATCCTTGCTTTGCTGGTCTGYAGGGTACAGTTTCATTCTAGTGAAGCATCTTTCCATCACGTGCAGTAGTCTCAACTCCACACTGGTTTGTACAGAAATAATTTATCTAAACACCTTCCCAGATAACTTTGGTTCCATCTCCTTTATCATCATTTCTTGATACAAAAAGGGATCTCAAATTATTTCCGTAACATTAAACCAGAGTATTTTTTGAAGCTCAAAGGAAAAATCTGCAAGGTTTGGGTTGCAGCTCTAACCTAAAATTTGCAGTGCAACACTAGAAATTCAGCATAAAACCTATGATTTCCAAGTGTGACCTCTTGAGCGCTCTACATATTACTGCATTCCTTTCCAACACCCTGCTTCTAATTTTAGTTTCATCCTATCACCACTCTTGATACCAAGATCTTTAATTCCCAGCTCCGGTAATGATGATTTTATCAAATCTTAAAATAAATAAATAAATATATAAATAAATGCTAGACTTGTACTTAAAACCATTTCATGTCTCTCAATCATTCCTGCTYCAAACTGAATTATTCTATGATTCTATTATTCTTTGTTCAAACCTGAATTGTCACAAATCAAAGGGCTGGGTATCGCAAAAGGTTCGGTTGAAACAGTCATACCCGACCACAATGTGGTTTTTTTAGTTATTATTTCATATTTTTCTTAAAACTTCCTGGAAATAAAGAATTGCTCGAGAATCTCCCTCAAGGACAGGCTCATTCCGGACACCGCAGCGGGATTTGCCATGGGAAGSGAGCGCTCCGAGACGTACCTGGCGTTATCTACAAGTTCAGCGAGGGCCCCAAACAGGAACTCGTGAGTCGTCCTGAAACAATCACAGAAATGGCCAAGTTACCTCGATGCCAAGAGGGCCTTTCCATAAACAATAATCTCAAAAGCCTTTTAAGCAACATTTCACTATATATATCTGCAATGCCCCGGCCACCATTGACACGAGGCTTCTGTTTTCCTACTCCCTGGAAGCAGAGCCACAGCAGAAAGGCTGCCCAGTGCTCAGTCAGGTTCAAGCAACCTGCTGCTCTAAGGGAAACACCTTGTGGTCAACAAGGGCTTCATTAACAGTTATTAAGGAAATTACTGAGCTGAAGCCTATGAACCAGTCAACAACTCATAAAAAAMCCTTAATTGCTCACCCAGAGGCTGCCTGGTGACACCTAAGTGATGCATCTATGCAAACCAYGCGCAGATGAGCACTGCATGCAAGGTGCAGCTCTCCAACACACCTATTCACCTTCCCAAAGCTATTCCTGAAATTCCCTGGAGCGGCAAGATGTCRCCAGCAGCTACACACATTCCCAAACCCACAAAACCATCACCTGCTACCACTGTATCACATCATCCTCCCAGYGCGAGGCCACACTCCTTAATCCCAGCTTACCACAGGCCCAAATCCTGTGGTTAGTTTCCAGCCTCTTAAATGGCTTTTTGATGAGTCCTAATGTCAGGTATGTGCCTTGACTCGGAATGGAGGTGCAYAGTATGGAACCCTAAAAGAGCTACTAAAATGTTTTGATGTCCCCCAACATCAAAGCAAGACCTGTGTCGTACACCCAGCTCCTTGGCAGAGATTCCAAATGTACCAATGATTTCACACGCAGAGGGACCATATCCATACATCCATCCTCATGTTAATTGCAGCTACAGGATCTGAAAAACAGTTGTTCTCACTAAATCCAGTAATTTGATCAACTGTGATACATATATATATATATTTTAATGGAATTTACTGCTCCTCCAGGACACTTGATCAACTGAATGCTCCCAAGTTGTTGTTTCATCTGCCTGTTTCAGCTAGTGTGAAACCTCCTCAATAAACCCTGCTTTATTGCTCCTCACAAAGCGAGGGGCAGTAGCTGACTGCACAAAGTCATTCAGTTCAGACTTCCAGCTTTAGAAGAACAGATACGAAGGTGCTTCCCATATGTAAAACATACGGCTGTCCATAGTGCCAATAACTGCCAAGAGAATTTTCACATTCACCTTCCCCATCGTGAACCCTACGTCAGTAATGTAGCTCTCATCAGAAGTGCAGCAAGCCAAATTTCAAAGATAGTCCTGTAGCCAGGAAAATGAGCTTTTCTCTGCAAGCTTCCATTTGCCAACACAGCAGAGACACGAGACTGATGGCAGGTGGTGTTTGGAAGAGTATTTTCCTCATGAGAAGAACCATCAAAGCGCTTCCAGAAGCTCAAAGCTGCTGGTCTTACACTTCTGCACATCCTCCTGGGCATAGATCTCAAGTACTAGAACACAACCAGTGTTCAGGAGCATCTATTCAACTCTGTAATTCCGCATCCCTGAAGGTTATTTAGAAATTATCCTCTGTCAGAAAAAGCCACAAGCAAGATGTTTCAGCACTAGTAACTGAGCTTCGTTGGCAACTAACTTGCATCATTAGCAAAGTATCCTACAATTCAAGGAATCCTTCCAATTTAGGGTAAAATACAAATAAACCACATATAAAAGTGTCTACAAAAGGAGTCTGGAACACAATAACTCCCATCCAGACAGGCACCCCACTCAACCTGAACAGCTCCCAAATCTGGAACTACTCATGCTGATGCAGGCCAAGCAAGATCTTGCTAAAAACGAGTGAAACTGAGTCCAGTGTTTACCACTACCAGATTTAAAYACACTACAAATACACTATGTACAATATATTATCCTCAACACCTGACCTAGAGGGTCCCAAATTCCCTAGCAAACATGAGGCCACATGTTAAYGGCTGGCATGACCTAATCTGTTCAGCTACAACCAAATCCACGCTCTCACCTTGGCACCCATCACAGATGATGGAAACACTCAACACACATCATGATCGACGCCAGTCCCCCCTCAACCCTCTGGAAAGGGTTTAATTTCCATGCAAGACAGCTCTCAAAAGCATGAGTAAGCTGTTGGCGAAACGGAGTCCACCAAAGCTGCAGATCTTTSCCTGTGAGCCAGACTGGCATCCGAGGCAGTATTAACCTCAGGCGACTGGAGCATTCGAGATGACACTTGCTGATTGCACCGCTGGTGTAGTGAAACACAGAGGGAAAATGAAAAGGGCATTAGAAATACACAGTCGTGGTGACAGCTCCTCTTGGCAGGAAGGAATCGGTCCAGG
Source organism: Eudromia elegans (assembly GCA_003342815.1). Taxonomy (NCBI): domain Eukaryota; kingdom Metazoa; phylum Chordata; class Aves; order Tinamiformes; family Tinamidae; genus Eudromia; species Eudromia elegans. The sequence continues at coordinate 3,448,865 of PTEX01000075.1, forward strand.
AGCCTCCTCCTTTTTTCATCTTTCATTCAAGRCAGCTCTATGCTGCAGTCCAAATTCAACACAAACCAATGGCAGTCGCAAATTGATCGCTGTCAACGCACATATCCCAATTCTGGGCACAAGAGGTCGAGCTGGACGCCTCCAGAGAGCACAGAACATCTCTGAAAGTCTTGGAGAGCAGCATCTTTCCCTACTCSCAAGAAGTTCATTCTGCAAGCGCTTCTTAGAGGATCACCCTCTGCCTGAACTCTGCTGGACTCCTAATCCTACGTAGTCAGACGAGTACCTAATTACTAACCAAAGACATGAGACTTTATTTTTGTTCTGGAAGAGGCCACATCTGGCAAAATAATTAAGCTGGGAGCTTGGCATCAGCGTCAGAAACAAGAGCTCTTCTCTCGCAGTTGTACTTTAACTTCTCAGGCCAGGTCAGAAAACATCCACAGAAGAAAGAGCAGAGCTTAGGGGAGCATCTGAGGGCTAGGAGTTAGTCATCATCATCATCATCATCATCATCGTTATTTCCCAGGGTCACTGCTGAGCTGCTCAAATCTCTTGCCATTTAAATGAACTATTTCTGCTCCAGCTGGGTGTAACGGGACAATCCCAATCACAGATGGAACACAAAGTTCAATCGCAACTTAACTCCCCCCTAGGCACCCCTGTCAGGACACAGTATTAGGTGTCCAAGTTTTAACATGGACCTTTAATTATGTCTTAAATATACTCAAAAAAGTGTCAGTTAGGTCCACAGACATTGTTTGTACTAGCCTCAATAACTGACTTCAGGATTGTTTTTAAAGTCAGCAGCATTTAATTTTTTAAGGAAAACAGCCAGCTTCCAGGCAGGCAGCTTGGAGAAGCCCCCTAAGATGGGAGCAGTAATTTTCATGTGCTTACACATGTATTTCTTTATTGTAAGAGCTAATCGGAAGTTCTCGGCTCTGAACTCCAGTCACGCATTTGGATGATATGCCGTCATATTAAAAAAAAAAAAAAAAAAAAGACAAAAAGCGAACACAGTGACATTTGCCACCGGGCATGGAAGTATTAAACTATTCTAAAAATCAGCAGCAAATCCTGAAGTGTGGGGACCATGTAAACAGCCTTCTGAAAAACATGCCGGATTTCAGTTATTGTCAAATACATCCAAGTTTTACTTTGGTTTGAGAGAGCCTAAAAATGGAGCAAATCAGGGCTTCATTGCACAGCTAGATGGCTGGAATTTAAGCTCCTTGACCATGAGAACACCTTCAGCATCGAAGTTTGCCTGAGATGGTTGTGCTCCTGAGCGTACCATAGCAGAAGAACATTGGCTGAAAGACGACCAGGCATCTCCACGAGCAGGAATCCTGCGAGGGGGTTGTTTTCCCTCCCTGTCGCACAGACTTTTAAAATGTATTTCCATTGCTTCCATTCCTTGCTATTGTTGYTCTTCCTAGGGAAACTTAGTGGTCCCTGTATCTCGCTCTTCACTCACAGCGCATCAAAAGTCACRCTTATCCCTACTCCTATCAGTCTATACCCCTTCCTAACAGACTCATAGGGCAGGGAGACTTTGCTAATGCTTGAGTTGTCTAGAGAGACTAGTGGCAGCATAAGATGACTTTAACGCTTTAGAAAAGCAGCCACAGMACATGCGACTTGTGCAGCACAGGCCTTAGTTATTGTCTTGTGAGCAGAGTCAGAACTCCCATGGCCTGCAGAGCATAGAAGCTTCTGAGAAGAGTTTTGCCAGACAGTTGTTTTTCCAATGCATAAGAGCACCTAGAGAGGAACATTTCATCAAGGCAGCGACAGCATCAGCTCCTCTGTTGCTTGTTGTCTTCGGGCATCAGCCTGTGGACCTCGTAAGCAACTACTATGGGCTAATCTGGAGAGCGAAGGCAGCGGATAACAGCCCCATGGGTGACATCAGGCTGTCAGCATCTTCCTTCTCGTGTGTAAAAACTTGGCTTTGCTCACAACGGAGGGAAACGGAGCATAACGCTCCTGACAKGAGCAAGGATGCAGGATTTGGCAGCCGAGCTCTGCGCTGCCATCAAAAACCACTGACAGCTCCGCTGAAACCCAGCCGGGTGCTGCCCGTCCGAGGCCTTTAGGCTGCTGCAGGCCGCTGCGCTCCAACATCCCGAGCTCCCCTTCAGATGCAAGGAGGAAGGYGGGGAAAGAAACCCAAGGAAGCACTTTCCATTCTTCTTTCCATGATAAGAGCAGGAACCAACTCTTCCACGCGGAGAATCTCAAGCCAGGTGCTGGTTTCCAGTCGATGGAAGGGGGAGCCGCAGGAAGCAGCTCGCGCCCGTGCTCTGCAGAAGCAGGCACTTCCCGAAGCTCCTCCGTGCGCGGCGTGACGAGGGGGCTCTGCGGCGGGGGCATCTCCTCGGCCCCACGGGCGCTTCCAAGCGACCGGGCCTCAAGCAGCAGCCTCGCTGCGCAGGATCCTGCTGTGGCGGCGGACACGGGGGGCTCCTGCTCCCACGGCCGCGTGCGGGGCCTGAACGGGAGGGGCAGCCCCGGGGCGCGCAGCCCGGCCGGGAGCAGCGCGGGGGCTGCCCCCCCCTTCCCCGCGGCCCCCCCCGGCGGCGCGGCCCGGTACTCACGAGTTGGTGTGCAGGTACTCGAAGGTGAGCTGCGCCCGGTTCAGGCTGCTGTAATTAACAAAGGCCATGGCGGCGCGGGCGGCACCGGCCGCAGGCGGCGCCCTGAGAGCTTCCCCTCCACCCACGGCCGCTGCCACCTCCCCCCCCACCCTGTCGCCCC
>PTEX01000075.1:3502773-3535307 GCA_003342815.1 Eudromia elegans
TCCCATCCCATCCACCTCCTCCCTCTTCACCTGCTCCGCAGTCCCTGCCCTCCAGCTCTGGGAACATCCAGAGCTGCCCCGTGCTGGGGCCGCAGGCAGGCGAKGGAGCGCAGTGAGCGCTGCCTTTTATGCTGTCCYGCCGGGGGCCATTGTGACCCTGCGGTGACATCGGATTCCGGGAGCCCTGTGGATGCGTTGCCGGGGCCACCCGGACACCAGCGTCAACRCAGAACCGTGKCYGGGAAGGACCAGGGTGTGGGTGGCCCCGGCAACGCAGGCCCGGCAGGCAACAMGGCTCCCGGAATCCGATGTCACCGCTGACCTGAGAACCCCAACGCGGGGCCGGCTCGGGCCAGGACCGCTCCTTGGGGTAGCGGCAGCCGGCACCGGCTAAACAACCGTGGAGGCTCCTGGGGGGTCACCCGCCAGCAGGGACCCAACCCGGGAGGCGAGAGCGGCGGCAAGGCCAGCAGCCCTGCGGCAAAGTCCCGGCTGCATCCGCGTCCCTGGGGCCACCGCGGCTCTACCCACCCCGCAGGACACGGGGGCTCCGGAGCGCCTTGTGGTAGCGAGAACCTCCCCAGGGACCCCTCGCGGGAGGAAACTCGGCCGCTCCTTCGGGCAGCCCCGCGCGCTGGAGCGGCGCTCTCCACCGCGGTGGGGCTYGTGGGGCTCACGGCACCTCCCCAGGACCTCTGGCGCTGGCGTTTCATCCCRTATATTACGGAAGTGAATAAAAGCACGGAAAATAATTATCTATAACGTTTGGGGAGAGCACTGAATAAAGRAGGAAATGCCAGAAGTAGCTGAACGACCGGCGTTTCGGCAGCCCCAGACACCCGGATCAGTGCTGGCACCCCCTGCTTTCTTAGGGCCCAGGGCTGTCCCCCTAAGGCTTTAGCAGGGCTCAGTGGGGACAGCTCCATTGCTGCCACTCCTGTGAGCAAGAGCCTGTCCTTTCCCCCCTAGGCAAACTGTGCTGGGTTTAGAGGGTGCCCTCCCTGCCCAGAGATCCAGACATGTTGTCTGYGACACATTTAATTAGATAAAACTCCACGTTAAAACCAGAGCGACCCAGCCTAAAACCAGAGCGACCCACGCACACAGGGCACTGCCGACAGCCCAGATTCCCGATCCAAACCGGGCAAATGGTCCCCAAGAGCAGTTCCAGCTCCCGGGCGCCCTCCCAGCTCCCCCAGAGCAGCACGAGGCTGGGAGCACAACAACCCCGGCCTCTCTTAGAGGCCCCAGCCCCTCTCGGTGTCCCAGTGCAGGGGGGACAGTCTCACACCGTGGGATAAAGGGGTCCGGCTGGGCCGCGCTCCCTCTCGGGGCCCAGCAGAGCCTGGTCCTCAAACGCTTCTCYGCAGAGGATCGCGATGCCCAGAGCTCCCCCACGGCGGCGGGGAGGACACGTCGGCCCCGTCACTGCTGGAGCCGGGGGTTCGTGCGCAGCAGCCACTCGATGCTTTCCAGCAGATAGGCCATGCTGTAGTGGCGGGMGATGTTCCTGAAGACCTTGATGTGCTCCATGAAGAGCTGGGGGCGACGGAGCAGTGAGGGAGGGCCGCCCCGCGCACCCCACCGCGCCATGGGGCACAAGGAAGAGGGGCAGGTCAGCGCAGGCCGGAATCACAGGGGTTTTCCTTGCCCACCGCGGGCTTGGAGCCGGTGCACACCTACCTGGGAAGAAATGGTGAGGGCAAAGTCTCCGGCGCAGCTGCAGTACACGGGCATGTGCGTCTCCTTCACACCGTGACACTTCTTGCACACCTGGAGGCACGAGGAGTTTCAGCGGGGACAGGGGACAAGGCTCAGCCCTTCACCAGGGGCTCCCCGGGGACCAGCAGGGCCACAGCCTCAGCCAGAGAGCAAGGGGCTGCGGCCGCACCGAGAGGAAGCGTGGAGCAAACCCTCCTCCTCCTCCTCCTCCTCCTCCTCCTCTCCCCGCTGCATCACATCAGCTGGGGACGAGACCGGGCTGCTCCGTTCCCCGGGCCGTTCAGGCTCCTGCAGCGGGGCAGCCCCGTACGCACCAGGTCCTGCAGCACGAAGGCCATCAGCTTCCTCTGCAGCGCTTCCACCAGTGCCATTTCGATGGCATCCGAGTCATAGCGTGCCTGGCAGTTGGAGCAAACCCAGCCGGGCAGCACGGAGCCATCCTAGAGGCAGGAGAAGGGAGGTGAGCCCAAGCGGGAGCGGGGTCCAGGCTCAGACCCGGCCACCAAACAGGAGCATCCTGAGAGCCCTGAGTGCCAGGAATGTGGAAGCAGCTTCTAGGGGGGATGAATCATCAGCCAAAGCGCCAGGACCCTTAAAATTATCACAAGCAGCCAGGAAAAGGGGCGAGTGGAAAGGGGAGGTTTTCACTGGCCCAGAACCAAGCAGAGCTGCAAAGTGAAAGGGTTGAGAGGGAGGAAGATGGACAAGAGGTGCGAGTGTGACAGGCCTAGAGCAGGACCACGCCAGTGCCTCTGGTGTCCCCAGCAGGGAAGGCAAACGTGCAGCAAAGCCCTGGGAAAGGAAGGCTGTACCTGGGAGAGGGCAGGGTCCTTGCAGAGGTCCAAGTCCCTGCAAAAGTTGCAGTTCCTGCAGATGACTTCAGGGAGCACGTAGGAGCGGCACGGGTCCCGAAACTGGGCTTCTTCCGAGAACTCGCCCACCTCGATGAGGCGCAGCAGGTCCCGGCGCAGCTTGTTCACCTGGTTGGTTATATTGGCATCCAGGGACAACACCTACGGCGGAGAGGGCCAGGTGAGTCCTCACGGGTCTCACTCTGCAGTGCGAGAGTGCTGGCAGGGCAAACCAAAGTAACTGCAGCGGATCCTAGGGGGAAAGCTGCGCTAAATGTGAAGAAAGCATCAAAAAAAGTGTCTAACCCATCCCGCTGACCTTGCAGACGTATTTGATGAACTCCAGAGCTGGGTTATTGAGCGGCAAGTAGGAGCCAGGCAGCACTGGGAACAAGTCTGAGGGCTCGGTAGCGTTACGGGAACCAGCCATCTTCTTCTGGATCTTCTGGGTGATGGTGAAGAAGCTCTGGGTGAGCTCRTTGGCCACGTAATCCTGTGAGAACGTGATCATCCCTGGAAAGGGGGAGGGAGAGCCCTTGAGCGAAGGGAGGCCGGCGGGGCCAGCGAGGCGGGCAGCTCCAGGGCTCACCAGGCATGGCTCCCGTGTCCCTCGTGGGCTCCTGGGACACYTGGCTTGTGGTCCTCCTCTTGACGGGGGTGCTCCCGGGCGCGCTGCGCCGCAGCTCCTCCTTCATGCTGTGGTACACGGCCACGATGTAGGCTGCAGGGACACCAGCAAAGCTCAGCGGGCAGCCCGTGACGGGTGGGATGCACGAGCACCTCTGGGCCTGCTGGCTCTCCCGGGGCACCGATGACTGTAACAGCTCACACTGGAGCTGAAACAACCCAAACCAGGATATCCACAGACACGGAGGCGGCTCCCTCTGCATCCCGCGGGGCCACGCAGAGCCCRCTCACCCGACACGATCACGAGGAAGTAGTTCTGGCAGGAGGCAGCCTCGGGGAGGAACTGCACAATATTCCAGTTATTCTCCAGCAGGTCCTCCACATTTGCCTCTCCACTCTCCTCTTCTTCCTCCCTGTCCTCCTCCTCCTCTTCACTGTCATCGTCCACTTCTTGGCTCTTGCTGGTGTCCTTCTGCAATGGAGCACAAGCCATGCCCAGGTTGCTTCCCTTTTGGTGGGTGACAKCCCCATGCCCAAACTCAACCCAACCCCTGGTGAGCCCCCAGGGGTGCTCAACTCAACCCACAGCACTCCTGCTCCTGAAGAACCGAGCACTTCCCATCTCTTACCTCTCCATAGTGGATGCTAGAATGCACTTTTCCCTTGATACCTCCATAATTCGCTGGATCCATCCAGAGCAGGAACTCCCAGCAGCGGGAGAAGGAAATAGTCAGAGAGTGAAAGATCTCCTTCGAGTGGATGCTGGAGGGAGGAGAGGGMAGTTACATGCAGTGCTGGCACCCTCCCTAGCTGATACCCTTGCTCACGTGAGGGCCAGGCGAGTGTCAGCAAGAAGAGAAGGCTCCACTTCTCATATCCAGCCAYGCTTCAGGGAATGGCCTGGGCACAAAGAGCTGCAGGGCAGTCAGCAGCAGCACAGGAATCATTCCCAAGCCTCTAAGACCTACGCTTGTGTCAAGGGTGCCTATATGTGCACATCACAGCTGGGATGCTGAGAGCTGGCAGAGTATGAGACTGGGTGGAACGCAACTGCTTATGATCTCCTAAAGGTCTCTTTTGGATTGAATCACACAGGTATTTTTGGMGTACTGTCCCATACAGCACAGCTATGGGACAGACCCCTACTTCAGGTTCAATGGTGAGAGAACCAGGTGGCCTTGCCTCTTCRTTACCTTATGGAGAAATGCAGTGCCCAGGCCCAACAGAAGGCAAAAAGAAGTCCCCTCCCTCCTTGCCTTGAGCTGTGTGTTAGGTCGGCATCCGAGAGAGYGTCCCCAGGCCCGCCTTGCTGAGTGTAGCCCTCGGCAGCCTTGCATAGCTCACCTGTTGATGATGTACTCCATGTAGCCGATGGCATCCTCAATTCGCCGTTTCTTGGTGCACAGGATGATCCGGTTGAAGTTGGCRTAAACCACTGACGAGCCAAGACGCTTGAACTCGGCCACCAGCCTACAAGAAGAACGCAGGAGCTGCATTCAGCAGCCTGGAGGAGCTGCTGCTCTTTGGCTGCCTTTGAACAGGCAACAGMACAGCACAGGCCCACATCTGATTCATGGAGAACACGCTGCTCCAGCACAGCCAGAAGAGGAACGTGTTGGAGATGTCACCCAAGGGAGCTACGACCACAGCATGGCCGGTACCCCTAGGGCTGGACTTAGGGTTGGGGATCACCAAACCTTCCCAGAGGCTGTGCCAAAGGGGCTCAGAGCCCTGGCTATCATCAGCCCCCTCGCAATCATGTCTTTGCTCAACCCACGGGATGTTACGAACCCCATTCTCACTTACTGCAGGAAAAGCTTCTTCATCATGTTGTGCAGMGTGCGGTGCAACGCTGGGTCATAGAGCAGCGAGGAAGGCGAGCGGAGCCAGCGGTAGAAGTGGATCACCTGGTTGTCTGCGTAGATGTTGTGGTACTGCGTGATCTCCTTCACCCAGCTCACCACCATGCTCTTCAGAATCCTGCCGGGGGGCAGAGAGGAGCGTCACGCCGGGCGGAGGGGCCCTGCCTCCTGCCACGCTGTGACACGTTTCCAGACGACGCCAGGGGAAGGGGGAACTCTGCCAAAGCAGAGAGCCAGGAGCCCTCGGCACAGAAGCCACTGGTTAAACATCCACCCYTATGGCCTTGTGGAAATGAAGAAAGAGGCAGGGAAGGGTAAATTCTTCAACAGCATTCCCTCACATCTGCTGGTGGAGCCACCAGGTAGATCTGATTCTCCAGCCTGGTGGAGAAGACACCAATGCACAAAGCAGAGCCTGGGCTCCCTTCCTCTGCCAAGCCAACTTGGAGAGGCTCATCCAGCCAGCAGAGGAGGAGAGGCAGGACCCTRTGGGGATGAATCAGGATGGAGAACAGACCCTCCCTCTCACGCCGACGCTTACAGCCGTACCTGAAGGTGTTGGAGCACAGGGCAGCCTCGTCATAGCTGGCAGGGACGTTGGCAGCTTGGTTCCCCGTCACCATGTCCTCTAGAGACGCTTGCTGGATCACATCAAAACTGATGCTCATGCTGGACCCCCCTTCCATGTCGTTGACGTGATGGGACTGCAGCACGGTGTTTACAGCCAGGCTCTGGATGTCCAGCTCCAGACACACTGAGAGCAAACGCAGCCTGTCAGCAGGCGAGCAGGGCAGAGAGGCAGCAAGGACACAGCCCCAGTCCATGGATGACACACTCGCCCAACTTGCCAGCACTTTTCCCACCTAACAAGAGCTCGTCATGAGCGTTGTGGCATCTGCTGGATGTGATACGTCAAGACACATCCTGCACAGGGCCAGACCTYGCCTGGTCGTGGACAGATGCTGCCCTCACTGCCCAGCTGAGCGGCACAGAGCCCTCTGACACCACCTGGACCTACACCAGCCTTCCAGCGGCCAYGGAGCTGTTCTGGAAACTGCAGTGGAGACGCTCGGAGGTGCCACCTTGCTTTGCTGCTTAGAAAAGAGTCCTCCGAGGGAGACTGGGGSCATAGTTTGAGCTTTACCGCTGGGCCATTTTATCTTCGTGTCACGGGCGCTTTTCCAAGCGCTGCTATGAGAGGCCACCAGCTGGGAAGGGATCCGTATTTAGATGCCTACACACATTTTCCATGGCCTACAGGAGCTCCCTTCGCCAGGAGATACCAACGCATGCACCCTGTCCGAATCACTGCAGAGCTGCTCAGATACTCTCTGCCACTGCATCCCTCCTCCTCCTCCTGGGCTCACRGAGGAGCTCTTGGCTCTGCTCCCCCTCGGTGCTCCCCTACCTGTGGAGTAGCAGCCCGGGTTGTTTATCTCCACGGAGGCTCTCTCGTCAAACTCCATGACCAGGCGGTTGTCGTCGGCCTCCTTGCCCCCCAGGTCCGGGCGGGCCGTGGGCGAGAGCCACAGCAAATGGTTGTGGCGACGGAGGTGGCGGGAGAAAAACAGGTCCGAGCCRAAGGTGGAAATGTCGTCGGGGAGATTCCCAATGGGGATGTGGTAGTACCTGAGGGAAGGAGAGGGAGACAATCATGGGCAAAGATAGAAGAGCTTGGCCAGCGTCTTTGCTTGCCCCAACAAGGCCAAACGGGCAGAAGGTGACAGCACCTGGGCTCATCTCGGCCTCAGGCTCCTGCCCTCTCCTTTTCCCACTCATCCAGGAACACCTCCCTGAAGGGAAGGGACGTGGCCCCCACAAGCACCTGCTCATCTCAAAGGCCTGGGACAGGCACGTGTCCAAGTTGAGGTAGTGGCGGATCATGCGGCGGGCTGCGTGGCGCTGCCAGTCCAGCACCGAGTAGCTGATGTCGTCTGTCACCCGCACGGGCACCAAGGGGAACTCCTCGATGACGGGAATCCCGCTCGCCAGTCGTTTCAGGTCCCAGTTAGACTGCACAGCGACAAGGGTGGGACCCCGGCGCTCATCCTGCACGAAGGAGAGGGGGACGTGTCCCGGTGCCCACAGCAGGGACAGCATCTTGGCTCTTGCTGAAGCAAACACAGCTGAATTCCCAGCCCCAAAGCTGAGGGCTGGAGTACAACCTACCCCTATAGCTTGCACTATGCAAGCTGAGCCCACTCCCATATTCACCCTTGAACTTGGGGCCAGCCTTTCACGCAGTCATTTCCCCCTCTGCCTTGGCTCTCAGGAKGGACCTTCCTCCCGCCTCAGCTCCTACCTTGTAGCCCAGCAGCAGCCGCTGGACGGCCCTGCAGACCGTCTTGAGGTCGGTCTCGGCGCGCACCTCGAAGGTGTGCTTGTCCGGGGGCAGCAGCTCCTCGCCCACCTTCTCCAGCGCGGTGCCGCGCTCCGACGAGTACAGGTTGGTGAGGTTGGGCATCTGATTGCTGCGCACCTGGGGCGCACACAGCCAAGSGCAGGGGAGACGGGGATGAAGAGGGACGAGCCCCCCCATGGCAGGGCAGCTCTTCCCTCTCCACACCACCCCGCTTCACCCCAGAACCTCCCCACAACCCCTGCTGCAGGGCAGCGGAGAGATCTCCGTCCGTGCAACAAAACCCCTCAGCTCCAAACTGCTGCCTGATCCCCCTCGGGTCCCCCCCAAAGCTCCGAGCTCCCCTCTTACCGTGTCCAGCACAAACACCGCCGCCTTGCGCTGCGAGGGGATGAAGAGGCCGAAGAGCGCCTTGCTGCCCTGGGAGYTGTGGTACAGGTAGATGTGGCGGATGCTCCCTGGGGACACAGGGCAAACACGCGGCGTCAGCAGCGTCTCGGAGGCGTTCGGTCCCGCGCSCGGGGACGGGGCTGCTCTCACCCGGCTCCAGGTAAGTGAACTGAGCCAGCGAGCGCATCTCCAGGTGCTCGAGGTCGAAGCTCTCGGCCTCTCGCCCCGTGAGGTGTCTGACGAGCTGCCTGTTGACCATGCACACGCAGCCCAGCTGGATGAGCGCCCGGAGCAGTAACGGCACCTGCAGCAGGGCAGACACCGATGCAAACCTCCAGGAAACTCCTCCCAGGGGTGTCAGGTCTACAACAGCCTCAAAACACACATTGGACACAGCCAAGATGCCTAAGGCATTGCGTGCGTTAGGCACCATCCCTCCTGCAGGGGTTGAGACTCAAGGGATACAGAATACGAGTGGCATGAAAAAAATCAGAACACATATGCGGGGCCCRAGCCCCAAAACCCACGAGCAGAGGCAGCAGAGAAAGGGTTGGGTWGGAGGGTAGAGGCCTGAGTGAGAGTTGGGCCATCTCAGACCTCAGCACACCCTGGAGATGATGATTTTGAATGAACCCTCAGGCAACTGTCCCAGTGGAAATTCCGACCTTTTCCTACCCAGGCAATCTTTATCTCTGATTCTATGGTGCAATTTCACAACAAATTCACTCGACTCTTTTCTTTAACATACAACTCTGCTCTGAAAACCTTGCAGCTCTCTCTGCCACTCCGTATCGATCAAGCCCGGACGCTATAATGCCTTCTTACACCCTTGCCATCAAGTTGTGAGCTGCTTAACAAATCTCTCTCTTTGGAGATAAAATAAAGGCAGACAAGGCAGCTGCCCGCCTTCGTTTCAGACTTTAGGCATGAGAAGCATTGATAAATTTGGTCTTGATCGCACTCTTTTTGAATGCCTGCTACAGAACTAAAATGCTTTCTAGGTTTGGGTCTGCTCCTTCTGAACTTCCAAAAAAAAAAAGCTGTATCCTACTCTTCTTTCTGGAAGACAGAGCTTTTATAGTTGTACTTTAGAAGATGGGGCACCCTGGCCTACAAAATAGGCCACATGTTTGGCTTTTCCCCATCTTTATGCGAAAGAACTCCCATATCTTTGCAGTTTAATTGCTAGGAGGACGGTTCTGGTTTGAGTTACACGAAACACACTCTTCCTGCTCAAGTGTATTACTTTCCCAGAACTTCCTAATTCCAAATAAACCTGAATCTGGTTCTCTAACATGTTACAAAGTGAACAAGCAGCCTCTGCTCGTGCGAAACCGGGCACCTTCCCGAGAAAGCTACTGCAGAGGGTCTTTCATTCGAATAGCCGACTACGCTGTTTGATTCTGAGCTTCCACGTCTCCTCCCGTGCCACGGCTTCCAGCCAGCACTCCTCGAAGGAGGAAGCAAAGCGAGCAGAAGGAAGGCTTACCTGAGTCTCGTACACCCCCTCGATGTCCGGGGCAGACAGGTCCGCGTTGATCTCGTTGATGTGCTCTTGGTACATGTCTTCGGGGACCGAGTATTCATAGAGGTTGTAAACCAGGTTTGAGCGGGGCAAGATCCTGTTCACCTGCCAAGGAGACGGGCGCGCTCTGCAGGGCACCCTGCTCAAGCTCGAGCCTGCTCTGCCCTCCCAGAAACAAGGGGACCCAGGAGACCATCCCGGTGCTGGCCCTTCTGAAGGCGGTTAGGGGGATTTATGCTTCGCTCATATTGCAAATTCCAGTAACTGTGAGGCTGCTGTCTGGTCAGGTTGGGAACAACCAACAGCAGCAGCGGGGACAAGGGACTGGATGGCATCAGCAGGGCTGGACAGCAAGGCCCGGTGAAGCAGACTGTCCACGGTATGCGCTCRTATGTGTATATATTAACTCATATAAATCCAACCAGCTTTTTCCCCTTGTAGGGGCAGCGGGGCTGAAAACACGACCCCTACCTTCCTGTACACGGCTCCCTCCTCTGCTTTCGGAATGCGCTGATTGACGTAGAACACCCTGGGGATGTTCAGCTTGATGCAGTGCAGGTCGCTTCCAATCACTGCCCACAGCCTGAACAGGCCGGGCTGGCTGGTCTCAGCGATCTGCAGGAGAGGGGGATTTAGGCTGACTTTGGTGGAGATATACAACCCGTTCTTAGTTCTTGCATACAGGCCAAGGAGGGCTCCTTGGACCTTCCAAGTCTGCACTATCTATGGTCTTGCTCCTCAAATAAGGAATAATTGATGACAAAGACAGCCTAGGACCCAAAGATTCATTGCTTACAGCTCTGGCCTCACCACATTCTGCCACTGTCCTACAAGTACCGTGGGGAAGGTTCTCCTGTCAGAGGAGAGCACGTGAATGCAGCTAAATCCGGAGGGAAGAGTATGGTATGGAAGGACAGACCTGGTACGGGTTCAAAACATGTCCCAGCCTTGGGGCAACATTAGCCAGCATATTCAAGCTGATATGTAAGTGAAAGCAAACCCTTTAGAYATGCTGGATTAGCTGTTCCATCTCAAGGTTACACACACAAAGGCTGCACATTATGCTCAAAAACACCACATCTTTCCAGAAAATGAAAGAAGTGACATCAGAGGCTGGGCCTCCTATAGTAGAGGCAGCCAAGCACAACATGGATTTAATAGAATGCTTGGAGTGCAGCACTCCCAGCCTCTTCATGCTTGCATTAACTCTAGGATTCGATGCTCAAGGTCCTGAGCTTGTCCCACATAGGCTCTACATGGACATCTTGGATTTGCAACCAAGCCTGACAGTTTTGAGGACTTCATTTCCATACAAAGCACCTCCGAGCTCGAGGGCTGTGCAGCCCCACACCATCTCCCAGAAGGTAAAACCAAAGCGTGACTGGGCTTGGCCGTCCCTGAAGTTCCATGCTTGACCGCAGACAGGGCAAACCCAAGCCTTAGGGCCCCGAGCTGCCCTGCCAGAGCAAGAGAGGAGGAGGGAGCCTGCCCCGCCGCCCGGTACCTGCACRATCTGCCAGGGCAGGTCCAGGATGCTGCGCGCCGTGCGGCGCAGGTAGCTGCTCAGGCCGCTGCACACGCTGTCCCGGATGACGCCTCCGCCCGCCGCGGCGCCGCCGTCCTCCAGGCGCCGCTTCTTGCGGCGCTCCCGCCGCTGCCGAGCCTGCAGCTCCCACTTCTTCTTGTGGTAGCGCAGCCAAACCAGCTGCTCCTCCTGAGCGGGGGCCGCAGGAGAGCACGTGAGCGGGAGCCGYGGSCACCGGCACGCAAATCCCATAGGAGAGCGGCAAGCACCACGGAGCAAAGCCCTGCATCTCCCATAGGAGAGCGGCAAGCACCACGGAGCAAAGCCCTGCATCTCCCATAGGAGAGCGGCAAGCACCACGGAGCAAAGCCCTGCATCTCCCATAGGAGAGCRGCAAGCACCACGGAGCAAAGCCCTGCATCTCCCATAGGAGAGCRGCAAGCACCACGGARCAAAGCCCTGCCACCTCCCGGCTGCTCCCACAGCWGGGAAGCTGCCRTTGGGCTCAGTTTTCTCCATGAATGGGATTCTCCCAGTAGTATTTCCCTYTGTAGCTCTAAGCCGTGGGAGGGCAGAGGGTTTGAGCAGACACACAGCTTTGCTACACCCTATCTCCTACCTGTCCAGGCAGATGGTGACACTCCTAGGAGGTTTCCTGCCTCCCTTACCTTAGTAGTGCCCATAGCGGGAGGTGGGCCCAGGATCTCTCGCCAGGACTGGGACAATTCCAGGTCCTGGGATGTCTGTTGGCTTTCCTCTGCCATGGGGACCCGCTTCCGTTTGTGCGCAACCGCAACCAGCGGCTGGTGGGTCTTGGCACTCCCAAAATCCTCTATGTCCCCAATCTGGGAGCTGGATGCTCCCTGCTGGGGCTGGTTAGCAAGGACCTGAGAGAAACGACAGCAGGAGGATTTGAGGGCTGAAGCCACAATTCCAGAGGGAGACGTCCATGTCCTCCAGCTCCTTTCTCACTCTCTTTACCTGTCTCTTGCCTTCAGAAGTGAAGAGCTCGTTGATCTTCTTCTGCTTGTACACATCATTCTTCTCCAGGAGTTTCTTGTGCAGCCAGTCGGGGTGCCGGACTCGTGGGACTGGGTTCTTCACCTGGAGAAAACTGTGCAATCAGCCCAAATGCCCCCAAAGCCAACGTTACCACCACAAACCTGCAGCCCTCCTGCCCCACCTCGTCCCCATACCTGCTGCAGAGCTGCGGGAATAGTGATGATCTTCTGGATGGTGCTGCCCAGCCTCTCAATGTAGTAATCCCAGTCCAGAATCTGCTCGAGAGGCAGGAGAGCAGCAGACAGTGAGGGAAGGGGAGCAGAAAGGTGTCGCTTTGTGAGAGGAGGGGGGACTGCTTCGCAGGCAGGAGCTGCGGGCTCGTCCCGCGGAGCCCAGGGCCGGGCTGCTCCCCAGGGCTCCGACTCACCGCCCGGATGTTGAAGTCCTGCAGCGAGGGGCTCTTCAGCCATTTCCGGAGGTAATGCTTCCGCACGCTGGGCTCCGCTTGGAAGATGGCCAGCGGGATGGCCCTGGGCAAGAGGGAAGCAYCAACCAGCTCCCCGGCAGCACAGAACCCCATCTCCTGGCCCATGGGCACCTCCCCGAGCTTCCCCGTTCACCCTTCTCATTCTACAGCCTGAGCCACCACACAGGTCACCACCCGCTCAGGCCACATCAGTCCAGCCACCTCTTCCCGTCACTCCCTGCCCATGTCCTGGCCCCTCAAGACAGAGTTACCTCTCTGTGACTGGAGACCCCTCGGGTTTCTTGGAAATGATGAACCGGCAGCTTAGCCCGGCATCCTTCACCATCTGGTCTCCCAGGAACTCCGCCAGGCGCTTGGCGGTGCTGATGGACGTGGATTTCTGCTCCCCGTAGTCCTCCAGCTTGCGAGACATGGACCGGTTCTCCGAGATCAGCTCAAACAGCTCGGAATCAGGCATGTTGGCCGCCTGAAGGAAGGGAGAGCGAAAAATAAAAGCACTATCAGGCACCTAATSATCAAACCTCATTGCTTTCACATACAGGCAGCATCTAAGCAAACTCGTATGGTTGTCCTTAGGAAGGGTTTGTGAACAAGTCTCCACTCCAGCTGCCAACGTGACCCATGGAACAGAGAGACCGCAGACACGAGGCCTGTGTCGGAGCTCGTGCTGTGAACACGACACTCTGTGCATCTGCTGCCACAGCCTTGGGCTCACCAAGGGTTTGCAAGGGGCTCATTGCCAAGTGGAAGGGCTGCCAAGGAGCAGCAGCTCCTGCCCTCGGTCTCTCCTGCTCCCTTGGCTGCTCTTTGCTGGCAATGTCTCTGCTCTTGCTGCTTATTTTAAAGCTGATCTCTCCGGGCTCCTCAGGAAACCCTCTGCRGGCAAGTGGCTCTGCCACCATCTGCCTCAGTGACTGGCTTTAGGAAACGTACTTGGAGGTGGCGTTACCTCTGTAAACGAGGGGGCTGCAGGATGATGCTTATGCTGCATTAGGCAGCACTAGTAAGGCAGGCCACTGGAAGAGCCCTGGTGCTAGAAGCCCCTAAATAGCAGCCCCAGGGAATCAAAGAGGCTGCAATTAGATGGAGGCAGCCAGAGACTCAATGGACCAACCACCCTCTGCAGACAAAATCCAACCTGCAGCACTAGGCTGCCTTTGCCGCTGCCCCACGCGGCTCCCGCGCTCACCTTGCTGTAGAGCACATCCAACCAGTAATCGGCCACCTTGGCTACAGACGCATAGACCTCCTCCAGGGTGGTGCCTTTCAGGAAGGCCTCAAACACAGAGGACTGGAATATCTTCACGAGCTGCAGCTCCCCGCGCCGCTTCACCTCGAAGCCCTTCAGCTCGGCCAGGGAGCCGTCCTCGTTGAACACCGCGTACCTGGGGCGCAGAGCCCGTGCTGAGCCCGGCCYGTGCCGTGGAGAACACGGCCCGGGGTGCTGCCCACCACCCTCCTCACGGGGCACTTCTGCTGCGGCCAAACTCGGCGCCCATCAGGCAAGTGGGGAAGATGAGGATGATCTAGGGATCCTTACACATTTGGGGGCCATAAGATCATCAAACTCCAACTGCAAAAGCACTTGTGCCTCCAGTTGCCAATACCAATGGCAGAATGCTCTTAGATGTGCACAATAAGGGCCAGGAAGTGAGACTTAGGGTTACAGGAGYAGAGAACTGGAGTGAAATATTAGGAAAAGCCTTAAATGGGAGAGAAATTTTGCCTGTTTGGAGGTGTGTGGGCTCTCCTCCTCCCAGGAGGAGATTAAGGTGGAAACCTTGGGGAGARGTATTGCCATAGAGAGTCCATTCTGAGATGCACTGACAGGGAGTGGTAAATTCAAAGACAAGAGATGAAAGGCAAAGTGGGAATATTTCRTATTTTGAGCTCTTACCTCTTCTTCAGCTTCTTGCCCTCCTCCTTGGAGGCCGGGAGGATCATGGCCAGGTATGGCCCATCCACCTCAAAGAAGATGCTGTTCTCCGAGCGTGTCACGTAGGTGAGGGAGGCCGGGTCCTGCAGCTCCTGGTACTGGTCGTTCGTGAAGCCTTCCTGTAGGAACAGCCCCGAGGGAAGAGCTTCACTTGGCAGCTGGGATGGTCCTATTGGGAGATASAACTCCCCCAGACACATCCGCTCTGAAGGGATCACTGGGGGCCTCTGCCCTTCCAGGACGATGGGAAGGATCAGTCACTGCTCTCCTGATGGAACAAGTTATTCTCTCGGATAGGTTCTCTTTGTCTGCTAAGTCGGGATAAGTCGTCTCAATTTCTTGGGAATGAGCAACTCTTTGGAAAGCTGCAGAGCAAGTTAGCAGGTAGGACTCCAAGGCCCAACGTCCTGCTCATTACACAAAAGGATCAGGGATAGAGGAGAGCACCAAAACCCTCTCCCAGGGCAGAGATGGGTGCTCCACTGACAGGAGAGTTGCACCAGTTCCCAAGAACTGCCCCCGTGGTGTGCAGGCCTATAGAAGAGCAAAACACTTCCCTTATTCTCCAAATGGTAGAGCTGGCCTGTAGGGGKGCCAGACTCACCTTCACGAGGATGTTCAGCATGGCACCTGGGTAGGAGATCGTCACCTTGGGCTTCTTTGCATTGGTTGACTTGATGACAAAGTTTTCCGGGAAGCTGTTAGGAAGGACACACCAAATCCCATCCGTATCCAATTCCAGAGGTCTCCTAAGAGAGGAGGCAAAGAATGACTCTCAGGAAGAGACTGAAAAATAGGCCAAAGAAAAGCTCTGTCCCCATTCAGAGAGAGGCAGTGTCCATTCTGCAAAAACAAGGGAACAAACACCCCCTTAATACAGCAGCAATAAACCACAGCAGTGTCAGAAATGTGAAACTCCAACTGCAAACCCAGAGCTTTGAGTGATTAATGTGCTCCTACGTCTGTCCTATTGGTCCCCTTCTCTGCCCTTCCCCACCCCTCACGCCAGGGTAAGGGCCAGAGGAGCCCCTTTGCCCCCCACTCAGCACATACCCAATCTGCTCGATCAGCTCCCTGGCCTGCGTGATAATATTGGCTCCAGTGAAGCAGACGATCCCAGCCATTTCCATGGAATACCAGCGAGCTCTGTGAAGGGAGGAGTGGAAGTTAAGGGTAGGGAGGGCTCCCGCTCACATACAGCTGYGGCCAAGGCTGTAAGGAAAAGAAAAGCAAGTCTCGGGGCAAAAGAGTCATTAGTGGGCACCAAAGAAGAGTCTTACAGGGATCAGCCACCCTCCTCCTTGTGCTTCGGAAGGCGACAGCTCCGCTAGGACAATTCCACCCTACCCGSCTCCTTTCTCGGGGACTCCAGCAAGCACCGCCGGCCGGGCTCACCCTTTGCGCATGACGTAGCCGTAGAAAGAATTGAGGATGCACTTGTGTGCCAGCTGCAGGGAGTCGTAGAGGATTTCCATGTTCTTGCAGCGCTTCACCTCAGAGGCGTCTCCCGTCTCCGCAGCTGCAGCCAGCTTCTTCTTCCACACCTGAGGGCAAGAGGCAGAGTCAGCCCTGGGTTCCACTGCAGGCAGCACAAATACTACAGGCAGTATTAATACTACAGGCAGTATTAATACTACAGGCAGTATTAATATCCAGGTATAGGTATTCCCCCCGGCTCAATCCTAATACAGCATCGCCATCCTATAACATTTCAACCTCTTCCCTTTGCCACAAGACTCCAAACATCTGAGAACTAGAATACGTTTCTTCTTTCCTAGACCCAAGTATTTCTCAGCCTGAAGTCTAGGTTTCGTTTCTCTGCTTATTTTCTTTGTTTGAAACGTGTCCCACCCTGAACACGAGCCAGGTAAGTATTGTGGCAAGATATAAGAAAGTCGAGTAGAGGATTTTCTAAATCTAGGAGAAGCCAAAACCAGGGCTGTTTTGTTTGCCAGCCCTGAGAGCGATCGCCTCGTGGAACTAGTAGCCCCTGCAGCTGCAGGTGTTCAAGCAAGATTCAGCAATGAGAAAAACTCCAGAGCTGTCAGGAAATACATTATTTCCTATTGAATTTATAAACTGAGCAAAATGATCCCTTAGGGTTCATGTTTTCAGCAAAAGGAGAGACCCTCCCAGCCCTGGCAGGACAAATAAAGCCGAAGTTCAAGCCCAGCACCTTGTGCAGCCCCTTGAACTCGTAGCGACGGTCCCTGAAAGCCCGCACGGTGTCCACGTAGAAGGAGTTCTCGCGCTGGCAGATGGTGGTGACACGCTCCTCCACCTTGGTGACGTGGATCTTCTTGTAAGCCTTGCGGCAATAGTCTGGTTATGGGAACGAACAGAGAGAGGTTCCTCAGAGACCAGCGCCCGCGATGGACGGGGAGGATAAACAGAGTGGCAACCGGGCACAGAGCCGGGTTTGGGTTTAGTCTGAGCAGGAACTCAGCAGCCCAAATTSGAGAATTTATTAATGGTGTGTTCATAGTCGAGCCAAAAAACCAGCTCCAGGTAACGCCATTTATTTTCACCTGCCAGTCGCTTCTTCTCGTATTTGGCCTGTTCCTCCCGGGAAAGCTCGTGGAACGCCCGGGGAGCTCCGTCCGGGTGCAGGGGCGGGAACTTCTCCGACTCCAGCTGCTGCTGGATGCGGTGGTACTCACTGCGGCTCGCAGGCACTGCAAACCAGGGAGAGCCCTGGGTCACCCAGGGGAGGCACGGCAAGAGGGCTCGGCCTCCAGCTCCAACCGCAGGGTCTGCCCGCGCTGCAAAGCAATGGGGAAGCGGCAAGCAGACCTGCACTTACTGAATTCTCCTCTCCACTGCCAAGTCATCCGGCGCTGACAGTTGGCACCCGGCTTGTTGAAGTCACAGGCAGCGCACGTGGCCTCATCCACCATTGCAGAGGGCTGGACACCCGTCAAAGACACAACACACTATTGTCAGAGGAAACATCTCCGTTTCCAACCAGCGACACGAGCCAGAATGAATCAGGCGTTGGGTCGTAGAAGAGAACATGAACATCAACGAGGTCAYGTTTGGTAATTTTTCCTTTCTAGAAGCTTTGGGGAACACAGGTTACAGCCAAACCAATCACTCTTCTTCAGACGAGACCAACTAAAGCTATCGCTCTATCCTGGCCAGACCTTTCTGCACACTTGGCTACCAGGGCAGCCTGCCTGGATGTTAAACCCAGCCTTATTTCCCCTTGCCCAGAGCAGAAAATTCACTGCTTGAGGCTAAGGGGATCAAATCAGAGGAACAACCTAGATCACCTGAAAGTCAAGACAGGAGGCACACTCCGGACTGCACTGATGTCACCCACCTGCAACCTGTTGGTCAGAATGATGTTGGGGTACATGGCCCCCACATCTAAATGGTAGATGAGGGGACACTCGATTCGGTTAGGAACATCCTTCAAAGAATTCAGCTTCGCTTTGATTTCATCACAGACCTGCGGCAAAACGTAAAAACAAAGTAAAACTCAAACAGAAGGGAATTAATGATGCAACAGAGTATATGCTGCATTTGGCCTGTAGCCTCTGCCAGCTCGTTATTAAGGTGGGAAATAAGGCAGAGAGGTCCGTGTAGCAGAACTCGGAGCTGGAGAAAGCCGTCACAGCCCTCACGCCCTGCGCAGGACACGGGCTCTCCTGAAGGAAGGTGCAGCAGCCCCATCCCTGGGGCTCGGGGCCCGCGGGCTGCGCCAGGCCAACGCACCTCCTGGAAGTTGGTGACCTGCTCCAGGGGCAAGCCTTCCTCCTCCTCGATCGCGTGCCGCAGCGTCTTCTCCACGTGCTGCACCAGGAAGTCAAAGGCAGCGGGATTCTGCAAGGACACGGCAATGGCAGCGARGCCTCCGCTACCCCATCCTCACCCACTGCCCGGAGGAGGGAGGGGGACACACGCTGCTAGATGATCCACGTCCTAGGGTAACATCGGGAATATCTGAACACAGGCTCACTGCTTGCAGCATCTCTCCATATGGGTAGAGAGCAGCTCTCCCTACTCCTTACCACGGGATGTTAAGTCCGGTAGAGGATTATTCCCTACTCCAGAGAGATGAGGATCAGGATCATCGCCCTACCGTTCTAAAGCCTCCATTGCACCTCCCTGATGGTGCCCTTACCATTTTGAAGCGGCACGGGATGTCACTGCGGAAAACCCCAGACTCCAGCGCTTCCACGTGGCCTCCGACGTAGGTCTCCGAGTCCAGCACGTGGCCGTCGTCCGTGAGCTTGTTGAACTCCTGCTCCTGCTTGTTGGGGAAGATGATGTTGGCGTGATAGGCCTGGACCATCAGCAGCGCCTCGCACAGTGTCCCGGAGCCTTTCCTTAACACCTGCAAGGGACAGRCATCAAAAATGGGAATTAGAAAGGAATGCTCTGTAGGATACTGCTGCAACTAGGCAGGAAGGAGCTCAGGAAGAAAATCTAGGAGCTCAGGAAGAAAACATAACCATCTCCTTCCCTTAGGCTGCACATAATGGAAAAAGAGCTGTGGCTGCTGGGGTACAGAGATAGTTTATTTGGAAACTCCTTCTTCTCTCCTTACCCAGCAGAAAGGTACCAGGAAGGAGGAATCAGCCCTATTGCCGGTGTGTTGCTGTTGCATGGAGCGAGTGGCTCTTTGCCTGGAGAAGGGATCGTTTCAGGGAAGCACTCACCTCATCAGGCTCCATGGGAATGATGGTGCACAGGGCGAAAATGAAAGGGTGCACGTACTTCATATACATATAATAGGTAGCAACTGCATCAGACACTGAATAGGTGGCCAGAGTCTGAAGAGAGAGACAAAGCAAGCCCAGTTACATTYAATACGCAGCAGGTCAATGATAAAAAACACTAATTCATTTTTCCCTTGAGGCATCTGACATTGAGGACGAGGCACTGAGCTGCTCAAAGACCACGGCACTAAGCAGAAGCATTTCATAGGGCTCTGACTCCAAGGGTCAGTAAGGCAGCACATTGCGGAGAGGCAGCGCGGAACGGGGATACCTGGGGCTCCTCCGTAGCCATCCGGCACATGTCCTCAGGGTCCAGCTCCACCGGGTCATACCCCAGCTTTGCTTTGGCTGCTGCTTTCAGGTTGTGACTTCCCACTGGGAGGTAGCTGTCTCTCTTCACCCACCTAGGCAGAAGGAGGAAGATGCCAGTCTATGGAGAAACAGCCCTGTGCTCCTCAACTCTGGCTATGACAAACTCTGCCAAGTCCTTTCAATTGCTCAGATTCCTCTCAAGCTTGCACACTTCAAAGCCTTCAAGACACACATGCAAACGCAGGAGGAGGTGTCAGCAGGACCCCAGAGAGAGAGTCAGCTCCTCTTCCGAATCCGGACACTGGTCCAGTGGGAAAAGCATTGGCACAGCAGTCACAGCTTCCAAGGGGGAGAGCCCTCTCCCAGGCATGCTCGTGTATGGGCCCTTTCTTATTCCCTCTGTGCTAGGAAGGTTGTTGGGTTACAGGACGAWCCCTTTTTCACTACAACAGCTTGATCTTAGTCCATCCTTTTATCCGTTATCCAGGGCAGTTCTCAGCCCCCCAACAACAGCCACCAGCAGGCTGCACAAACAATGTTTTTATATCAATGCAATCACAGGCTTTTAATACAAATTTAATGGAGAAAGACACAGTTACACAGTGCAGTGGAAGCACGAGGTACCTCAGACAATCCATGTGGATGCACTGCGGCGCTTTGTACTCGCCCTGACTGTCCTTCTGGAAGCCGATCTCCTGGTACATATTCATTCCATGAGCTGCTGCTCTCGCTTCCACAAAGGGCCTGGGGAGAAAAACAACGCAGAAAAGAAGGGAGAAAACAGTCACCTTCCTGAAACCACTGTGAGGAGTGAAGAATCGCTACGTTATGAACTACTTAATGAAGACTTTCTCCTTGGGAACTCTTCCTTGCTCCAGACCTTATCCGCGATATCCGGCCAGTGAAAACTCCTTGCAGAGCAGAACTACCACATGAAAGCAGCACTGAAGCTGCTTGCTCCAATGCTATACCAGAAGGTAGAACTTTATGATCCAYCTTCCCTTGCTTTTGGAAGGGTTGGCTGCTCCAGGCTCTGTTATTTCAGGGCTCTCCTTGACTCTTTTCTTGTTATCAGGACACGAACAYAGCTCTGCTCAGAGAAAACCTGAGTTTCTGGGTTCCACCTCCCATCTKCATCATCCCATCCATTTCCCCATCTTCAACATCCCTCTACAGCCTGGAATCCAAGACTCAATCTARCACCYTGGATRGAGGGCATGTAATGAGGAGGTGAAYGGGTCCCCAGCTGCCTGGATARCACAGGTAAGAGCACATATGGCCACCCTGTCAGCTCCAGACAAAGCTCCAGACTGCGATTGGCCTCTGATTTTGCCCCACAGCCCAGACAACATTCCCCCTTTAGATCTTACCAGTCAAAAAAGTCTCCATTGTAGGTGACAATGATGGTAGGTTTGGTCTCCTGGACATGTTCAAACCACCTCTGGATTAAATGAGCCTAGGATACAACMGAGGGATAAACGATACTCACAGAGGGATAGATAATACTCAACGACTCCACCTCCCGCATGGAGAATCATTGGATGTAACACAATTTACAGAGTCCTTCCCCTTTGCTCTCGCCCTAGATAGAACTTGATCTGTYTTATCATTACMCCGTGACACAAAAGCATCATGGCCCTGTGATGGGTGATATTCACTCAATACCACTATTGGGTGATAAACCTTCTTTGACCTAAGAAAGACAAAGGCAGATAAGAAGCAGCCTCATTTCTCCAGCAGAATCTTCCTACCTCATCGGGTTCGTTAAAGACGCAGAATGGACCCTCATACTCCGGCTTGGGAGTAAAYTCAAAGTCTTCAATATCCTCGGAGACAATCTCCCTGTTTGTGATCAGGTAGCCCTAGGAATTTCACAGAGGGAACGTTACTGCAATGCCACGGACAGGGGGTCCCAGGCCACCCGAACACTGCCCAGAGGACGAAGTACTCTTCCATTGATGTGATAACCCTGACAATCAAGAGCTTTTGTCTGGTGTGAACAACCAGCTGGAAGTAACACCATGCTCACAAGAACAACCCCTTACAAGAAACCAAGGAGGCCAAAGGGAAACCACTTAGGACTACGCTCTCCACACTACTACTGCTCTCTAGAAGCAGCCACAGCAGCCTCAGCTGAGTTCCACAACAAATGAAACCAGGACATTTTTATGCATCCTTAAGACGTCAGTTTTATGTTCACAGATGTTAGGAGTAGACCAGCAAAGCAAGCCTGGAATGAGGCGGCTGAAGGGGAAGGTTTGTCACCCAGCATTTCGCTCTGAAGCGTGAAGAGCAGAACTGTTGTTCCCTTACCTGCCCATCGATCATGTAGGAGATCATCATGATCTGGTCTGTCTCCGCATCAGGAAACTTCAAAGGGAGTTTAGTAGTTTCAATGTCAAAGGCGAGAACGACAGGATCCTGAGGACGACCAAACCAAACACACGACCCTCAAGTCAGCTGCAGAGTGCGGTTCAAAGAGAGCAGCTCCCATCAGGCTCATTAGTGTTAGCACACGACTTCGTGCCTTTCTTGGCAATGATTTTAGAATTGCGCCTTATCAATGCAAAGCAAAAAGCCACGACCCACGTCCCTGAACAAGACTCGCCCCGTGAGCCCTATATATAGTGCCCTGTGGGCACTATAACGCCCGCCGGCACTCGGTGCCGCGCTCAGCGGGGAGGCAGCTGCCGGCTGCAAACAAGCCGGCCCCATTGCAGGGSCCAGCCCCATTGCAGGGCCCCATTGCCCACGACGCACTCACCGGGCGCTCCACAAGGTCGTCTCGGCGGGTGATCTCGGGCGGGTAGACGCTGCCCCGGTACCGCACGTTGTACCAGTGAGCCTGTCGCAGGCAGAGGGAGTTGCAAGGAGGGCGTTAGCGTGAGGCGTGGTGCTAGGGATCACTTTTGCTCACGTACTGGGGACAGCAGCTCATGAATTAACTGTGATTCTAAAGAAAGACTCAGACTGCRGATCCACATCAGATTATCTAACTTATTTGGGCATCAGTAAATGGAAAAAGGCCCTGCAGTAATGGATAGGATGTCATAGATTAACTCATCACAACAGAATCCTTTGCACAGGTTCTGGAAAGACAAAATATTTCCAGCACGCCTGCACTTTGAGGACACAGGAGTAGGAAACCGACTCTCCTAAGCTTCTCCCAGCATCCACGTTCCTTACCACATGGATCTTCAGGTCAATGGACAGGCGAATATGGTAGGGTACATCATACTCCCGCATGTCCACGATGTTGTCCATTTGGTTGGCAACCTTTTTGGAGGGTCCCTCTTCATCCGTGGTCAGGCTGCCTCCGGCGAGAGCACTGCAAGGAGCRGAGGGGAGCAGCTGCTTTAACTCGGTGGGTTCATGAACGTCCTGGACACAGCAGGCTCGCCGGTAGAAGACCACGCAGCAACAGCCTGCGTGACTACGGGGATCTCCTTAAGCCCACGGATCAGCCCCCCACAGGAGACCACTTACCTCGACAGCATGGACGTATAGACGTCGTTTGCCTGGTCTCGCTCTCTGTTTTTCCTCACAGCAGGAGAGATCTCCTTCCGCACCTTCACCAAGTCATCCACCGTGTTGAAGGACAGCTTAATGTAGTTCCGCTTCAGCCCCACCAAGTGATTCGGCTACAAAGCAACACGMCAGTGTCACCTGAAGGGCAGAATCAATATCCAACAGTACAGCAGGTAGAGAAACACTGACCAGATCCAAGTCTTCCTTGGGGATGGTTTCCAGCTTCGAAATCTTGCCTTGGAACTTCTTGGAGAGGAAGGAGGACACTTCCCGCTCACAGCCCTGCAAAGAAACTGGAGAATGAGCAACGCAGACAGCTACTTACCAGAGGAGAAGACAGAGGGGACATTCACATCCTTTTGGATTTAGGGGGAGTGAAATGATTCATAGAATGGTTAAGGTTGGAAGGGACCTCTAGGGATCATCTAGTCCAAMCCCCCTGCTCCAGCAGGGACACCTAGAGAATGCAATGGGATGAAATGGGATGGAAAGGAACAGAAAAAAAATCCACGTGGCAGGTCCTTGAAGGGAGAACTCAACATGTAGTGAACAGACCCCCCTATAGATACTTCGATGGGGTCAGGGTATGGACAGGGCTGCTTCCCCATCCCGGTCCTCTCCAGCAGCTCTGCCGAGACCCCCACACTGGTGCTGTATTCTTCCCTCTCCAACCCAAGAGGATCTCCAGGCGTCTCGGCCGCCTGGGGGACCCTTCACGCCCTCGCTGGGGCCCAGCGAGACCCCTCGTGCCAGCGCGCGGCTCCTGAGCCCCCACTTGCCTTCTGGGTGGCGACGTAGAAGTAGGGCCTGTAGGGCAGGGCCACCTAGGAGAGAGCGGAGACGGGTGAGCGGCGCGGCAGCCAAGGGGGGCCGGGGGTCCCCCCGGGGCCGGGGTGATGCCGGCGGCAGGAGGCGCTGGGGGAAGCGGACGCACCTTGAAGCGGCTCCCGTCCTCCTGGATGAAGTAGTAGTCGACTGCGCTCACGAGCCGCCGGTCCTCGTCCAGCACCTCCGTCTATGCGTGCAAAGGGTCCGCTAGGATGGGCCCGCCCCCCGGGCCGGTCCTACCGGGGACCCCCCCTCGACCCGTGGTGCCCCCCCCCCGGCCCTCCCCGCTCTCCGCCCGGTCCTACCGGGTGCATGTTAACGAGCCAGCCCGTGCGCTCGCCGGGCTCCGCGGGCCGCTCGAAGCCGAAGAGCGCGTCCAGGCGGTCCGTGCGCTGCGAGCGCTCCAGGCGCTTGAGGGCGGACAGCGAGGAGCCATCGTCCCTGCGGGGCGGCCCGCGTCAGCCTCGCCACGATCCCCCTGCCCGCCCGTTCCGGGTCCGGGTCTGGGTCTGGGTCTGGGTCCGGGTCCGGGTCCGGGTCCGGGTCCGGGTCCGGGTCCCGGTCCGGGTCTGGGTCCCGTCACTCACCGCGCGCCTTCGGGGTCGCCGCCCCGCAGCCCCATCCCGCCGCTCCCGCCGCCGTTACAGGAATTTCGCGCGCTGCCGCCAACTCCCGCGAGAGGGAGGCCCGCCAGCCCCGCCCCCCGGCAGAGCACCAATCACAGAGCGGCGAGCAGCCAATCGCGGCTCTCCTCCCCGGCAGGCCACACCTCTCCGCGCTGACTCCGCCCCCCAGTCCCGCCCCGCCCGCAGCTCCGCGCCTGCGCCGTGGCGCCCATCGCTCCCTCTCGGGGCGGTCCCGTGTCGCCGGTCGCCGGCATCGGGTCCCGTAGGAGCCGCGGGGGAGGGAGGAGCGGCCGCCGCCCACCCGCTGCCAACGGAGCCGGGAGGGCGTCGCTGSTTTCTTATTTATTTATTTATTTATGCTTGTTTTGTATGTATCTACCTGCATTTATTTGTTGTTTAGGAATAGGAAAATAATAAAAAAAAGAGCAGGGCACTGCCTGCCCACGGAGCACCAACGGAACCCCCGAGTGACCCRCCGAGGTTCCCCGGGAAGCGGCCGCGGGCGCCCCCGCTGCCCCCGGGACAGCCCCTGGCGTCCGCGTTTGCTGCCTYGGGGTGTTTTGGTCCTTTGGGAAGACGAGGCTGGAAGGAATCCAGGGATGGGTTCACGGCGGGAACCCGACCGGTGGAGCAGCTCCCGGCTTCCAGCAGCGAGGGGGTCCCCGCAGAGCCCGGYGTGAAGCACCTCGCTGGGAGCGGAGGCCCCTCCGCGAGGGCCCCGGCGGTGGCAGCGAGGCCGAAGGGCACCGAGGCGCCTTCTGCTCCTTCCAGCAGCGTCTCAGCATGGGGACAGCG
Organism: Eudromia elegans; assembly: GCA_003342815.1. Classification (NCBI taxonomy): domain Eukaryota; kingdom Metazoa; phylum Chordata; class Aves; order Tinamiformes; family Tinamidae; genus Eudromia; species Eudromia elegans. The sequence continues at coordinate 3,527,873 of PTEX01000075.1, forward strand.
TCACAGGGCTCTTCCCTTGCTGGCAGGAGACCGGGTAGTGCAGCAGGCCCCGCGCCCATGACTTGGGGCTGAGCGGGTGGGATTCGGGCAATGGCAAATCCGTCCCTTTCCCGGCTGTCCTGCTGCTCCTCAGGCTGCGGCATGGGAGCAGAAGCCRCTGCTTTGCCTAGCTGGACTTCTCCAGGTCGCTGACGAGGAACTTGTCCATCTGCCGGAGGATCCTGTAGAGCTGCTCCTGGGCCTCGCAGCCCTTCCTCTCAACCAGCTGCAGCAAAGCCTTGTTCTTCTTGTGACGGGTTCTTTGGCTCAGGACCTCGTCCTCTTCGTCGCTGTTGATAACGTTGGCGTCCTGCAAGTGCAGCAGGATAGGGGAGATCCTCCCCATGCGGAAACAAAGCTCCGTCTTGTGCTTCTTCACGAAGGCSGCACCTAAGGGGCACCAAGCGCGTGTGTCACTGTGCCGCACGCGACGGGACGGGGAGCCGGCTCCGCAGCGGGGACGCGAGCGCGCCGCCTCCGAACGCGCGTCGTATCCGGGCCGCTTCCCCTGCCCCGCGGCCCCGTGTGCCCGGCCCCGGCTCCGCAGCGGGGCGGGGGGTTCCCGGGCAGCGAGGGGGCCGCAGGGCCGGCCCTGCAGCCCAGGGAAGGGCTGGTTCCGCGCCCGGCCGCAGCGCGTGGAGCCACGCGCCGGGAGCGCAGCTCGGCGGAACCGGACTGACCTGTAAGGGACCAGGAGGCGGGAGGCTGAGCATGAGCTGAAAGAGAGGGCAGGGATCACTGAACACGCCACTGCTGCGATGGAGACACTTGCTCAAACCTTTTCTTCCCTTTTTTGCCTTTTCAGTGCTTAATTTTCCACTAAGCCATAAGCAATTATTTTCTATCCACGGGTATTTTCTGGCCATAGTTGGAGAAACCAGCAATAAGAGGTGCTGGACGGCRTGCCTTTGTGTTAGTTGTGGTGGTAGATGAGCGCACAGGAGCACGGATCCCGAGCAGCCCCGCTCGCTCGGGTGCTTTTGCCGCGTGCTCCGGCACGCAGCGCTCCTCTTGGCAGGCCCTACCCGCGCCGCTTGCGTCCCCACTCACCTGAAGCGAGGTGCTGCGCCCTCTCCACGCCAGCACAGTCCCCTGCAGGAGGGACAGAGCCGTGGTGAGCACGTGTCCCTACGGAGCGGTCCCCGCACCGACACGCTTGCTGCGTGGCACGTTCGCCGCAGGCAGTCCGCCTACGGGGACATGGTCATTCCCTCGGGGAGGCATCCAGGCCACCTGCCCTCAGTGGTCTAAACCAGCAGCAAAAGCAATCCCATGGGATGGATGGCCCCTGGAGAACCCTCTCCATCCATCCATGGTCTACCCATCCAGCTTGGCTGCCTGCCTTCCTCGAGGGAAATGGGGCCTCACCTCAATCCTCTGCACCCTGGTGGTGCTTCACACGCTGCTGTTGCACSCACCATATGTAGAAAAGGATACGGATGCAGTGCGTGAAATATATATATTTCAAGATATTGCCTTTTTTCACTGAAATGCTGATATTTCAGTGAAATCTCAGGTATCCGCATGGCTCAGTCTGCCCTCCCAAGCAGCACAGCTCACTGCCCCGTCCCCTTCCCGCACGTGGACGCGCCGATCCTACCTGACCTCAGCGACACCTTCCAGACCAGCGTGTCGTTGCGTACGTCCGTCATGAGGAGCCAGATTTCCTCGGCCATGTTCCTGATGTAGATCTCTACAAAGAGCTGCTGTTCCTTTGGACTCTTGTAGCAGAACGGCAAGTGGGGCTGCAGAGAAGCAAGACGAGCGGCTCAGCCCACGGAGCTGCAGTGAGTTCACGTGAATTATCCCGGCTTTAGTGGCAATTAAGCTGAGCTTTGTGTCGCCGGGTATTGAAAACCTCCAAGAATGGACATTCACACCCCTCCTAGCCCATCTGCGGGCATGCTGCTTGTGTCACCACTTAGTGATATATATTTTTTGGTGACGTCCAATCTGAACCTCCCAATTTGTGGCTGTTGCCTCTTGCCAAAGCCATCYGACACCACCAAGAAGAGTTTGGCCCTGTCGCCTTTATAGTTGCTCTTCAAGACAGAGTGCTCAGCTACGATTTAGTCATTAGAGAAGAGTCAAAGCCAATTCCTAATTAATGGTTAATGGATTTAAGCCTGGCTCCCAATCAAGCTGTTGAGGGCYGCTCAACAGCAGGTTATAGTTACCCTGGGGAGAGCTCAGTACACTGGAGGGCAGGGGTGCTGCTCGGAGGACCTTTGAGAGGCTGCAGAAACGGACCCTCAGGAAGCCCATGCGCTTCAACAACAAGGGATTCCTGCCCTCTTTTCCCCACATTCGCTCAAGGGTCTGCCCAGTTTGGGGCTACCCAGCATGACAGAGACATGAACATCCTGAAAGGAGGGCTGGAGCACATGATATCCAAGGAGACCTAGAGGGAATTGGGCTCCTTCAAGCCCCAGAAGAGAAAGTAAGGGGAGGTCTAACCACTGCCTTGGACTACATGAGGGAGATTAAAAGGGTGGAGCTCGTCTCTTCTTGGACATGTCCAGGGATGAAACAAGAGGCAACAGGCACAAATTGCAGCAATTCCCCATTAGATAAAGGAAAAAAACCAAAACAAAATAACAAGAAGGGCAATTCATCACTGGAAGAGCAACTCAGAGCCTGTGGAATCTCCATCCTTGGTAGTACTCAACCTTGACTGGACATGGGGCCTTGAGCAACTAGGTTTGACGTCAAAGTTGGAATGCTTGGAGCAAAATCTGGGACTGGAGACCTCCTGAGGTGCCATCCCATCTAAATCATTGTGATTCTTATCATGATTATACTGCGGTACAGACTCATGAAAGGAGAAGGTTTTGGTATCCAGCCATGGGCATGACATTGGATTCTCACCAGGAAATCACAGATTCCTGTGCAAAAAAAGTACCAATGTGACTAAAGGGCTAAATAATCTGATTTTTTTTCCCAGCCTTTATAATCTGATTGCCACAGGAGCCAGAAGTCCTCACGGTGAGTTCCCTCAAAGTAAGCCAAAGAAGTCATGTCACACCATGGCAGCAAAGGTATGAAAGAGGGAGTCCCTAGTCCTGCTCCTATTGCGAAGTGAACCTACTGCAGACAAGACTTGGGAGCACCCCAGGGCCGGGATCTCTGAAATTCCTTAATAAGGAGCCATAACTGTGACAAGTCCCAAATTATGTCCTGCCATAGAGAACCACAATCTGACCCCATTATAATTTTKCCAACAGAGTTTTGGGGATGGACTCCGTGAGCTGTCTCGTGCTGTTTATGGGGATGTATATCATGAGATACCTTTGGCATTTGTAATCAGTGCAGCTTACTGCTTCTATGGCTCCGCAGCCTTGTAAGACAGATGCTGGTGGCACAGCTGGAGGTGTGGACTTAGGGTATTTGCAATTTCACTGCAGGAAAGAAACAGTCTCACTTACTTCGGGTGTTATCTCCACATGGGACGTGCTGGAGACTTGGTAAGTGCAGCCAAAGAACAGAGGGCTGAGGGGAGAAGGCTTGGGAATAAGCTTGGAATTCCAGTCCATTTCTTGCTTTTCAATGGCCTGTAAAATCCAGGCATCACTTTTGAGAGATACGAGAAGGAGCTCTGAATTGTATGGAGCTCTCACTGCCCTTTGAAAATGGAGAGGATTAAGGGACTGACCTAAGAGACGGTGCCTGAACGTGTGTTACGGGCAGTGCTGCGTTCGAGGAGCCACTCGGCCCCTCACTGCTGCCCTCGAGCTGCTGCCAGKACCTAACCTGCAGCACGTGCAAGGCAGCTCAAGGGCTGCAGGGCAAGGAGCCGCACACAACGGGGGCCCATGGGGTGCTCAGGTCTCAGGTGACGAGACTTGGAGGAGGCAGGAGCAAGAATGGTGCCCCCAGGGAGGAGCTGATGGCTGGCAGGTAGGGACAAAAGACTGTGTGCGTTAGAGGCTGGTGGCATTCCCAGATAGGCAGCTGTAGAAATAAGGAACTGGTCTGTGAGTTCTTTCTTGGGGGCCAGCAGTGAACTTGGAGAGGCCCAGAGATTGTAACAGCACTCACCAGGGGCAAGACCAGCCTCCAGCTCCRCTGCTGCCCTTGCCTTAGGCTGGCGAGCATCAGAGGAGGTTGTTCTCCCCGCTCTAGCAGGCGAGCCGGGGAAGCCGGGGGGGATTTGCAGGTCTGTGTATACAGGAGCACACCAACCCCGGTCCCCACATGCAGTAGCCGCCCYATCGGCCACCCTTCTTGTAAACTAACCCCGTCCCCCCCTGCCCTTACCTGCTTCACCGAGTTGTCATCTGGGATCAGGTAGAGGTGGAGAGTTGTATTTGCAGCACTGAGCTGCTGAAAGATCAGCACCARGGAGTGCATGGGCAGGGAAATTAAGGTCGAGCGTAACCTCCGCCACACCACCCCGAGCAGAGAGAAGCTGGGATTTTCCAGCACGGCGTAGAAAGCAGCCAGCTTCGTTGGCTTCTCTAGGGTCATGCTCCCAGCTTTAAAATGGGCGATCCTGCACTCGCTGACATCTACTTCTTCTGCAAGAGAGGGAGAAACAACAAGGTTCTGCTTTGGTTTCCTAATGCCCTCCTATGTTACTTCTTTAAGCCTTCAGCAGCAGCAGCAGGGAGACCTACTCCCATGAAAAAGGACAGGGTCTGGCTGAGGGACCATCAGTGCCCTGGGCTTCGCGGGGTTCTCCTGCCCTGCAGGGAATGGTGGGCCTTTAGCAAGGTCACTTTGGCTTCAAAGAACTAAGTCGGAGATGGGAACTTGGGGCCAGGACAATCCTTAGATTGCAACCATGCGTTCCAGCGTCCCGTGTCCGTGTCACATCGCCAAGCACTGGCAGGGAAGCTGCGGCTGCAGCAGGAGGCATCCCAGGTTTGGATCRCGGGAGCAGCCGGAACTGCAAGGGGACATCCCTAGCGAAGGTGCAGCCCTGCAGCGGTGACGGCCTCCCGGGCCGGAGGGCTCTGCTGCTGCTCAGCCTGCCCGCTTCTCCATCTTGGAAGTTCTTCACGCTTTGCTGCTAACCCGACAGGTAAAACTTGATAAATTAACACAATCCCATGATTTTGCTTCATTCAGCTGTGTCAACAGAGTGCACAGACCCACTTTTGGCTGACACAGCGGTGCCGGCCAAGTCCTGGACAGGAGGTGGAGCCATGCGGCAAGAAATGACCCTCGTGGCGTGCTCTGTCTCAGCAGAGGAGCGGGCACAGGTTTGCCAGGGAAAACCATCCCTCGGCCAACACACAGAGCTACCTGTGAAGGGGCCTTGCAGCCCCACAGGCCGGGCCAGGATGGCTCTGCTCTGCAGTCCAGCCCCAGCTTAGCACGAGGGAGCTTAGGGCAAAGAGAAATAGAAGAGGCGAGAACAAAGCAGGAGCTGGGACTGTGGTGACAGGGAAGGGACAATTGCCAAAGTTTAGCAAAACGTGGGTGCAGATGAACAAAAGGTTGAAGAACAGCAAAGCTGGGGAATACAAAGAGGAAGAATACAAAGAGAGGAAGAATTTGGCCCCAAATTTGGCCTAGGGCGTCTCCCTGAGGAGTCGTCATTCTAAATCCCTGCATTGGGCAGGTCTCTTTCAGAGCAGATGCTGGGAGAAGGTGGTCGGGGAGAAGTGTTGCGGGCGAGGGGAGCGGAGGGAGGCGAAGGAAGCCCGGCSCGGAGCTGCCCCACCTGCGAGGCACACGAAGTGGGGCAGACGCACGGCCCGCACGGCTCCTGGCTGCGCCTTGATGGAGAACAAGGGTCCCGCGACCAGCCATTCCTCCCGGGCGGAGGCGYCCAGGTGATCGTTCCAGGAGCCGTAGTGGTAGCGGATGGTCGCTGCTGAGCTCGCYTCAAAGCCAAGGCCTGTCACAGAGCACTGGAAGGAGCCTGCTCCGGGAAGCTGGGCTCTGCAAACAGGAGGGGAGAACAGGGCCGTGCCACGCATGGCTGGGGCTCCAGGGAAGGTGTTTCTGCTTTGCTCAAACGTCTCCTACCGGTAACGGGGGCTGCCGCTCCGAAAGTCCCTGAACTCCTGCGGTGTCACTTCTGGAAGGGGCTGTAACACAGGCAACGTTACTTTGAGATCGGATCGCAGGTTGCGTACTGGATAGGTCTGATTGGAAGGGCTCTGGCAGCTGCAAAGCAAGACGCAGCTTGGCCCAGGGTTGTGAAGGTGTTTAAAACCTCCCGCATGGCTATTGGGAAGCCTCCCAGCCCAGTCTTACTGCGGGGGCACTTGGGGACAGTGGCTTGCAAGGAATGGTAGAGCTGGCCCTTGGCGCATGATGTGGCTGGAGAGCCCTTACCTCCCTCACACAGTGCAGGCACATTCCAGGGGTGAAAACTCCAGCTGGCTCTGCGTTCCCTGGGAAGGAGAAGGCAGTGGAAAGCACTTTTCAGGGGGTAAGAGAGAGAAGACTTGTGACAACATCACCAGCATCAGCAGCGCTATGAACTGCTGACACTGCAYGTCCTGCAGGGAGTCGTGCCGGGCGGCTCTGCCCTACAGGGTGAAGTCCGCGTCTCATGGGGGCTCCCACGGCATAGCCCAGAGTGCTGCCCTCATGCTGGCCTCCTCCCCAGCCCTARGTCCTCCTCACTGGTGTCCCAGGCCTCGGATTAATTTATCTCCACCACCTGCCCTGCACCAGACCGTCAGCCTCAGGCCTGAAGAGAAGAAGGGGCTGRGATTTTACCTGAAAGCGAGCTGCCTTGAGTGAAGACCAAATCATCATCATCGTCATCGTCATCATCGTCATCATGACTATCCTCTGCAACATAACAGATGCCAGAGGAGACCTCAGTGCCTGAGGGGTGTGAAGAGAAGTCTCCTCCCCGGCACCTTCCCTGTTTCCTGACCGGAACCCATACCTGTCCGCTGGTCTGAGCCGTCGTTGCTGGAATTGGCCGAACGTGGCCGAGGAGGCCGGGGTCGCTCCGTGGTGGCTGCTGCAGGGGAAGCTCCCTGGTCCCCACTCACGCCTGGGATGGACCMTTGGAGTGAGCGTCCTCCYGGGACGGGCTGTRGACCCCCTGGGTCTCTATCCACAGCCCCCAGCCTCGTCTCTCCCTCAGGAACCGATTGCCCCRGGTKGGYCGTGCTGCTCCCCCAGCCCCTCCGCCCCAGAGCTTCAGCAGCAGCCCTGGGCCCATCGCGGACACCRTCCTACCTGCGCGACGTCTGCTTCYAWAMATCCTGAGCCAAGACCMRAAAGGTACTGCAAGATAACGGAAGGCAGAGGAGGTTTTGAGGGCCAGTGCTTGCTAAGAGCGTGTCCCCAACCCCTTGCCCATATTGTGGCTGCGCCCCCTCCATGCCCACTGGCCTCCTCCCAAGACCCTGCCCTGCCCAACTCTTCCTCACTCCTCCTCTGCTGTCCCAGCCCTCCGTTATGGTACCCGACATGTGGGGCC
>PTEX01000741.1:0-20696 GCA_003342815.1 Eudromia elegans
ATATGTGCTTGGAAAATCAGAGCTAACAGAAGCTTGGAAGAAAGGAGCCCATCAGGATGCTATGGGGAGATGACTGGTGTTCGACTTCTACCAACTTGAGATTTTTTTCCCAAGTTAATTACTCTCGTACATCTTCTGATAAAATCTCATCTTTCTGATCTTGATTGGCTGTTTTTAATAGCCTAATGTACAGAAATAGTCTCCAGCTCAAATGTATGGTTATTTTAGGGTCCAGTCACAAGCTGCTGATTTTGGCATTGATTGTGTTGAGAAGAGAGAACAGAAAACACAGTAGCTAGAGATGAAGTGAAATTTCTGTGGCTCCTGTAGAACAGAGGGGTGTATTTTGGCAGAGATTTAATAAATTCCACATGTCAAGCTGCTGGAACTCAGAAAATACTTCATGGTAGCTTGAATCCTAGCAGTTTGCCATGCTTCCTGAGGTAGGGGATTATATTTCATTTATTATTATTATCATTATTTTTATTTAATTTGTAAATAAGACATTCAATGTCAAAAGCAATTAGTTGCTTTCTGATAGCATCATCCTGTGAGGTTAGTGATGCCTAGCCTTTCCTTTCTACAGCAATCCACATACTCTGTTCATTATCCCATGCAGTGTAGTGAATATTGTGGAAAAGTTTATAAAATTCTCCTTTGTGAGTTGGCCAGTTCAAATTAGTTTGTCTTGAAATACTAAAAAGTCTAGCATCATAACCAGCAAGCTATTAAACAAGCTACTGTTCTTTTTCATTACTTTTCTTAGCATCAGCTGAGAATCTGTTCTGTTATACACCTAAGCTCCACAAAAAGAAAAAACGAAAAAAAAGTGCTGTATATAAATATCTAGATTAGCATTAACTACATGGTAAAAATCAGTATCTTCCACTTTATAACTTCAATGGATTTTGATTTTGTTAGTAAGAGTGTTCTTAGTCGTCTGACAAAGTAAATGGAAACAGGATTTTCAGCACTCTCACAGCCTCTGTACTTTTCCTTAGCTGATAAAATTCCAAAGTCTTGTTTTTGTGTTTTTGAAAAGGATTTAAGTCTTTTTTTTTTTTTAATAGGGTTGTCTGACATAGTAAAAAGTATATTTCTAAACCTATTTCTAGGCATTTCTAAAGGAATTTTCAGAGGATGTGAAAGTTAATTTTTTAAAGGGAATTTTTTATTATTAATATTTTTATGGTTGTGTGTGCGCATGTAGGCACTTTAATATGTCATTGGTTGGTTAAAAAATAAAAATAAATCATAATTTGAAAAAATTGTATGGGTGCACCAACCTCTGCACTCCTAGGAAACAGTCCACTGTTGATAAAGGCATATTTTCCCAACATCCTTCCAGCTCACAGCACACAATAATAAGAGGCATATCTTTTTTTCTATTTTTTTTAGTAATTACAAAACTGTGTAACAGTGGTGAGGATACAAGCCTGGTCAAACATGATGCAGTCCTAGAAGTTTTGTAAGGCCAGGGCAGTGGTTCTGTGAGTCTGTTGTTTAGAAAGAAAAGTTTYGAGGGATGGAGTGCACAATAGCGCTGCCATTGGGTTTTATATGGATTAGTTAGGGTATTAGCTTGGCCAAGTGTCTGGAGAAAACATAAGTGTTAACACTGAGACTTTATGAAATGCTTAGACGTATTCAGCAGTGACATCAGTGTGCCACAGACATGAGCTAACAGGTCCAGAGAGGGTCGTAATCCTTGCAGATGATGTGCAGCCACAAAACCTGATGAAGCTCAGCTATTAAGTCTGCTCATTCTGTATACTTATTGAATTGTATTAAGGTGACTTCTGTGCCTTCCACATCCTTTGGACTGAACTAGTGGTAATAAAAGGAATCCCTTTTATTCTTCATCTGGAAGGAACTGACATACAGTTCCATCCATCCAATACAATTGGATGAGGAGAGGATGGAGGTTTTTCCAGCTTCAACGTGTCTGCCAAGGTCACATATAGCCACGTCTGGTCCTGTGCTCCAGGTCCTCCTGATGGTACAGCTCCAGGAACCATGAGCACTGGCCAGGGACTTACCCAGAGCTGGTAACATACCAGCTCTGCCTCAGCACGTAGTTCACCTCCATCCAACAAAATATTAGGGATGAAGTATCAGCGTTCTCGAATGGAATGGGAACAGCTTTTCAAGGGTACACAATGTGATACTGCCTGCAGAGCCATCCTGATTGTTTCCTAGATAATTTTAAATTAATCTTATTATTGCTTTCAATATTCTCCTGGAAGAGAAAAAAATGTTGGTAGTTAGTGAGCCTAATGCTTAATTGCTTTACAATTATATTTTCTAAGGAGATATATTATATATTACAATATCTCTTGTTCTTGCTGCTCTACTTAAGGGTATGTCACAGTTCCCATTATGAACCCATAATTTTAGGGATTTATAACTTCTTTTTCTTGAYCATAAAAATCTGCTTGAGGCTGCAGCTTAGCATAGCAAGGTCCCAAGTCAAGAACAAAAACTAACTGATATCTGATTTTTCTGCTTTTGATTCATTTTGTGAAATGGAAAGAAAAAAAGGAATGCATATATATTTGTGTACACAAGCATATATTTAATATCCATTTTTAAAATCTTTTTTTTTCTTTTCAGATTTACATTGAAAATAAAACTCAGTGATATCCTTTCAACTCACATTCATCAGCACTCTTCAATTGCCAAAAGTTGGCTAATCATCCATTTCTTTACTCTTTCCAGCAGCCACGCAAGGTGGTACACAACTGGAAACCAACTCTTTAAACAACAGAGTGTTCCATGTGTAGTGAAAATTAATGTGAATTAGTAACTTGAAAGCCAGGCAAGAAATTACAGTACAAAATGTTTTCAAAGAGAACCTGGTTGAATGTAAGTTAAAAAGAAAAAAAAAGTACTTTTGAGAAAAAGCTGTCAGAAAAAAAAAGGTAGGTCCTTATGATTTGTTTTAAAATGTAGTAGGTGCAAGAGTAATTATAAAGCAGCATAATACCTTATATAAGCAAAAGTTTGTAAGTTGCTTTCAATTTCTTGCGTTAACTCAGCTAACTAYAGGCTTTTGTTATTAATGAAGTGATCCCTTGAGCTCACAGTCAGCACAGAAAAGGCTGTCAGTCGGCCAACATGTGAAATTAAAGAAATATATTATTGCCTTCTTGGGAGAAAAAAAGAAAGTAATCATGAGTAAATCAAGAGTGGCTAGAAAAACATTCAAGGAAATATTCCCAGGGTGTTAATTTTTTTGTCAAGAAAACATTCTCAGAGTGTTAAGGATTTTTTTTTCCCCTCCTAACAACTTTATATTGCTCCTTCACACTGAATTCTCCAGAATAATGTTATTCTTCCCCTGTTCATTGTGTTCACGGCTTGACCTTGCAGATACCGTGGCTAATCCTTACACCAGTGAGCCTTAGCCACCTTAGCAGCTGGCTACAGCACCTTGGTTTGCTTTCATTGTAGGGAAGAAGGATGAGATCAGCTTCTCCAGGAGGGAAGAACATGTTTGAAGGGGTCCAGCTGATGTGATAAGAAACTGCAGCCTAAGGGCATGCCACCTTGGCTGGCAGTTAAATGTTTGTGGTCCTTCTGCAGCCCTGTTCCAAACTATAGGTACACAATTAAAAATATATACAAGTGAATATACTTGCATAAAATGTGTAATACAGATATAAGTAACATGTAATTTTAATTCTCCAGAGACACAATGTGTACAATTAAAGGATGTTATAAAATGTTACTTTACTTATTTTTTTAATGTCTGCATAATGTGTGTGCATAAATGTATAAAATGATATGGACACATATGCATTTTTTCTAATATTTTAAGTCTTCTTTAAAATACATGACACATTTCTTAACTGCTGATAGGTTGCAATTTTCTTGGCAAGAGTCTGTTTTTACATTCTAAGAATCAGGAATCTGTCACTTTAAGTCTGCTTCTACTTTGTCTCCTGAGCAATATAAAGCTTACCTCCAGAGGGTACTTGCCGTAACACAGATGAACTTACAGCAAAAAGAACAAAGCTATTTAATAAATTAATCATAAAAATATCATTAATAACCCAACACCACTAAACATCATGTTTGACTAGGAGTAATTTTTCTGTAAGATTGTCAGATTGTTTCATTGAAAATGTAAATACTTTCAAAAGAAGTTAAAGATCAAGGCCAGGTTTAAAATTGTTTCATTCAAAATGCAAATACTGTTTCACAATTCTATGCTCTGACCTGGTATCAGTGTAATTTTGCTGTTTTGGTTTCGCCATGTCCACCTTCAGATGAATATGCAGAAAGCTCAGATGATCTAACTAGTGGATTAAATTTCATTTTATAATTTTCTATTTCTTAAATATATTTAAAGATGAAACATGAATATCTGAGAGAATAATCAGAAGACATGCTAAGTGTCTAGATTTTACTAGTCTAGTTCATTGAAATGAGATCTCTAGTAACTGATTCTCTGCATCTCTGAAAACTGCAGTAAGCTTTCGAGAAAGTTTGGATGCAACCACCACCTGCAAATTGCATTTTGGCAAATTGGTCACCTATTCAAGACTACTAAAAAGCAAAACTACTAAAAAATAGAATGCCTGTTGCAAGCTATGTAAAATGTTAAGGACTAGTATATTTTATATATTGTTATGTTCAATTTAAGGGAAAGGAAAAACTGTTTCAAAGCAATCCCTTTCTTGTTCTGAAGCATATTATCACCTATTTGTATATTCCTGAATATTCCTTCCTAACTAAAAATATCCTTGTTATTTATTTTAATGACAATGAAAGGCTTTGCTTTAAGGTATTTGAAAAAAGATATATCACATTCACAGGCAGGGTAATATAGGCATTAGAGCATTCAGCCCGGGCACCAGGAGACTCGAACCTCTGTACTCTGCCTGTCTCCTATGCAATTTCTTTTAGTATGGGAACAGCAGCTAGCAAGGATAATAATGTAAAAGACAAACTAATGTTAATGCTTCCGCAGCCTATGTACTAGTTTTCATGTCATGTACGTTCCCTGATAGGCATCTTTCTCTACCTTTCCTCCAGCCAACAAGAGCCTTTCTGTTGCATAAACCCATCCATTCCTTCCTGTAATTCATTGCTTCCTATTCTCCTCAGACTCCAGTTTTCTCAAAAAAAAACAAAAACAAAAAACAACAACAACAAAAAAAACCCTTTTCTTCATAGTTTAGGTTAATTTTCATGCTTTGTGGTTGCAGAAGGTCTTAACAGAATTTTCTCAACTATTAAAAGTATCTTTGTGGAAAAGATAAAAGTGGCTTTGAGTGTCATTATCCTAATGTACTGAAGGGCTTGCACTGAAAACAACAATTCCAAAAGACAAATAGAGATATGTATGTGTGGGTATGTACACACAGACACACTCATGCAGATGTTCCAGACTGTGTGTATGTATATACGTATTCACATATACGTATGGATGGATACACACTTTTTCCTGAGCATAGGGAAAGACTAGCAACATAGAAATATCTGCAAGTGAAGAAAGATGATAAGAGATTTCCTACACACTGTTTTATTCTTAAAAAACATTCCTGGTGTTCAGATACCTTTATATTACAGGTATTTTGTTCTCCATTTTAAGAAAGTCTTTTTTCTGAACTCTCTAGCCAAACGGAGGTAGGTGCACATGAACAGGACTTCTGCTCTCCTGTGAATTATCTGGACTGCCAGTCAGGTGTAGTCTAGGAAATTGTAATTCTCTGGAAACACAGGAGACAGGAATCTACTGATTTGCCACCTCAGCTGAATTAAGGGAAGATGCAGCAAATATGCAGCTATCAGTCAATTCCGGTAACCTGTAGCAAATACTGGGAATCCTTCTTTACACTTGTGTTCCTGAAAATAAATAAGTAGATAGATAGATAGATAGATAGATAGATAGATAGATAGATAGATAGATAGATAGATAGATAGATAGATAAACAAACACACAAACAAATAAACCTCTTCATAGCTCCAAAGTTACTATATAGTACGATGGCATTATGTATGGCTGACAACTTTTAAAGTATGGTGTCCAAAAGCGTGTTTTATGATACAAAATGCCAACTCTGAATATTTATGCTTAGGCATTATGCTTAGACATAGTCATATTTCTGTGTTTATGTAGAAGACCTTCAGTGTAAATAAGACAACTGCCTCTTGTATTTCTATGCTCTTGTATACTCGTGGGATGAAACTGCTAGTTTTTGCATTCAAGATGTTCTATACATAATCTTTTTTTTAACTAAAGTTGAAATTAATACCTGGACTAAAAAACATTTTGGATCTTTAAGGGGATACGTGAGGTTTTTTATTTTTTCATTAATTCCCATCTTGCGTTGAAAAATTCTTTTCTTCTTCTCAACAGGCTGTTCTCTTTATTACCTTCAACAATTTTTAGCTGATTAAAAATAATTTCCTGTCTCAGACAAAATGCATCAACCAATCCTAGAAACAGTTTGTTCAGATAATCTATTTCTCATTGGAAATATTTGTATATTCATATTATATTGGCAGTATTTGGAGTGTTTATGCATTAAACATTACGTGTCTATCAGCATGCAAATAAGTATGTCTACAGTAAAATGCCACGGGTCATTTCGGAGAGTCTTAATTGATCTTTGAGGGATTGTTGAAGCCAATGACCACATGTAATATTGAGATGTTGTTATCTAAGCTATTCATGAGCGTGTATATTTGTGTGTGTCTATATGCATACAGACAGAGGCACACACATATATCCCCACAAACATACATCTGAGTAAGTATGCATGTATATGCATATGTGTGTGCCTGTGTTTGTTCACATGTGTGCACACATATATACATTTTAGTGTTACAGTGCTAGTATATTCTTAGAGAAATACCGTAACTTTTGATTGTATTTTACAATCTTGGTGAAATGCTTGCTAAATTGCACGCAGGCAACAATTCTCGGTTACTTCAAGTTGCAAACGAAAACTCTCATATACTAGATGCATCAGCCATAAAGCACTTTGCACCTCTCTATAAAAAAGATGTCCTTCTTTTCTAACCAAATGGGAATATCATCAGTCTTGCTTGCTACTTGCTTGCTTGCTTTATTTTACTGAGCCATAATACATACCCAGCATTGTTTCCATATGCTGTTAAATGTAAAGTAGGAATGAAGGGTAGTGGTGGATAAAGAGTAAGATCCCTGGCAGAATGCTTAGCATCTGTTAAAATAAGATCAACATCATCTCAAGAAGCATATATACATTCATCAACTATGAGATTTGGAAATTAGCTTTGCTCAAGAAGCTGGTGAAACCACATTTGCAAGTCTGTTTGCAGTTCTTCACATCCAAATGTGGAATGGTTGATATTGAAAAGAAGAAAATAGAGCATATGGCAATGAGCAAGATACAGGGACCAGAAGATAATGGATTTTTAGAAAAGCTGGAGTGCAGTGAGTTTCTGTTTCTTCAGAAACTAAAAAAAAAGGAAAGAGAATCTCAATGAGGTAGCTGTATACAGATGACAAAGTGAGAAGTCACTGACCTGGAATATGGAAATGCTAAATAAAGAAGACAGGAAGATTCCTTTAGAACACGGTGAATATAGTGAACATAGCAGGAAAAATTGATAAGATCATTAGCAGTAACGGCTTATGAAAGTTTGACATTTGGTAGAAGAGCATAGATTTAAAAAAAAAAAAAAAATCCTTAAATGATTTATCATGTTTTCCTTTTATTCATTTATGTCTTGTTTTTAGTTTTGGGGAGAATTACTGTGTTTTGATCTAAATGCAAAATTTTCCCTGAACTCCCCAAAATTCCGTATTTTCTCTAGATAATTGCCAACACTCTTCAGAATCCTTAGCGTATTTTCTTTACCACTACTGCTTTGTAAGATAAACTAAATCTGTTCTCTGTTGGCTTCCTTGTGAGTTATGTGTTTGCACAACTTTATACCGATGTATAGAAAGGTTATTTGTGTCATTCCTGATAACCAGAGTTAGTTTTAATTCCCATGTTTTAAGCAAAAACAAGAAACATGGTGCTATTTCTGTGTGCAAATCAAGCATGGCCAGACAGACTTTTGAGATAACTTATATTCACAAAAGTCATTTATGTTTTTGTTTGTTTGCTTGTTTTCTCAGCATTTTAGGGGGCACTGTGAAAGTGCTGCAGCCTTTCAATATATAAAATACATCAAACCAATGCATGAAAATCCATCTTCTGTAGACTTTTGGAGTCTTCTGTTATGTCAACAGACTTCATCTGCTTCTACCTGGTCAGAAAGTGATATTACTAGGCATACAGAGTGAGAAATATTAATGCTTTTTCTTCCAACTTTCCCAGCAATCTGAAGTAAGTTGCATATGTCTTTCCTTAGGTGGGTAAAGCCTCCTGTGAGGTCAGGACCATGAATAAAAAAATCCATCTGGCCATATGGTAGACGTTTTAGATCTTTACATGGCACAGATTGCTCCTAACACACGCTTGCCTGAATACCTATGGAATACTGACTTTAGAAACAATTCCAGTGGAACCAGACACTAAAAAAACACAACTTCAGATATCACTCTCTTTAAAATGAAGATACAGCTTCATGCAACTTCAAGCAGACATTGAGATTATGATTGCCTGAAATAATTTATTTTTCCTCTAGTTTTCTGAGTATATTACAAGTAGGGTTTTTGCTGCTAGTGTTTTCTTTTGTAAAAAAACATTTTTATTATGATGCCAATTGTTTCTTCTGTTTCCTTACATAGCTATCAAAACATCTATGTTTTGATTTCCTTCTTGTAAAAAGAATCACTTCAGGTTTGGTATCCTAGACACTCCATGGTAATGCCTGTTTTTACATAATTTAACTGGATCCCTAGTGCTACACACATTTTTCCCTGCCTGCCTAGGGCGTGATAAATTAAATTAAACTTCATTATCCTTTTGTGTGTATCTTTAAGTTACAACAGTTAACACACATAGCTTTCAAGCAAAACAAAGTGGCATCGCAGCTCCAGAGCATTTGTACAAACTTCCATGAGTCTCAGTCCTATTTTTCAAGACACACTGCATTAAAACAACTGAACTACAGAGACTTCTTAGGTCTCTGGAAAAGAACATAACTCCATCCAAACACTTAGCTGGTACCACTGCCCTCCAGCGACAGGAATATTTTTTTTCTAGCAAAAGAAAAATATAGTAGCTATGTGTTTTGAGCGTGGAGTTCCAAAAAGTTTGGTATTAATGGGCCTAGTTTCTCTTCTAACGGAAACAATGAAAGTCATCATGGACACACTTTTTTTTTTTTTTCTTCTCTCCACTTAAAAACATATTTCTCTGTCAGACGAAAGGATATTGAATTTCTGATGGTGTCTCTATACAGTAACTCTTCTACCAGTGCATTTATCTTCTCCATTACCTTAGCCTTTCTCATAACCCTCTAAAAATTTCTCTTAGACACGACAGTCAGCCCAAGAATAGTCATCACATGACACAAGACATATCTTTAGGCAAATGAATAAGATTTCAGCATTTAAACGAGTTATTGATCATCTTATCCTTGATATCATAGGACTAATTGTTTTCTTAACCAAAAACTTGCACATTAAACAGTTTCATTATTATTTGGATGTTCTGCAAGCCAACTGACTTGAAAGAAATGTTAGAAATTGCTTTACTGGACAGAGCAACATTGCCAATGTAAGAAAACAAGAAAAATAATACTACTCTATTGCTTTGTTGAACTTGAAAATTGTCTTTACAGCCCTCTCCCATCTTCCGGAGTGAGTGATGATTGTGCATTTGTACACTAGGCACTTGCTAAGAGCCCCACACTATAGTATTTCATGTTTCACTGACATCCAAAACCTGTTTTCTAAATGTTGCATTTGGATAAATCATGTCGTTCATGAACTCAACTGCGTTTTTTGAAGGCAATTGGACATACAGTTAACAGACTGCTCATGAACACCGTACTGCTAGAATCCAGCCCATACTGTTTGTGAACTCCACTTGTTTTGAAGGCAATCAGATCTATAGTCAAAAGACTGTTTGTGAATCCGTGTCCCGATCCACTGTCAGGAGAGGTTTCGATACGATCCCAAGATTGAGATTAAGACAAAAACGAGGTGAAATGCCGTGCAACTTTGTAAGCTCTATTTTCATAATTACGATAGAATAGAGAGAAGAAGAAGAAGAGAAAAAGGAAAAAAAGATACATAAGCAAGTGAGTGGGAGAGAGAGATGCAGCAAGATTATAGTTACCACCACCACCAGTCCAGCTACTGGTATCTGGAAGGAGAAGAGGCTCTCTTGAGAGAGTTCATAAGAAGACAAAGAAGAAACCGCTGCAGTGTGCAGTGAAGAAGTCACTCGGTGCAGGTGAAGAGGATGAAGGTCTCTCTCAATGGAGGAAAACGTAGTCCTTTTATTGTCCCAGTTCTTGAAGGGTCCACCCACTTTAAGATTGCTGGTATGTGTTGTTTGTGTTGTACGTGCTGGGTGCCCTGGTGTTCCTCTTCCCCTCAGCTTGAGTGCCCGTGCAGGGCACTGCTGAGCATTGTTAGCCCAAAAAGTCACAGATCCTTGAGATGATATCACAGTCTTCCTGATGCCGCAGTCAAGAAGTGTGAATGGTGTGGAAACAATGTTGAGATAAGTACATCAACCAAGAATGTCATTGTTCGAGTCTTGAGCTGATATCATGATCTCAATGGTGCGACAACAATGCAAACATGTCCAGATAAACATAGCCCAAAACAGTCTCTTACAATCTGGTGCTGCCAGGGTTGGGCCTATAGTTACCACAGTATTTGGCATTCTTATTAAGAGATGATCCCAGGCACCTCCAGTTCCTCTAATCTTTGAGGATCGTCTGGAATGCAAGGGGTTTTCTCTCACCAAATTTGGCCCCCTCACTCCCCAACTAAATGGTAACAGACATTATAGCATGAATACCGATCAGCTTGTTAAAGTTCTTGATGAATAGAGAGCTTTACCTCACTTTCAGACTAACTTCTGATATTGATTTTTTGACTTTATTTTTAATTAAAATGATCTGTGTTTATATATCACAATTCTGAGTCTCTCTCATAATCTGTAATTCTGTAATCTGCTATGAAAACAAGCAAGGTTAATGGCAGATTTAGTGACTCAGTACATACTAACATTGATCTGGAGAGTTTGCTGCACATTTGACATTGACAGCCCTCCAGTCATGACTCTGGGTTCTTAAAATATGTAACTGCCAATGGACTTGCTGTTGAAACTTTGGTGCAGCTATCTCTGCACTGACTCTTCACATCATCAGGCCCACATAACTGGTAAATTGACTCAAGAGATGAAAATGCCTGAGTACTGCAGGGACTCACTAAGAGATGAACAAGGATGACTAGGATTGTATTTTACCACAAAACGGTCTTTCTCAAAAAAATAATTTCTTCATTACATGTACATTTCTGTACAAAGCATCGCAAAAGAAGAGTTTTGTTTTTTTTTTTTTTTTTTTTTTTTTTTTGTGTTTGTTTGTTTGTTTTGCGTGCCCCACTCTATTTGGAGACACTACATGCTTCTCCAGGAATCATTCTTTTCCCGTATTTTTTTTCTGTTTTTTGTGTGCCACAGCTAGGGAAACAGGCTATCTCAGGCTATCTGACCATAGCAAAAAGGAATAAGAAGCTGATGGTTTAGAGGTATTTTGTCCCACATGACCTCTCCCTCCCTTCCTCTTTGGCAAAATTTTCCATAGAGTTTTCTTCAGTCAGAAACAGTAAAATTGTGCTTGACATACTGTTTACTGCATTGCATTTTCTGAGATAATGTGGTAACGATGAAAGTAAAATTATAGAAAACAATCAGCCCTCCCTCACAGCCCTGAATTTTGACTTGCAACATTATGACAATAATCTGATATCTTACATCCTAAAATGAGTGATAATTGGACATATTTTTCATAATAATATCCTGCTTGAAACATCGACAATGTAAGTTGATTCCAAAAATGTTTGTTGCAGAATGGGAGTAAAATTTATCTGCAATTAATATTTAAAAAGATTATATATCACTTTGAGATTCATGATCCATATCCTATTTCTGCATTCTTTTTAGAGTCTTATTAATTAGCAGTCACGTCCATCACTATTTATTTTCTGGGTTTACATGGATGTTACATAGTGCTTACAGTATTTTTAACAGGCTCTCATTTAATTCTTATGCAGATAATATACATACTAAATTAAGATTACTGCATCAAAAGAGAAAAAAAAAAAGTGTTTGTGTTTTATCTTTTCCCTAAATAGCACTTCTTTTATTGTTTTATCTCTCCCTTATATCTAAAATATCCAATATTTTCTCCACCAAATCTTCATGAAATGAGAACCTCAGTGAAATGTGAATATCACAGCAAAGTAAGTAATGATGTAGAGTTAAGTAAAATACATAATGGTTTAAATATAAAGTGAACCAAGTTGGCAGGGAGAGGGGAAGAGTCTGTCTTTCCCATTCACCCAAAGTTATTCATATTGGCACAATAGCTTTGTAAGAGGGAAGAGTGTATAGTAAGTTACAGCAAAAAATTGTTAGAATCTCACACAGGTATCATCTAACCAGCAGGAGGAAAGGTTGATTGTTAGAAAAATAGAATGGTTTATAGGATAACAGCTTTCCTTAGATGAAACTACTGAATTTTGATTGTTAAGAAACAAAGATCCTCAACTACTTCTTTTTTGAAATTTATAACAAATGCAGAAAGAACAGATAAGCAAGAAATAAAATGAAATTTAGGAAATGATCTTTTCTTTGTGTTGATATGTTGTAAATTGGAAATGAAAAATGAATCAAAATGAAAGATGAATTATTTTGTCCAGAACACATCAAGACGAAACATTTTCAAGACCACTGAGGCTTTCTCCTTTGTCTTCCCACCAAAAATATCTACTAAGGAAAGAATAAGATTATCAAAAGAAAACTATTCTGCTTTGGAGAGACTGGCTTTCCATACAGATATTCCAACAAAGTTTTTCTGACTATTTCGAGGAAAGGGTAGAATGTGACACAGTTCTGGCCCCCACCTGAGAAGTGAAAAATAGGATCTCTGAAGAGGACTAGCTGCCAAACTTATCTATGATATCCAGAAACAGAAATTTAGATCAGTTCACATTGGCATGAAGCTTAGCTTTAATTCCTACAAATGTCTGGGGAGCGAGAATGACATTTCTTAAAGACTTTTAAGAATCTTGATCTGATTGAATACATCAAAGATTACAGATAGCAAAAGGTGGAATAGTCTTTTCAAAGATACTAAATTTTTAAAGGTTTTATTTTTTTCTTCATGACTGTGTAGTACCATACAGAAAAACTTTATTATGAAATCAACATTAAAGATTTGGCAAGACGTTTCCCATGTTTCACTGAACTAAAAAGTACCTTTCTTAAAAAGTACTCGTTGTGTAATGAAGCAGTCTGTTTTATGAGAAGTGGAATTAATGAAGCAAGGTTTCCCTATGCCTTTGTGTCTTCTGACAGAGGGTTTTTCAATGTCGAAACACAAATGAAGATTTTCTCCCCTGCCTGACCTCCTGTTCTAAAGTAGAAAAGCTCTATTTAGTCACATTTGAGTCAACAGGATTAAAAATAATAAGGAGGGATAGATACAAACACAGATGAATGATGGCATGGACTTTATTGACTGAGCGTGCCAAAGATGCTTTAAAATAATGCAGTAGGTATATACCTGCTGACTTGACCTTGTTTTTAAGCTATTTCAGCATTACAGATTAAGCCTCAACCCTGTGAACATCTAGAAGGATCACGTTCCAGAGGAGAAGCTGTCTTTACATAGTTATTGGGGCTCCATGGGGCTCCTCATGTGTCCAGGTTCTCCACTTGCCTGGTCATTTGAGACTGAGCCTTGTGAGGCTATAAAGGAGCTGAATGTTATTTGTACATTTAACTTCTCTGAGGAAAGATGCAGTAGCAACAAGAGGTTCAACCTCACTCCTTTGTATGATATGCTATACAAACAAAAAGACTTGTCCTAGGAGTGAGGCTGTTCATGGACAGAAAAGCTTCCTTCCACTAGCAGGGACTGTGCTTGAAGTCTTTGCAGAGCAACACAGTGCAGCAAAACTGGTGATCTGTTCAGGCACAGATTCACATGAACTTTAAAGTTTGCAAACTGATGTAGATACTGACCTTTGCTTTGGATGAAAACTGAATCGAATTAAATGATTCTAAGATAGACATTTTTAAAAGCATTTTCCTTTGACAGTGTGCAGACTTCTAGTGGAGTACTAAATGCATAGAGAAGTTTTATTAGTGACTTCAAAGGGAGTGAGCTTTGTTCAAGTTGTCTCTATGACATAGGTTTTCACGGGAAGCATTTTGCTGTTCCTTTATTTCCCTCCTCTGTTTTATTGAATGTCATCTTTCTTGATGACACAGACACACACATTGCCATGTTTAGGTAATACCACGTGAAGTGAAACCATTGTTCGCTTTGTCGTAACCCCTCTCTTCTGCTCCCCACAGTAGCATTATGTTACAGTTTTCTCTGGGATCAAATCCTGTCATCAGACATAGCAAATCTTACGCAGGAGCTGGAGGTAAAAATACGTGTACTTGGTGGTTAAAGTCTACTGATATAGTTTCAGTTCAGAATGGTACCCATGAAGTGGGAAATATGATTCCTCTACACATGGTCTCTGCCCCCATTTAGTGGGGACAGAAAAACATACAAAAACCCAAACCTGCAGTGAAATTGCTGAAAGTTTTCAAATATAGCCCTCTCTGTCTTACAGAGGATGCAAACACATATTTGGTGTCAGTTCTTCCACATCTTAAGTAAGCAGGATGTACAGTTCACCTCTTGCACTGCTTGAGTTGTATACACGATTTCAAGGAAGGACCAAGGTAAAATTACCTTTTGGCAAAAAGGTCCTGAGATTTCTGAAAATGTTGTAGAACATGAGGAAGATCAAGGCAGAATAGCTTTTTTTTTTTTCTTTTTCTTTTTCTTTTTTTTGTATTCAAGGAGACACGGTTTAAAAGACTTTTTTCTTCTCTTTTTTTCTCTCCTTATTTTCATTAAGTCTTAAGAACCTTTCTCATGGAGGCAGCACAGATATACACTTAGCAAAAGGAGTTAGCTATCAGTCTATAATATCTTCGTTTTATTGAGAAATATGCATTATTCATAAAAAACCAAACTACTTATTAAAACAGGGAACTTTTTTTTTTTTTTTTTTTGGTATGCCACTGTCGTAAATGTGTGTTTGTGATTCATAAAATTCATGCACTCTTGGGTCAGATCTAAGCCCTCCCAGCCATTTCTCCTGCTTAGAAATGGAATTTTCTGTATTTAAAGATGCCATCACTATTCACGCAGCCTCCTACTCTATAATATTTTTGACAAAAATACGGTCTCCCCACTATTTCATGACCTTCCCTCCTTCGTTATCTACTGGATATAATATTTTTTTAAGTCCTAAGTGTATGAACACTGCTATTTTGAAGGTTTTTAGAGAATGAAGCTACTTAAAATGTGTCAGTAAAGAGGAACTTAAAGAGGGTGATCCAACTGCAAGACCTTGGGCTCCCCACAGTGTTCCTCTGTGTGCTCGTGTTTCCAAAACTCCCTTTCCTCTGCTTAAAGAAGAAGCTGTTAATTTCAATAATTTCAATACAATAATTTGATTATTGTATTTGAAAAATAGGGAAAATATAGTCATTCTAAAGCTGCATTTTTCTTTTTTTTTTCCCAAACATACTATTTTTTACCACAGAAAGATAATGTAATTTGACAAAGAGATTGGGAAAAGGAATGGGCATGGCAGCTACATAAATTTGCAAACTAGAATTTATCTGAGTTCTCAAGTTGTTTACAAATTTTTTTTTTCTTATCTGGTATTAAAAAAAAAAAAATTCTTATCCTTATATAGTTATCTTTCTTGAACCAAGTCAAATTAGATATTCAGTCTGCTATAATGCTTCACTCCATCACAAATGTTTGAGGATAGTTCACATCATTCTAAAATTCAGCAGATTAGTAATGCCTTCAGATTTAATACCATCCCTTCCTTGTGTCTTAAAAAACTTTAGACTTAGAAACACTTAGAAAAAATATGCTTTCACAGTAGTTCAGCCATACAACGTAAGGTTTTTTAAATTTTTTTTTCCCCAGAGATATTTGCAAGTATCCAATTCAGATCAATATTTCTTTTTACTTCCTCAGACGAACTCTAACCATTTTGACAGTTGAAACTGAGAGCTATGAGCAATGAAAATGCCAAGGGATTGACTGGGTTTTTTTTGTTATTTTTTACTTCTGCAGAGAGCAATAAGCTTTCACCCAGTAACGAACACTTCAGTTAGTATCTTGAGGAGCTGTGGGAAACCTGCAGTTTTTGAAAGACTGACATTAGAAACCGTCCTTGTGACTGCATGCAAAAAATACAGATTTTTCTCAATTCTCAAGCTGTGTGCTTGTAAAAAAATGGGCAATTTTTTTTTTTTTTAAATATCAGTGTAAAGATCAAAATGCCTTGCTTCTGAAAGAATGGAAAAGATACTAAAATAATTTTATAGGCATTTGGTTATTATATTTCTCAATGTGGTCAAAATTAGGTATTCACAGAGTCAGCATTACGTATCCAATGCACTTGCAGATGAGCAGGCCAAAATCAAGAGAATATAAATAAGAGACATATATGTCATAAGACACCCTGTCTTTTAATAGGTTCTACTAATAATTAGAACTTTTAGCATGTAAATAGATGAGAATTGTTCCATTCTAGTTATATTTTTATTTTTCTTCTATGTACCTGTAGAAGCTGTAGGGAATAAAATAAATATCCAGTAAAAAAAAGTGTGTGCATATTGTTGAAATAATCTATGCATAAGGAAAAATCCTAATTGATGTGTATTTTTATATTCGTTTGTCTTTCTTTTCCCTTACTCTGTGTTTTGTTTTGTTTAATATCTATGTACCAAAATGAATGATACAAATCCTGACAGATATTGCAGAAGTGACCTAACATTCTTGTTGACTGATTAAACTGACAAAGAGCAATAGAAATCTCTGTGTTTTTTGAAGTTCTGATTAGGGGAACATAGCTGTAAACACAAAATTACAAACACAACCCATATAATTGATTTATGGTGCATGAAATACTTGATGTATTAATGAGGATTTAATCACACGTAAACCTCATTTTCATTTCTTTCTTCTTTTTCCAAATCATGTTAGCAGCTATGCGTGAAAAGGTATATCTGAGTTCTCCCTTGTGAATGATCTACACAAAAATTAAGGGCAGAATGTAGATACTGGTATTATTCCAATTGGTAAAACAGATCATAGCTTAAGTTTTTTATCTTCCAATCCAAGAATATCAGATACAAGTGATATGTAAGTGCAAGTGATATGCAAGTGATATGTATTACAATCTCTTTTAGACCTAGTCTAACAGTTTAGACCAAAACAGTTTCAAATCCGTATGTATAAAGTCAAATTTTAGTAATATATAATGCAAATTAATTCAGATATCTCTACACTCTTCCCCAGACATGACAGGTGTATGTTAAATATAAAAGAAAGTTTGCATACAGATAAGATAGTCAAACAGATGTGGAATATAAAAGTATATCTAGAATTGATTTTATCAATATCCACAAATGGAGAATAAACAAAAATATCTTGTTTCTTATTTTCATTAAATTCTGGATACTTAACGGTAAAATTCCAATGGGCTGAAGTGATATTGGGCTTCATTCATAAAAGAAAATGAGAAAACCTCACAGATATAGGAATGGAAGGAAGTTGACTCTAGACAGGTATATATGAAAGATTCCATGTTATATTTACTGGAAAAAAAAAAAAGCCTATGTGGGGAAACCTACCAGTCTGAAAGTTACTGTTATTTTGGGATAGTTTCCTCAATAATTCATTATCATTACAGAGATTTTACAGCAATATTAAAGTTTTATTTTCACATAAAATAGCATTCATGGCATGAGTTCATTCTTAGATCTGTTCTTTAACATTGTGGAAGCAATGTATGTTCTGTTCACTGGCTAAATCACTGTTGCAGTTGGAATTGTTTAAATGCAGCACATTTTACCAAGGTATTACAATAAATATTTTGTCTGGCATTTTTTTTTCTATGAGATATTTAAGTAATGCAGTTTTAGTGTCATAAACTGCACACAGAAAGCAAATTTCCAAGTCARGTGTTCAAGTTGTCATGGAAACCACTCTTTAAATTTTTGTGCATAATTATTCTTCATGKAATCATATGCTAATCCAATCAGCACAAAGGAAAAACGTTGTATGGACTGTCTGACCTGACCCAGGCYRTTAGACTTGGAACTTGAATATGTRCAGTAAATCCATAGGAGGTAAAACAAYCARATAGCTATTTAAAAAGATCYATATGTACAATCAAATGACTATCAGCTTTGTGCTTGTTCTACTGAAATTGTAGTATCTTAATGTTAGTAGTAATATTCCCATTCCTAGAAAGTACCTCTTAATTATTCTTTGTCAAAACATTCTGTGAGGATGACTAACAGCTTTGTCTCCATGAGTCACAAGTGAAGCAGGACACATAAAACTGCCCAGTTGGACAGAGCCCAACTGTGATGCAGCAGTGTGTAGACAGTGATGCAGTATCTCTACTTTCTGAGTCATATACATCACTGTTTCATCAACTATGTTGCTTATTTAAAAAATGAGAGTAAAGGAATGGTGTAAATGCCTCCTGATATCCTTCTTTTTTTGTTGTTCATCATAGATCATTCTATGATCTTCTCTAAAATGAGGATATTAAAACTGTAATAATCACCTTAGAAGAATCTATTTCCCCTCACAGAAACAGTTTTAAGAAGTTCCAGTCATATTTCTGCTTTCACAGTGTGGTCTAGCAAATATTTGATTCAGGTTTTCAGAGGATTACAAGGACAGTAAGACAGGTATTTGTGAAAAAAAATTATGATGGAGGGGAAGCTTTTGCTATGAATGAGTGCAAAGAGCAGGATCCCCACCAAACAAATCTCTTCCAGTAGGGATTTACCCCAAGTGTCTCATTCTTGCTCTCTTCTTCAGTCTTTTTGAGAATGACTCTTTGCTTATACCAGCTCCAAGTGTGGCAGTGTGGCAGTCATCTGAAGGAACAGAACTAAAAAGTCATTTTTTTTCTTTTAATACTTCCTTCCCAAACTTTAGGGTTGCTTATTTAGTTTCTTAGCTATCGAGCAGATTTTACTGCTTTGTCACTTAAAACTTCACATCACTTCTTTGAGACCATTTCCATACACTACATTTTATTCTCAAGCTGTATTTCTTCAACTATAACAAACACAGGACATATCTATTTCTATAAACTTTTGTAGTTGAAGTTATGATCCATAAGAAAAATTGATGGCCTACCAGTCAACCTCTACATTTGCCTCAGGATTTTGCCTTAAACAGCATAGTGCAGCCTGTGCCCAAGAACTGCCTGTCTGCTCAAGGCAATGTCTGGTGTCAGTACTTATAGCAGCTAAGAGGTGGTGAACAGATGAACTTCCACATTGTGAGGCTAAAGAATATGTGCATTTGATGCTATGGTGGGAAAAAAAGTCCTTTATTGCATTTGTATTACTTCTGTGGCTTAGATTCTCTTTGTAGTTATGACTTTTTAAATACAACTTATTTTAAATTAATATTTCATGAATGTACTGTAACTTTATTTTTACCTTTCTTCTAAAAGGTTACCTTGTACTGTCTCATAGTGTCATTGTTACCAGCTATCATCACTGAGTAGTATCCAAATCTTAAAGAGTATTGAATCAATTGTGTAGGAATCCATAAAAAATGTTTTTTTAGTGCGCTCTGAATATATTTACAAATTGCATCTAAATGTAAGAGGAAATTCTCAGTACTCTTTAAAGATCATTCACATTTTCTTACCGATTTCTATAGCAACTTCTTCCAAAACAGCAATTCCTCAGCAATATATACACCATGGCTGCTCTAGGGATTTTTAGCAGGCGGTCTCTGAACAGGAGGCACATGCAGGTATGTATAACAAAAGAGAGGTTCAAAAGAATGGTATCTTATGAATTAAGAACAGCTGAGGTTATTCAGTATCAAAATAAAAATTGTCAACATGAGAAAAAAATAAATTAATAATTTAAAATTAACTTTAAATCATGACACAGAAAAAAAAAGTTATGACATGTAAAGGACTTTATAGCTTTCTGCTGTTAACCCCTTTTACTGCAAATCCCCCAGTGTCCACCTCTGTCAGTGTGGAAATATTCAGTGGAAATTATTAAAGGCTTTTATGCACATACACAAATGCAAATCCAAGAGCAGCTTAATGAACTTAATGTTATTAAACACACAATATTTATTATATTTAACTTTTAAATGAAAAGGAGGATGACGCATACAGTTGAGCAGTGCTCAATAATAACCAGGTAAAGTCAAGTAACAAGGCAGGGATGGTAAAATCAGTGTGAGAGGAAGTAAAAGAAATCACATAGCTATTGAGAAGGAGAAAACTGAAAAATCCATGCACATTTGAATAGTATATTGTATATGTATTATGTTTATGAACTTATCTGTGGTATCCTTGCAAATCAAATAAATACATTCTGATAATGTGCAAGTTGCACTTCTTATGACACATGTGAGTACTACTCCAGTTTCATCTAAATTAAGAGGAAGAAATTCAAGGAAGAAAGCTG
>PTEX01000742.1:0-20544 GCA_003342815.1 Eudromia elegans
CAGCTCTCACAGCACTTGCTGCTTTCTCTCAGGACAAGCTGTAGATCACCAGGGCAGCACAGCAAACCAAGAACGTCCACGCCGTACTTGGAATAACGTCTTTATCCTGCGCAGCGGTAATGCCCTGGCTCAGCATTCCCTTGCTCTGTCTTGTCCGTCAGCAGCTTTACACACGACAGTGTCAGTGGAGGTCCGCTCTGGGCAGGTGTCTTTGCAGCTGCAGGAGGGACGGGCTGCCTGCAGTGCTGCTGAGCCGTGGAGGGGAAGAGGTCTCGTGTGCTCCCCGGGCTCGCTTTTCTTTGTCTATCCAGCAGGGCAGAAGGAGCTCTTGAGGCAGGTTTTGAGAGTAAAGCGCGAGGTTTCTGCATGCCTTTGGGTGTGCTCTGAGCAAGATGCTGAGAGCTTTGGAGGAGGGATGGCAGCACATGAGCTGAATGTTTCTCTTGCGATTCCTGAGGCTCTGGCTCATGCTCTGAAAGCAGGAGCATTGCAGGGAGCTGCAGGTGGCAGCCCCACAGTGGTGTGACCCACTCACCCACTACTCGCCCGGAAAGCCAAAAMCCACYGACTGGTAGCCGACTCCAGCAAGTTCTCTGCTAGAGGACGATGCTCTGTGCCGCCCCGACCTCCAGCTGGAACGTAGGGTGGACAGGGAATCAAGGGTTCCAGGACACAGGAGATAAGGAGGCAGGGAAGAAGGGAGGGGAGGGGAGAGGAGAACAGAGGGGGGTTCCGCCGGGCATTCACACTTCGCACTCTCTCACCACTCACACAACCGAAGGTAGGCCGCAACCTGGAAGAGAACAAGTGGAGACCGAAGGGAACATTCACAACAGGCAAGAAACGTTTATTGTAACTCGTAACAAGGCTTATATATGTCTATATCTCTGAGATACTCCAAATGATAGGGCAAAGGTGGGCCCTCCTCTACCCCTCATTGGTTGATACTCAGACAGCCCTCCCTCCCCATGGCTTGATTGGCCGTGGGAAGGCCCTCAATCACAAAACTAACGTGCCGATCATTCGAGAAGCTGCCAGGTACCCAGCCTTGGCAACCTTCCCCCCCCCCATCCATATTAACAAACATAACACGCAGAACATTAACATTGACATTAAATCATTAACATATACACAAACTACATCTGCCTTGATCATTTCCCGGGGGCCGTCCTCCTACAGGGAGCATGCTGGAAGGGAGCTTTGTTCTTGGATGACTCTCCACTAACTCGCCAGGAGGAGTTTTCCTGCCTTCTGCTTTTGGAAAGAGCTGCCCCACATTGCTCCCGTTGCCATCTCTCTGGCTGGGCTCTATTGCCGTCTGCATTCTGCAATGCACGCCACTATCTCCTGCACTCAGAGGCTGAACATGCTGCTCTTGTAGCCGTTGCATGGGGCCACTCTCCACGGGGCTTTCTTCTGACCCGTCTTTTAAGGGTTTTGCCTTGCTAAGCCTTTCTTCTTTCACCTTCTGCTTCTTCTCCAGGCTTTGCAGAGCGTCGTGGACAAAGTTCTCAGCATCCACTTTTAATTGGGAGTGGAGCTGCTCCATTTTGGAAAGTGCTTGGGCAATGCCGCCGTCCCCGTCAAGGGCGCACCTCCCTAGGGACGTGTCAGCYGCATTTTGGGAGGGTGGCCACACAAGTAGGCTTGTGGCTTCTTGTGCCTCATGTTCAGAGGCTCCCCGTGATCCTCCTTCTTCCATGGCCTGGCTTGCGCAAGGTGCCTGGGGTGGCTGCATCTCTCTCCGAGAAATAGTCTTCCTGGGCAGCTTCAGGATCTGCGGAACCTTGCAGTGGAAGCGATACTCAACCTGGGCCGCTACAACCCATTGCAAGGTGTCTGCAATGCTCTGAGCAGCATCTCTGCTGCTTTCGTCCCCAGGAGGCAGAGAAGCTGCTCCGTCAGCCCTCACAAACTCCGCCTGCCTCGCTCTGCTTTCCCCCACCTGGGGGTGCCTGCTGGAGCGGCTCGTGCAGCGACGCGCTGCTGCGTGCGCCTGGCCAGCAGCGGGGCTCAGAGGCCTGTGGTGCGCTGTGTGCCCCTCGCTGCCCCATGTGGTCCCTAAGGCTTGCTGCAATCTCTCGAGGCGCCTGCCAGACTTGCTGCCAGAGATGTGGAGGAGGCGTCTCGGAGAGCCCGACCCTTCTTCCACTCTCCAAGAACCTTGCGCGGATCATCAGGGGAGCCCTGCTTGGAATGTGCGCTGACAGCTCCAGCTCTTTGACCCTCTGCAGCACCTTTTGCACCGTGCGCTCTGCCGGCTCCCACGCTTCTGTCAGCGCTTCCCACTTGAAGGTGGTGTGGGTTTTAGCACAYCGTTCCTTCTTGGAGCGCTCGTGCAACAGAAAGTAGGAGGGAGTAGTGAGTGAAGGGTGAAGCAGGTGGAGAGAGGGCATGGAGGAGGCTCACCTCCTCGCCCGACCTCTTTGGGCTGCTCTTGGCTTGGGTGGGTGTTGGAGTCTTGGCGCTCACAGGAGTTGTGGTGCTGCCTGCCCCTGGTGCTGCAGTCTTGAGTGCCACTGGTGTTGTGGTCTGGGCTCCCACGGCTGCTGTGCCCTCGACTGCCATGCTTGTTGTGTTTGTGGCCGCCACGTGTGTTTCGTTCTTGGCTGCTGTTGGTGGTCATTTGTTGGCTGCCACATGTGCTGTGGTCCTGGTGCCGTTGATGTTGTGTCCTTGGCTGCCACCGGTTTTGTATCCTTGAATGTCATTGGTGTTTTGTTCTTGTCTGCCATGGGTCCTGTGGTCCAGGCTCTGGTGGCTGTTGTGCTCTTGACTGCCACGGGTGTTGTGGACTTCCCTCCCATTGGTGGTGTGGCCTTKCTTCCCAAGGTTGTCGTGCACTTGGCTCCTATTGCTGCTTTCTTCCTGGCTACCACTGGTGKTGTGCTCTTGGCTCACATGGTGGTTGTGGTCTTGTCCCCCACACGTGTTGTCATCTCGTCTGCTACGCCTGTTGTTTTGGTGGCTGCCATGGGTGTTGTGCTCTTGTCTGCTACGTCTGCAGCCTTCAAGGCTCCCACCACACCTCTGCCTGTTCTCAGAGGCTTTTTGTCTCCTTGTGCACACCTGCATGGGAAGAATGCTCCTTTAGAGAGCAGGCACAGCAAGTCCTTGTTCATGCTGTTCCCTGCATTGTGATGCTCTCTGAGAAGCCATGGCGCAGGACAGGGAAGCAGAGAGCAGGAGAGAAGGGCTTCCCCCAGCGCCATCAGAGGCCCCGCGCCTGCAGCTCTGGCAGCGCCGCACGGCCTGGGAAGAGCACACRGGAATGCCCAGAGCCACCTTTGGGCTCCTTGTGCCCCCAGGAAAGCAGCACCGCAGCCCTGCAGCCTCCACATGGAAGGAGGAGCTGCAGCAAGCGCTCTGGCGACCTCCCGCCGCCTCCTGGGGAAAGTCTTCTTCTCACCTGTTGGGACAACCTACTTTGCATCCTTGGTGATGAAACCTTCTCTCCTCAGCCTGCACACGTTGTCTTTGCGGTTGTAGCACTCCCGCAGATGGGGGTCATGCACACTGTTGAACTCATTCCCCAGGAAGTGACAGGAGRGGTCTCCCAGATCCAAGTGACCAGCCGGCTGGTGAAGCTGTAAGAGACATCGTGCGTGGCAAGATCAGGGTAGGGTGGCTGAGGAGAGACACAAGGACACTTTGGAGCCTTGTCAGCTCACAGGGCAGCGCTCTGCACACTCTGGGCTTTAGGGTCATTCGTGGCTCAACACGTAGCTCAGCTCGAAGCCGCGGGGAATCCTGGCCACAGGAAAGCTGATTGTACTTGGGAGACTCTTGAGGCGAGCAGAAGCCCCAGCTCCACAGCTGCCATCTCGGGGCTGCGTGGAGAAGGATCCTTGAGCCGTTTCTCCAGCACAGAAGCCTTGCCGTTCCCAGCTGTGCACAGACAGTGCTGGAGAGAAGGGCAAGCCCTCCTGAAGAGTCTCCCAAGGTGTGTATGAGCATCACTGGCCTTGCTGCTAACACAGCGTGCCCTGGCCACCTTGCTGCGTGCTGCACGCAGGGCCCCCCCCGTGACACACTTCTCCCGGGCCACACGCCACGCTGGCCCTGGCTCTGCAAGATGGTGCACGGGCACAGAGCCACTTTGTGAGCTGCTCTGCCAGCTCCTGGCCACCACGCGGGGCTGCTTCTGGCACCTCCTGCCTTCTCTCAGTGCACAGACCCTGCGTGCCCTGTCACACTGAGGACTGCAGCTCGTGCACACGGCAGCGTGTTCCACTGCTGTCATCTAGGAATGTCATCTAGGAATTATATTAAAAGAATCTTACAAGTTGAAGGGGCAGATGAGTGGTGTGAGTGTGGTGGCAGGGGAAAGCCTACCAAGTATCCCAGCTCCCACGAGAAAGGCATGGAAAAGCTTTGCACACTTGCGGTTGCCCTCACTTTCTTCAGGAAAGACTCATGCTAGGATGGAATGGAGCAACGGGAATGACACAAGCGGTTCTGAGCATATGCTTGGTCTTGTTGGCCATGTGACTCCCGTTGGGCTTTGGAGTGCTGACTTGGAGCTCATCTACCAAGAGCTTCCTTGTCTCCTTCCTTGTGTGTCCCAGTTTGCCAAGGCAGCACACGCTGTTTCCCATCTCCCTACCGGAGCAAGTCATCCTTCTGCCTCTCTATGGAATGGGTACACGTTGCTACAGAGAAACCTCAGTGAGCTTGTTCCTTTGCAGGCATGGCCTTGGAATCTTCCGTCTCATGCACAGACAACGGGTGTTCTACTGAGGATGGGTTGTCCTCTCTTGTCACTCCTGGAGTGCACAAATTCAACAGGGGAGCACCTCAGTGTGCAGCAGAGCTGAGGTCCCTGCTGCCTGGGGGAATGTCCTTTGGCCCAATGATGTCCAACAGTCTGCTTTGCTCTCTGATTATCCTCCAAAACACCACAATTGCAGGAAGTAGCAGAACAAAACTAAGTAGGAAAGAAACACCTAAAAAAGTAAGAAGAAGTAAAGAAAGCAATGGAAAATGGAAGGGAAAATATTGGAAAGAAGACAGTGAAAAATAATTAAAAAAAAGAAAGAGAGAAAAGAGGAAGAAGAAGAGGCAAAGGAAGAAGAGGAGGAGGGAGAAAAGGAGGAGGAAGAGGAAGAAGAGGAGAATTTCCATTATTAAATTAGTAATAATTTTCAGTTATAAAATTATTGAATTTTAAAATAAATTCCTGCTGTGAAAAAGCATGGATCCTTTTTATTCTTTTTTCCATCCATCCTGAAGGGGAAGTGCACTAGATGTCCAGAAGGAGCCACACTGTTGGGTGCACCCAGCTGGTCACTAGTAGAAGGGTATTGAGGCTGCGGCCTTCATTGTGCTGCAGGAGAGGACATTTCAGCTCTCCCGTGCTCTCGGGAGCCAGCAGCACAGAGCCGACCACTTCCATGCGGATGCGGATCATTGGCTGGGAGCTCTCAGGAGGAGGCCGGTCTGCATGGCCAGGAAACACACGGACGGATGGCTGTTGTCCTCCAAGGGCTGAAAGGCTGCAACACAGAGCAAGGGAGGCGCAATGTTGGCCATCTCTCTGCAGAGACACCTCCCCTCCAAGCCAGCCTGGCCCTGCCCAGCTCTTGTCATGGTCAAGAGGGTGCGGCTTGGGCAAAGGGATCAGCTGAAAGAGGCTGCTCAGCAGGGCCCTCCAGTGCCCCCGACCTCTTTATGCGGCCCAGGCGCCTTCCTGTGGAACAGGGCACGCTGCTGGAACTCCCCGAAGAGCCCTGGAGCCCTCCCCTCCCTGACGCGGCCACAGCAGCCCTGCCCTCACTCACCGCTGCAGATCTGCCGCACCTTCTCCTCCCTCATGCTCTTCCAGTGCAGCCCGGCCAGCCCTAGGCACACAGCAGCCTTCACAGATCACCCTCCCCAGCACGCTCTTCGCAGCACACATTGCCATGCACTGGGACAACCTCCCCACACAGCCTCCTCCCCTCGAGCAGCCTTGGCCCCAGTCAAGTAGAGGAGCTGAGGAAGGGTCAGGAGACACCCTAGGAAGCAGCAAGGCTTCCATCGTGCAACGTGTGACTCCTGGACGGCCGGGCCCTGCCCTAGGCACACTGGGCTCTGGCAGCCATAGCACTGGCTGCCACCATGGCAGCTGGGCCCAGGAGCAAGGGACAAAGAGAGAGAGAGATCTGGAGAGCAGCCCCGCAGAGAGGCACCTGGGCGTCATGGTGGACAACAGGTTGACCATGAGGCAGCAGTGTGCCCTTGTAGCCAAGAAGTCCAATGGGATCCTGGGGTGCATTAAGCAGAGCGTCTCCAGCAGGTCGAGGGAGGTGATTCTTCCCCTCTACTCAGCCCTGGTGAGGCCACACCTCGAGTACTGTGTGCAGTTCTGGGCTCCCCAGTGCAGGAACGACGTGGAGCTGCTAGAAAGAGTCCAGCGCAGGGCCATGAAGATGATTAGGGGCCTGGAACATCTGCCCTATGAGCAAAGGCTGAGAGAGCTGGGCCTGTTCAGCCTGGAGAAGAGAAGACTGAGAGGGGACCTGATCAATATGTATAAATATCTCAAGAGAGGGAGTGAGGAGGATGGGGCTGGACTCTTCTCAGTGGTGGCCAGTGATAGAACTAGAGGAAATGGCCGCAACTCGACGCACCAGAAGTTCCACAGGAACTTGCGAAGGAATTTCTTACCAGTGAGGGTGACAGAGCCCTGGAACAGGCTGCCCAGAGAGGTGGTGGAGTCTCCTTCTCTGGAGATTTTCCAAACCTGCCTGGACACCACCCTGTGCCACATGCTGTAGGAAACCCTGCATGTGCAGGGGGGTTGGACTAGATGACCTCTACAGGTCCCTTCCAACCTTAAGCATTCTATGATTCTGTGATAAAGAGAGGGGCGCCAGGGGTTGTTGCTCACCAAGGAACCTCACGGCCACCTCTCGCAAGGATGCCTGAGAGTCCTTCAACTAGGGAAGGCTCTGCTGCACGTATTCTCCTACGTGGCTCCTGCCTCTCGCCAGCTGCACAGAGCACAAGAGCACAGAGGGCCTGGCACAGAGCTGCTCCAAAGAGACACACCAAGCCCTGCACCCTCCGCATCCTCCTTCTGCATCATTGATGYCTTGAGGGAATCTCCCAGGCAGGGGTCATGTGGGGCTGAGCTTTGCAGAGAGCAGCAAGCAGCATGTGGCCTGGTGCTGCTGAGAAGCTGCAGTGCTGCCAAGGCCCATGAGGGCAGAGTCTCCTTCAACAACCTGGCACAAGGTCAGAGCTCACCGAGGGCCTCCCCAAGAGGCCCCTGGGGCAATGCATCGGAGGCAAGGCATCAAGCACGCAGAGCATGAGGTGCTCTTAGTGCTGGAGCAGGGCAGGGCAGGCACAGACACCTACCCCATGCACAGCTGGGTGGGCACAGACAGACTTGTGCACACGAGGCCCTGCACAACCAGAGGCTCTCCTTACCAAGCACTCTCCAATCCTCCAGCTCTGCCGAGTCTGCGTCACGGCCCTCAACTGTGTCCACTTGAGGAAGCCTGCAGCGGCCGACAGGGCCTCCCAGGAGGCCTGCACAGCAGAGCAGCAGAGAGCGCGAYGTGGCAGYGCAGCCCAGGGCAGGAGGCCTGCCCAGCACCTGCCTTCACCCCCCACCTTCCCTCCAACCCTTCCCGGCCCTTTGGAAATCCATACCTTGGCCACACTCTGCGTCTCGTCGTGCGWGTGGAAGAAGAGCGGCAGAAGGCACCTGCACACTTTCTTGTGCATCTTCTTCCTGGCCTTGCCCTCCACCATCCCCAGGAGGTCTTGAAAGTGGCCCATGGAGAGCTCTCGCACCTGGCTGGACTCCTGCAAGGAGGGAGGAGGGGACACCTGAGCCTCAGCTGCCGCCTGCCCACGCTGAGCAGCAGCAGGAGCGTGGCCGACATGAAGAGGGCTGCTTGGCACTGCAAGCCTGTGCAATGGAGCTGTGGGCGCAAGGTGCCACCGGGGCCAAACGAGCCTGCRGCCAAAACAGCTCTCCAGAGGCACAGGCTTTGCAGAGCAGGCTGTGCTCAAGGAGAGCGGAGTGGCAAGTGCCTCGCGGGCCCCCAAGTGCCTTGCCCTCACAGCCCCACTCACACCCGGGTAGCCACGGCAGGAGCTCGCCCAGGCCACGCTCTGCAGGAGGAGGAGCACGGGTAGAGCCTCCAGCACAGCGCCCGAGCACGCGCAGCCCCTGCTGAAGGCTTTGGCCGCCGGCCACGGCAGGGGCTGAGAGCGGAGGTCCTGCGTGCCAGGGGCCACTGCAGCAGCTCTCTGGGCTCTGCAAGCACCTGCACCCTGCCTGGGGCACTGGGAGAACACGGTGGGAAGAAGGGGTGAGGGGGAAGTGGTAGACGGCTGTAGAGGACACAAGGGAGGCCATGAGAGCATTGAGAAACTGGGAGCGAAGAACGCCTTGCCCGAGCGCTGCCCACGGGGCTGAGCTGGGCATGAGGGCACTTGTCATTGGAGAGTGCCCGTGCACAGAGCTCCGGCACTCACAGCAGCCTCACCTCATCAAAGAGCGGCACCAGCTTCTCCGCCAGCTGCAGGGGCAYGGGGCCCACCGCGGCCCTCTCCATCTGCCGCACAATGTTGGCAGCGACGAGCAGGGCCTTTGTACTGATGTCCTTGTCAGCACTCTGCAGGGCCTCCAGGAGGTCGGGGAGCAGAGGCAGCATCTTCCTGGCCTGTGCACAACACAGGATRGTTGTGAAGCAAGGCAAGCCCCGTGGACAAGAGGCCTCTGCTCCTTAAAGAGCATCCTCATGCCCTGCCTCCCCACCAGGGAGGTGGGACACCACCACGTGTCCTGACTGTCAGACAGGGCCACGCACTGCATTCACCCGTGGCCTCCTCGCACGCCCCACGCTACCCACATGGCCCATCCTCGCTCGGCACCATGCTCACCATCCCTGGTCTCTCGGCAAGAGTCTGGAGGCCTCTGAGCACCAGGGTGCGCATCCCCAGGCGTGCAGAGCTCAGGTAGCACTGCAGAAGGTAGAGCACAGAGCACTCCTCGGCYTGCACATCTTCACACAGGAGCAGCTGCAACACACAGCGCAGTGCACGAGAGCCCGGCATGACCTGCTCCACTGTCCGCCCCTGCTGCTCCTGCTTCCACAGACACTGCGCCCAGGGCACCAGCCCCACACAAAGCTGTGCTGGAGGGGGCAGCAGTGGTGCAGTGCCCACACACACCTCTCCCCTGCTTGGTGCCCTGGCATCAGCAGCACCCGTGCTGGCCCCTCTCCCTGGCTGGCATGCCGCCCCATGGCCGTGCCTGCAGGAGAGGCCAGCTCTGGGAGGCATCGCGGAGCAGCACTGCTTGCCACCAGGCCTACCTTAACAAAGAGAGCCACGGCAGGCATTTCCTGCAGCCTGTCCTCCTTGCTGAGCAGCGTTTCCACACGGCAGAAGATCCAGCACTGCTGCTCCAGGGGAGCTGTCCTCACGTGCCTGACGCAGGGTAAGAAAGCACCAGTGCTGAGGAGCTGTTGGCCACGGCAACCTACCACGGCGGGGCCTCTTGCTGCCATTACCTGTGCAGGCCAGCACAGCCTTGGGGAGGACCCTGCGGGGCCTTGGGGGGCTCTGCCTGCACACAGGGGCTGTGTGGTGTGTGCAGCCACCCCAAGGACAGGCACACTTAGCTCCAGCTCCTCAGGAGCTTCCTGCTGCTACCTCTTGTGCTCTGCCCGTACCAGGAAGGCTGGTTCCTCCAGGTGCAGCTTCCCAAACAGCCCGTGTCTGCAGGAGCACAAGGCTGAGGGAGGCTGCAGCTGAAGGCTCTCTGACCTGGCCAGCAAGCTCATGCTGCTGGRCTGAGTCTCCGCTGTGAGCAGCAGCTCCCAAGCGCCCCCCTGCTGCAGCATCTCCACCTGCTCTTGGTGTCCAGCACAGCACAGCAGGCATTTCAAGGCCTGCACTGCACACCGGCATGCACAGCAAAGGCCAGTTATGCTCGGAGGCCAGGCCCTGCCCGAGGACACAAGCAAAAGACAGGAGTAGCAGGACAGAGCACCTGACATGGCTGCATGCAGAAGCCTCCCCCTGGCCTACGGACATTGCAGCAGATGAGATCTGCAAGAGCTGGGGAAAGAGAGTCGCAACCACCTTGTGGTGGCTACAGTGCTGCAGGATCCCGCAGAGCGCCTTGGTTGCCTGCAGCAAAGAGCCGGAGAGAGCGATGAGTGCCAAGGGCTGCGGCAGCGCCCAGGGCTGCAGAGCATGCTGGCCATGGGGGCCTTGCCCAGGCACCCCGTCCCAGGCTCTGCGCATGGCCCCAGGTGCACAGAGGCCATGCGGCTGCCGCAGCCCCTGCCCTGAGGTATGGCCAGCATCGGGGCCACTGAGCCAGGCCTGGGGCCATGGGCAACTCAGCGAAGGGGAGGATTCAGGCGTCCTCGGAGAGAGCGCAGAGGTGCTTGAGCAGGAGCCCGTCCTCCAGGATGCTCAGCACCTTCCTCAGCACCTTGTCCAGAGTGCTGGGCAGCCACGCCAGCACCTCCCACATGGCCGTGGCAATGCTGCAGGCCCAGAGCGCCCAGTCAGCACAGCTGCGTGGGACACAGCTCTGAGCCCAGAGACGAGCAAGGCCTCGAGGGACCCCGCAGCCCTCCCCACGCTACCCTCGTGTGCAGCACATGGTGGGCCCTGCGTGGGCATGCAAAGGCCGACCGAGCGCACGGTTGCTGTGGGGCTGGGGGCAGCGTGCTGCTGGGGCCCTGCCACTCGCTTGGTCAGCGGTGGCTGCTGTGGGTGTGTGGCAGCCACCAGCCAGGTGCTGGACGGGGCAGTGTGGATGAGGGGCCTGCCCTGCCCTTTTGGGTTTCCCTGCAGTTTCCCTGTCTCTGGCAAGGAGAGTGTCCCGGGGCACCCTCCCCACGTGGCGCAAGTCCTCCCCGCTCCGGGGGCCTGTACCTGTCACACTGTGGGGAGCAGTTCAGCAGGCTGGTGACCACCGTCAGCAGCAGCAGCAGGATGTGCAGGCTGCATCACCCTGAGCCTGTGCTGATGCACCTCAGGTTTTCATAGATGCATC
The DNA here is from genome assembly GCA_003342815.1 of Eudromia elegans. Taxonomy (NCBI): domain Eukaryota; kingdom Metazoa; phylum Chordata; class Aves; order Tinamiformes; family Tinamidae; genus Eudromia; species Eudromia elegans. Next base: position 11,018 of record PTEX01000742.1, read on the forward strand.
GCACGATCTTTGGCACCTGGAGGGCACAGAGGGGAGAAGGGAGGCACATGTTTGCTGCACTGCCCCTGACAAGTGCTCCTTGCCTGGCTTCCAACAGCCCTGGGTGCCCAGGGGAGATGCGTGTCACCCAGGGGCTGCCCCTCCAGAGCAGGGCAATGGTGCCATGGCCTGCTTACACTGTGCAGCCAGGAGGTGGGCTCCACGGCCACCACATCCAGGATGCTGGTAGCTACCTGCAGCTCAAAGGTGCTGGAGTCCCGCAGGCCCTCAATGGCCGTCAGGATGACGTCCACTCTCTCCGAGGGCAGGAGGTGTCTCCCAAACATCTAGGGCAGCAAGCACAGAGGGAAGAGCAAGAGCTCGTGACCCAGAGCAGCGTGACAGCTCTGTTGAGGCGAGCAGGCAGCACAGCTCTGGAGCAGGGGCCGTGCTGGYGGCTGTTTGGGGAGTTGCAGGGGCTGCGTGTGCAGCATGAGAAGGGAGGGCCCTGCGGTGCAGGCAGCAGAGGGGAATGGGGCTCTCGCATGGCCCTGTGGCACACGGGGTGCCATGGGGAACTGTTCCCACAGGGAACTGCAGCGTGCCGGTGTGTGAGCGGGCTGCAGCGTCTGCGCTCAGCCTGGTGTGCAGCCTGCATGTCTGGCCTGCTCAGAGGCAGGGGAAGCCTCTGCGCAGTGACCGCGACGCCACAAGAGCCCCGGCCCTTTGCAACCCCTTGGTTCTTTGCAGGGCTCCTGTTGAGGCCACGGCACAGAGTGCCAGCGAGGTAGCAGCTCCTTACCATGGCCASATGGCTGGTGCTGCTGGCGGAGGAAAGGCAGGAGCGGGCGTGCTCAGCTTGGCCTTCCCTCTGGAGCCCTGCGTGCTCTGCACCACGGCCTACCAGCTTCCTGCCTGCGTGGGAGGAACGACACATAAGAGTAAGGAGGAGGGAGCGCCTGCCCTGCCCAGGGGGGTTGCCCACCTGCTGCAAGAGGCTCTCACGTGGCCTCGTGAGAGGACGTGGAGAGTCCAAGCACTGCCAGGGAGCATCTAGGGCCACTCCAAGAGGGAGCAGGGGCAGTGCTTGCTGAGATGCAGAGAGGGACATGAGGACAGTGGCCTTTCCCCCAGGGAGGCAGCACAGGAGGCCTTGCACAGCAGAGGTGCGTGAGGATGAGTTGCTCCTCGCCTGCTTGTCAGAGGGCTCCCGGGGCAGCCCTGCACTGCTGCAGCACTGCTGCTCCCCTGCTCCTGCCCTGCAAGGCTTTCTTGCCGCTCCCTGGGCAGCGGAGCAGAGGGCCAAGGGGGCGGGAGGCTTTGCCTGCACAGCAGTCTCTTTGTGCAGGGAGCCCTCGTGTTGCACTTGCTCTTGCTCTTACTCTGTCCCTGCAGGGTTCGCAAGATGTAGTGCAGAGCATTGAGAGCCACGGTGCTGATGCCTGGCTCCTTAGCAGCAGAGCAGAGCAGGAGGCGAGCCACCAGCATGCCCACGAGCACCACCAGCTGCAGCACCTCATCCAGAGCACTGCGGGTCTGCAAGGAGAAGAGCGCCTTGTGGCACTGCCTTAGGGGTGCTTCTTAGGCAGGAGGTCCTGCCTTGAACTCCTCCTGCCTGAGGGCAAATGGGGACAGCCGTGGCCCTAGGGTGCAGCAGGGAGGCCTCAGAGCTGCAGCGCTCTTGCATGTGGTGCAGCCCCAGGCAGGAAGGGCATGGAGGGAGGAGGGTGGGAAGGCAGTGGCAGGTTGATGCCCTAGTGGTGTGGGATGCGCGAAGGGGCAGCTCTGCTCACACAGCAGCCCTTCAAGAAGCCCTGCGTGAGCACAGCAGGAGGTGATGGGGATGGCTGTGGGTACCTTCTCTGTGCCTCTGGGAAAGGCCTGTGTGGGCTCCAGAAGGGCCTTCTCCTGCCCTGGCAGAGCCAGAGGGCTTCAGGCCGCAGAACCTGCATGGAGGCAAGAAAGAGAGGGGGGAGAGTGGTGGGTGGTGTGAGCAGAGCCTTGGGCAACCCGTTGAGTGTCTTGCTGCTGTGCCCTGTGCACAGAGCAGCGTGCGGTGCCCTGGGCTGCTGCAGCACATCCTGGGGGCATCTTGAGCTGGGCTGAAGTGCCCTCTCTGCCCTCTCTTAATGCTTGCTGTGCCCGAGCCCCAGCAGGAGCGCCCTGCTGTGCCCGCAGCCCCTTCTGCATGCTCCAGGCTCCAGAGAGGCCGTGGGCTGTGGTGGAGCAGAGGCAGCCAAATGCCCCCAGCGTGCCCCGCGCAGCAGTGCTGGTCACGTACCCGTGTGCAGCAGCGTGAGGGGGCCGAGCTGGGAAGGCCCTGGCAGAAAGCTGCTCTGCCAGGGACCTCTGTCCTTGTTGCGCTGTCCCCGCAGCACAGAGGGGTCTCCATGCTGCTGCGGAAACATCTTCAGCTGAGGATGGGGAGTGCTGAGCAGAGCAGGGAGGCAGCAGGGGCCTGGAATTCCCTCCAGTCCAGCCCTGCTCCAGCAGGTCCCTGGAGCACAGGGCTGCATCTGGGCGGCTYTTGGACCCCCCAGAGAMCTCCACAAAAACAACAACAACCACCTGCTCCCTGCGCTGCCACCCCCACAGCCAACAGGTTTCCTCAAACTGAGGCAGAGCTTCCCCTGCTTCAGCGGGTGACCATCCTCTGCCCTGTAATGGGGCACCACTGAGGAGAGCTTTGCTGGGCTCCCTACAGCAGCTCCATGTGACATCCCTCCTGTCCCAGGGAGCCCAGCACAGGACACAGCCCTGCAGGGGTGGCCTCTCCAGGGCTGAGCAGGGGGATCCCCTCCCTCCACCTGCTGGCAACGTCTTCCTCATGGGTCCCAGGCCGCCATGGTCCTTTTCTTGGCCATTAGGGCACAGAAGTGGCCAGTGGGAATTCAGGAAAGCCAGTGGCCCTACATGTTTAGAGCTGCATCAGTTTGCCATAGTTAACTCCAACTTCCAAGATGATTTTATGGAAATGGATTAGAGATTTGAGCAATATTGAATCACAGTGTTATGCAAGGCACCTTTTCAAGACGTAAGAATATCCGCTCTTACCTTCAAGTCATATTTAAAAAAAAAAAAATCAACGCCATGGAAACAAACCTAAAATTGTTGCAGAGCATAGACTTGGGAGTCTTGAATTAGTTGATGGCTTCTACCTTCAGATCCAGGTTGACAAGTGACAGAACACTGCTGCAGCCCTAGAGGGCTCTCCTAGAGGAGAGATTTAAAAGGCATGGTAAGAGTAGTCAGACCATGACATCATGATAGTTATGAATATCCTTGTTGCAGAATTTAGAGACTCTTGCTCATAAAAATTTCAAGAGGGCTGCATCCCAGTAAAAATTGCTTCAAAGCAGCTCTTAACATTTAGAAACAGAAGCAATGGTCACAAAGCAGATATGTATGTTTACGCTTTGAATTAAACAACTGCAGCCCCACCTGTCATGTAGCTTTTAGTTATGTTATGGAAGAACCTAGATATTAACTGTGTTTTTAGAGAAAATATAAAAGAAAAAAAGGAAAAGGGAGAGAACAAAAAGCACACATTTCTGCAGTATTCCTCAGATAGGTACAAGTTACCACATTTCACTGGGGGGTTCAGCGAAAGGTAGCAGGAAGCCCGAGAAGACTCCATCTGGATATGGGTCAGGAGCAAACCTGAAGTTATTGGATGTCCACTGGGCAGCTGCTGGGAGCTGAATTTCCAGGAGAGCTGCAGATCACTCTTTCAGGCAGTCAGTTAAGGTTGAATTTTCAACACAGCCCTCCCTTAGCATAAATCCTAACGCGCAAAGTAGCTGGGAAAAGCCAATACCTAAAGAAATAGAAGATCGCCAGTAGATCCATCCTCCCACACACACCTTCTTCCTGGCACTGCCTTCCAGCAACTCTACCATGCACCCTGAAATCCTTTGCTCATTAATGCTGCCTAAATATTTGCAGTTACTGAGGTATTCCCTTGAGTGGTTAGTTTGTGCTCAGCAGAAACCAGCACAGAGACTCCTTCCAGCAGCTCTTATCAGGCTGGTGTCTCTTTTTATTGCAATTGTTTTCAGCCGGGAAGTCATTAGGACAAACCACTGTCTCCTCCTCTAGCTTTATGCCTGTGAAAAGCTATCCGGAGAAATTCAAGCCAATGATTCAAGCTAGACGATTGGCTTTTTGGTATCAGCTCAAGCTGGTCACAGGGCAATGARACGTGGAAAGAAAAGTGGAGGCCAAGGCTGAAACAAATCTAAAACTTGTTCCATCAAATGAAAACCAACATCCAAAATAGGCTTCAAATCCAAGCAAATTACCTGTTTCTGCCACAAGCAGGAAGGGTGGGCTGGGGAAGCACAGACCCTTCCTGCTCTCTTGAAACTACTCACATGAGATGCAACCACCTCTGCAGGGCCAAGCAGCATCTAATACAAACCCATGGCCATACTTGCTGCCAGGCGATACTTCACAAATACAAACTCCCTTATTTCCTCCCATGGTCTAAATAGTTATCGAGTTACTTTGAAGCAGTTGTTTTTTAGCTTTAAAATTGCTGGGTTATTTCAGAAGAGTGGCCAGCAAGATTTTCCCTTTTCTTTCCCACAAGAGCAATTCTTTGGGATGAAAAACATGACATCTTTGAGGAAGCGGACAGAGAAATAGGTCCTAGACCTTGCTGCTGAGACGTGTCAGCAGGAAAGTCCAGCCATTGCAGCCACAAGTCCTTCTAGAGGAGTAGCTCYTGCTGTGCTGGATCTACACAGCTCTCTGTGCTGCTCCGTGTTATCACGGCTCTTGGCTGCTTCTCTGTTTTCTCCAAGGGCCACGAGAGAACAAGCAGAAGGAGAAGCAAGGACCTCTCCAAGCTGCATCCAAAACTTGCAGCGCAACAGACGCACACACGCGTTGGGTCACTTCCAACCAAGCACCCTCCAGCCCTCTGCCTTTCACTCATCCTGCAGGAACCACCCGTGCGCAGAGCCAAGGGAGAGCAGCCAACGCGGGCAGAAGGTCCTGCTTGCAAGGCGACTCCAAAAGCAGCTCCGTGAAGGCCCGTGAAGGTGACTCAGTGGTGCTGCTTAGTGCACGCTCAATGCTTACCAGCGACTTAGGCTCAAGGATGAGTCACGTCATTCCAGCTGTTAGTTATATTAAGGCCTGCACCTCTGTGGCAAAAGAATTTTTCATTGCTTTGGAGCTTTTGGCTCAACGCACATTGCCCTAATGACAGAGTCTTTAGCCCTTGGAAGAGCTAGGAACCATCGGATGGAGACACTGCTCTGCTTCAGTTTCTTCTTCCTTGACTGTTTTTCCTTCTTTTTTTTTTTTTAGCATTTTAATGTGAATTGCGCCCATGAAAGCTTGTAAAATTCCTCATAAAGTTTACCGTGCCACAGGATTATAAAATACTAATCTGAACTGTGGATGAGCAGCTAATCCAAAGATCTGTCACCAGAAGCACTAAGATATATCAAAAAGCCATTAGTCCTTAAACCAAAAGCATTTTAGAATTTGATTTGGGCCAACAGGTTATAAAGCACTGAAATTGTTTGGGAACTAAATGTAGGAACTGGGTACAAGATCTATTTATTTATTTATTTATTTATTTATTTATTTATTTGCTGTTTAAAGCATATTGTACATAGTTTCCAAAAATCTCTGGAGGAAAACCAGCATTAAGTAAATTGGAAAAGTTGCTAACACTATCACATGCTTTTTCAGGAGGCAGAATGCCACTGCTCTGCTAGGCAAGAAGGTAGTAAATATTATATATAAAAATAGCAAGCTATAAATAGCCTTTGCATTTGTACATCTTATCTTGAAGGTGCTGTAGAGCCATCAGCACCGAGCATAACCTCCAGCTATGTGCAATAGCCACGTTGCAGATGGAAAAACTAAAGCACACCTATTAATCCTAACGGTCCAAGCCTTTTCCAAAAGGGTTTGTGACGGGAATGGCTGGGCTGCTGGGGATGTCCTGAGCAGGAGGAGAGCGTGTTTGTGGAYTGCAAGGCAGAAATACAACTTGATCAACACTCTGCTCTGCAAAACCAGACATTGAACTTGTTACATGGCCTCCGTAGAATCTGCTCTTGCCAGCAGACGCAGCTTGTGAAAGAGAAGGGAAAATTGGAGGACGGGGAATATTCTCGCAAAGACAACAGATAGAGGCAGAAAGCCCTGTATGTACTGGATTTAACCCCTTCTACAATTGGAGTGGATGTTCTCGATCTGTTCGGATGCTGAGGGTTCTCTTTGTAGCCCCTTAGGCATCCAGTAAACCTAGAAGTCACTCCTGTGCAAAGGGCCACGGTAATATTTGCTTAGAACTCAAACCCCTTGGAGCTCATTTCAGATTTCACCACCATCCTTCACTGAACTCAATCATGCAAGTAAGCAATATTTGCAGTTTCATGCCTGGCTTCACCTACTCTTTATCTAGCACCATTGCTGCTGACAGTCACAATGCCAATCTGGGCCACAGCTCAGTCAGGGAGCCAAGTGTTGACACACTCCATAGAATGGCCAATAAAGGATTAATTATTTATTAAGTTAACATTTGATCAACCTCTGATTGTTATGGACCCTAATAATGCAATAGATTTACTTATAAAAACATGTTCTCTARCACATAGGAGCATAAGCATTCAGTCAAAGTCTTCAAGCCTACAATGTGCACCAACTGCACTTAATGCTTGAGAATTAGACATTACATTCAAAACAAAACAAAAGAACAGAAAACCCACTCAATTCAAAACAGTTTACTGCAAAAATTTCTAAGGCAGCAAATCAACCAAGGCTTTGCAAAAAGCAAGAAGGGAGACTCCACATCGGTATGGCGTGGGTGTCCTACAAGGAAATCAATACACTAAAGTTCTATCATTTTTGCGCACCGTTGACTCTGCTGCTGAGCTGAGAATGCTTTGAATCACTTTTTTTATTTGTGGACTGGTGCCCAGAAAGGACTTTTTTCTTATACTTTACGTTTGGTGGGAAGAGGAACTGTCTTTTGGTTGTGTTAGGGAGGAAGAAGGCTCACAGGCAAAGCTTTCAGCTCTTCCTCTAGGTGTAGAGCTCAATACCTATGGGACGATGCTGAGGCAAAAGAAAAAGAAAAAAGAAAGCCAATGGAGGTGGAATTTCTCTGAACAAATGGCCAAAAAAAATATCCTTTGCCCTCATGAAGCACAAAGAGAGAACCTGAAAGAGCCTCAGAAGGCGCTCGGAGGCCGAGGACCCACGCTCAGAGACACACAGAGTGAAGAGCCCGCGGAAAAGCAGTGAGAGCGGCTCCAGCGAGCCGCCCTCCCCTCGTGCCCCTACAGCCGCGGTGCCACTGCCGGGGTTCCATGATGCCCTCCATGGGCTCACAGCGCTGAGCAGGGATCTGAGGGGGCCGGGACTGTGCCGGCTCCCGCAGGGTTCGCATGGGGAGCCCAGAGCAGCTCCCRAGGGCTGTGTCTGCTCCTGAACCCTCTGCGCTCGTCCCGCCATGCTGGACGCGCTTGCGGTGGCTCAGCACGTGTGGGCCTCGCTGCTCTGGGGCACCGGCGCCTTCCTGTGCCTCAGCCCCGTCTTCCTCCTGCTCCTGGAGGCCTGCGACGCCCTGAACAGGAGGAGACGCCCCGTCGGCGCGTGCACTCAGGTAGGAGGGAGCTGCGGGAGCCCCATGCGGCCTGCAGGAGGGCACCCGGCCACGCACGGCGCCGGGCGCGGGGGGCCTGGCCGAGCCGCGCTCACGCTGCCGCTGCCCCTGTGCTGCAGGGCTGTGGTGGGAGACGGCACAGGAGGAGGCGCCAGCACGCGCATGACCCAGGTGAGGCTGCGCTGCCCGCGCGCCGGCTCCGCGGGGGACAGCGCGGGGCCCGCAGGCTCCCTGCTCTCTGCCGGGGGGCCTCACCTGCCCGCCGGGGGCTCCTGGCTGCGAGGCCGCCTCTGGGCCCCACGCACGCGATGCCTGCGCAGCTCCCCTGGGCCCTGCTCAGGCTGCTCCCGCCGCTGCGTTGCAGGCACTGGGCAGCGGCTGCACGGCTGCAGGGGACCCGGCACCTTCCTCTGCTACGACCTGCGCTGGCTGCAGGCCCTGCAGCGAGGCCGCCCACCACAGGCAGCGCTGGCTGCACACGCAACCATGGAGAAGGCTCTGGGACTCCAGCCCGGATGAGTCCTCCTCCTGCCCGCACTCGGGCCTCCTCAGGGAGCGGAGCAGCCAGCGCAGGAAACGGGATCCTCGGCGTGGGGGGCGGCCCCGCACAAGGCCTTGGCATGCAGGACCTGTCGCTCCGGCCTCCCAGCCTGCACGGCACTCGCAGGCGGGCGCCGGCACTGGCACCCTCCGCGGCGCCGCTGATGCTCAGCCCCGCTCACGGCTGCAGCTGGGAGAGCAGCTCCAGAGCAGGCTGGCCATGCATGTGAGGAGGAAGCTTCTGGAGATCCTCCTCAGGAGATTCCCCAGCGCCGTGCGACGATCCCGGGAGATCGCGGCCCGCGGACGCATGCGTCACGCAGCCCCCGCAGCGCGGCGCTCCGGCACCATGCCCCGCTACTTCCATGCCTCAGAGGCCCTCTTCCTGCCTGAGGACGCTCGCGAGGCCCTGGAGCTCCACATCTGCGCCAAGAGGCTGCAGCAACAGTGGGGCTGGGCTGCACACTCACCGCAGGGACGTCCTGAGGGTGACGCCCTGGGGCCATGCCCACAAGAGCCTCCAGAAAGCAGACAGGACGAGGTCCCCTCCGTGAACTGTGAACGGCGTCAGGTCCAGCAGGGAGGCAGCCAGCTCCAGCTCCCTGCTCCACAACTGGAGGAGCAACCGCTCCAGGAGGCCCAACCTGCTCCCCAGCCAGAGGAGCAGCAGCTCCAGCAACCACGACCGGCGCCACAGCGTGAAGAGTGCCAGGTCCAGCTCCCTGCTCTAAAACTGGAGGAGCCGCAGCTCCAGCTTCTGGCTCCACAACCAGAGGAGCCCCAGGTGGGGCAACAACAACCAGCTGCACAACTGCAGCAGGGCGAGCTCACGGTCTCTGCTCTGCAACTGCAGGAGCGCCAGGTGAGGCAACCACCCTGCCCTGTGCACGCCCCCCAGCCATGCACAGTCCTGGAACGTCAGCCTCTCAATCCACAGTGGCACCAGGACAGCGATGCAGAGGAGGAGAGGGCCACGCAGGGCAGGAGGCTGAGCCTGAGTGACCCCAGGCGCCTCGTCATCTCTATGGCCCAGCGCCTCACCCCCAGCCTGCGCTCCCTGAGGGCAGCCATCCTCAGGATCCTGGGCTTGACACACATCAAGAACGGCTCCTTTGATTAAGAACAGCCCGCCAGGACTGGGGGCAAGGAAAGGACTTGAAGCACCAGGATCCAAGGAGAAGGAGAAGACCCTCTCCACTGGCAGCTCCATCCACCCAGGGAGAGCAACACGGCTGCTGCCCCCAGCGAGATCCACCATGCTGGGTCAAGGCTCTCCTTACTTGTAGGGGGAAGTTACTGGGACACTGCTCAAAGACAGACTTGAATCATTGTTAAGTTTATAGTATTAAGCTAAGTTGATGTTGCAGTTGTTGTGTTT
>PTEX01000744.1:0-10886 GCA_003342815.1 Eudromia elegans
TCAATGAACATTAAAAAAAAAAAGACCCTCTATGATGATCTTGTTTTCATTCTTTGAATAACTCCAGGACACCAATCAAGTGGGGTGATGTGAGTAAGAAAGATTGCATAGTCACATCTGAGTCACAGTAATTGGATTGTCAGAGATTAYTGGACCACACCATAAGTGCAAGRGAGTCTCAGAAGGCAATAAACCTTACAGGGCACTGACACCAACTGATATATATCTTGTGTTTTAAAAATTAAGAATACAACTCCACCTAGACCTGAGTATTAACTTGTCTGGATTCTTCTCAGCTGGACTTTGTGCCTTGCCTGGAGGGGAGACTCCACCACTCTGAGGAATGCRTCTGAGTTGCATGTTCATCCAGAACCGATCCCTTTGGCCTCGCACAATCCCCTGATGATCACCACCTACCATCAGAACCTAGACCATTAGCTGCAAAGGCAGTTCTCTGCATTTTGTTGATGGCAATCAGATTTTTTGCTGCTAATATGTTACATGCTAAACATGAATTTTTCCAACTGTGCAAAGTATTTATAAAGCACACAACACATGTCTGACTGAACAGAATATGTTTCTAATATAATGTAGTATGGACATGTGGAAGAAATAATGGAGACTGTTCTCCATTCAGAATTCAAGCACAGGAAACTAAAATTACATCAATGTTTTCAAAATGTGTTTGTTCTTTAAGCATTCCATAAAAACTATTAAAGAAATATAAACACATATGTTAAAAATTGTGCAAATGTCCTATAGATTGCATAGGAGGCACTTTGATTGTATTTGCCCGTTGGCATTGTATCGCCATTCCATGAGGTCATCTCTGRCTGCCAGCGAGGAGGACTGGGCRTCCTGTTCCTCGCTGTCGTGTGTGCCTGTGGTACAAACTGAAGGCATGTCTGGATCCCTGGCATGCATATGGTGTGCTAAAATAGATATCTTGCTTGAAAGAYTCTAAGCTCTTTGCCTATTTCTTACTTATTTTGAAAGGAAATATACTCTGGCTCCACTGTTACTTTTGTGTAAGCAAAGCCAGTTATCTGTTTAAAAGTAAGGACTCATCAGACATTCTACCTTCTCACAAATCAGAGAGAAGGTAATGTGATTGTATTAATGTTCTCCACTTGTCTGTTTTATGAGGCTGTTGCAGCAAGACTAGATTCCTTTAAAGGGTATTCTTTTCTGAAAACTAAAGGTAATTGCTTGATTGTTAGAAGTATTGCATTACTGCCGAAGCCACGTTTTGTTCATTTTGAAACTCAGCTGTTTCTTACGGCGACGGGCTGGTTTGGGCACACTCTGTCAGGAACACCGCTGGCACAACATGGAAGGAACGATGGAATGGCTAAATGCTGGAGATCCTCTTCAGAGGCACGTCAGTGGGTACACAGCTGATCTTATTCTTCTGGGAAACCCCACTGAGAAGATGTAGGAGGCCTRCTACCCTTGAGGAGTGAAGGAACAGATGTCAAGTAGCATGTTACAAGACTCCACACTGTCCTGCTTTTGCCTCCTCACATCTGCCCTGCCCTTATCGGTACCTTGTGCCTTGCTCTTGTCCTCCTTTGTTTCCTGAGCCTTTCTGCCTGTTAGAGGGACCTCAAACATTCTGGGCACATCCCAGCCTACCACCCACCACTACTGCTGCAGCCAGTGCCCAGCTAACAGAGGATAATGCAGCCAGAAACAGTATTGTGCCAAGGCAGCTCCCAGCTAAAGGGAGTCAGAAATGCATGGAGATGTCTGAGGGATGTGTGAGATGACAGCAAGGTGTTGRGAAGCATCTCAGGGGAGCTTGACACTGTATTGCAGCTTTGAATTGTGGGCTGATATAGAAGGACACCGAATTGCTCCATTTTTGGTGCCAGTGAAAGGGAGGAGCAACTACTAAGTCAGATAGATCCTGTCTGATATGGAAAAGTTGCCTTGAGTGTAGCCTGAGAAAGGATGTGGCTGAGCACGTTGCCCTTTCAGTCTCCACAGCCCATGTAACTGGATTTTCCTGTAAGCAGCACAATACCCCTGCAGCTAGCAGGCTGTTCTGTGAGGCAGATCTCCTCAGGAAAGCCTGATGAGGAAGTTAATATTATTTTTGTGTTTTCCAGGAGTTAATCCAAGCACTAATATTACTAGAACCTTAGTTTCTACTTTAGCRTACTGTTTTCCTAAAATTCACTTGAAATTTTACCCAGTAAAGGAGTGTTAGAAAGAAGCCATGCATTGGCCTGTAAAGGTGCACATCACACTGAGTGTTGGATCCTGGAACTCATCTACTTTGTTACCTGTAGGTTATTTCAAAATTTATCTGAAGGCAAAAGGACTCTTTAGAAATAATAGCAGTGTCCTATGAGATAAACTGAAATGGAGTTATTTTTTACAGGAGGTAGGTTGATGATCCAGGAAGCTGCACTATCACTTAGCACCAAGTCAGTGGTGGTTTTAGCATTCAGCTAAGGACTGGAAGGACTTTTCTTTGTATGAGGTGTAAAGCTTGGACAGTATTCACTAGAGGTTACTGAAGGTTTCATCATTCTTCTCTTATGAGCAAGCCAAATTACTCCTAAGACAATTACATGGTAATTCAGGAGCCCTGAATTCCTCAGCTGAATATTCTCCTGCTCATTTCTTCTCTTAAGGTACTGGTGTTTGTGGCAGTTAACAAAGAAATGGTCGCATTGCCTTGGAGGTTGATGGGTTTTGAGTGCTGAATGAAGTGATTTGCTGCAAGTGCTTCTCTCGGGCTCAGCATGCTATACATTGGCTGCCCACCCTCCATAATAGCCATGAGGCCTCATTAATATCCACGGAGCCCCTAGGTGTTCATGGAAAGGCAAAATGTAATTACATTTAAGAACATTTTACTCGATTCTGTAACTGCAGCACATTTTGTTTTCCAGGCCTGTTTTGTATGTTTTCTTCTGCTTTAGTAAAGCGATTGGATAGCCCTTGCGTGTGACATGTGACAAGCAGCCCCCCCTTCCCAGCAACATGGGGCCTCACTTAGACTCACAGCGCATTGGGGTCTGTGCACACACATGTATGCTTACAAAAGCACATGCTGGGTGAGTTCCAGGTTAGCCATTAGATTCCCCCTGCTGTTACTCTACTGTACATATTCCTGGTATATTAGAGCAGAATTTTTTATAGGCTGTTCTATAAAAAGTGTGCTATATTGATTACAGCAGAGTGAGCTGCTATGCTTGATATCTGAGCGCTAACCCAGAGAGGGATTAGCATTACATCAGGCATCAGGCGGGAGAACCTGGCGAGCTGCCAGCCTGTAAAAATGGAACACATTTGCGTCACTGTTCCCTTGGTAATGCTTCTTGGAGCCATGTCAGATGTCCCCCGAGGTTGTTTCCTTAATATGTCAACAGACATTCCTGAATCTTTAATGCTGAATAGCTCTTTTTCCTCTTCCAAAAACACTTCAGTGACAGGGTATCTAGTGTCTCCTGTTGCCTTATGCATTAAAAAATTATACATCTTTGTAGACCACGCTTAATACATTCTGGAGGAAGGTCACAACCTTTACATTCAGATTTGGATGAAGCAAAAAGCCTATCCGCAGTGTGATTGCTACTTGCATGAACCGGGAAAGCAACAGTCTTGCATGAAACCTCTCCTTTTTGCCTCTGAAATGTCCCACTGGATAGAGTGAAAGCATCTGTGTTAGACTAGTTGTTGGAATTCACTAACATGAGGGATAAGCTATCTGACCTTGCTTGAGGAATTCCAGTTAAATACAATAACTTCAGGTTAATGCCTGAAAGCTCTAGGACTGTGTGTGCAGTGACCTCTAGCTTCCGGATAACATTTGTTAGTGCCAATTTTGAGAAATAGCTGGYGTTTTTGTCCAGTGACATTTTCACCTTTCTGCTTCTCCATGTTGCCAGCAGCTATTTTCTACTTGAAAAATCAAAACGCGAGTAGAGTACAGTTTACCATGTTAGAACAGGCGCCCTTTTAGCTGAAAGTAAACATTTCCTATTTTAAAGACCTTTTGTTCTTAAGTGACAATTTAAAGTTTGCTGCGCAGTTGCTGTTGTAGTTAATCACACACTTGTAATTCAATAGTTTGGGAGGAACGTGCTGAAGAAGTCATTCTGAAAAGTCACTTGGTGAGTAACTTAGTTTTGGGCAAGGAGCATCACTAAGCGTTTGTGCTAATTTATCACTGTCATATGCATTTCACACAATCCACTGGGTAGTCGGATCAGAAGGCAGCTCTGCTTGTTAAAACTCACTTCTGCCAAGAGGCCTGTGAGCTGTTATTTTGCAGTTCGTATCCAATACTGAAGGACTTCCAAAGTCGTTGCTCAAGGAATTTGACCTCAGTGGTGGAATGTGCCTCTTGCGTAGTACCCCACAGAGAGCTGTTTCCTTAAGCTGCATGGGATATCAGCATGCCTGAAATGGTCAGCCAGCAGCAGGAGGCAGGAACTCTCAGGGGACGAGCGGCCCCGGCCTCTGCCTGCGGTTATGACCAAGTTGCAGGGTGGGAGAGGGTTTCCTGCAGCGAGCAAACAGCCCTGTTCTTCAGAGTGGGAGCCAAGCTTTCGCACGCGCCCATGTACGAGTATCTCCGAGAGAGACCAGTGCTCCTGCCTAAGCCCTGTGCTTCATTGTGCCTCTGGTTGCCACCTGGCGGGTTTCCAGCTGACGTACCTACTCTAGATAGACCTGGTGGCTCCGTTGAGCCTGCCCATTCCTTACCTGGGACAACACGAGGCCCTTGCTGCAGGGCTGCGGCGGGAGGCAGGCAGCCCCAGGGAACACGGAGGAGGAGGATGCAGAGCTGGTACTCCCGTGGGCCCAGTGACACCTGGGTGCCGGATCGCGGTCCACACTGCTCAGTGGCCCGGTCCTCACCCCCGCGTCACTGTGGAGCCGCTGCTGCTCAGTGTCAAAGATGGCTGGTGGGCGGGGCATTTGCTCTACCCGTGTCCTTATGCTGCCTCTGGCAGCAGCACTGCTATTCGGTGCAGGGCGGGGAGGGAGGTGGAAAAAAACATGGGAGCAATCCAGAACTGGGACAGGGTCATGTGCTGGAGGCAGGTGGGCAGTGTTCACTTCCACGCTGAGGGGCATTTAGCTGCAGGTTACCCACCCGAGAGGAGAGAGGAGCAGGGCTGCAGCAGAGCAGCTGGACACCACATGGTGCTCGAAGATCCTGGAGGCAGGAAGACCATCAATGTAGCTGCCTTATTTGACCACTGTGGAGAGGAGATGCCAAAGGGCCCTGTACCTTGCTGGGGATATTCCCTGTGTGGCCACCTGTATGAGGAGAAGCACCTGCGACAGGGCTAGTGGCGTGTAGCAGGCAAGGAAGGTGAGAGGGTTCCTTCTCTGAAACAGAGCTCATAATCCCTCTGCCCAGAACCGCCCCCTCTCTTCTTCTCATCTGCTGCGAACCCCAGATTTCACCCAAGCGAGACAAACCCCAAACCTATCTTCAAAGCCCCAACCCTTCCCTACTGTTAGTCCTGTGGCTCCTGTCTGTCTCTTGCTATCGTGCGCTGCTATATATAACACAAGACTCCCGCCTTCTGCAAAGGGCATTTTTGAGGTAAAGTTAAATGCACGGCAAAACCTTCAGAAATAGAGCCCTGGAAACACAATTGTTCTTTCCTGATTGCTTATGTCATTATTCAAATGGATAGTTGAGTGAAGGTCAGCTCTTGAATGGGTTTGAATTTTTATGGTGCTGCAAATGAACTGTCTGCTCGTGCCAGAAATCTGCAAGTTGAGGTCTTTTACACCATTGAAAGTGAGACTTTGAGAATCCCAGTGAAATCTGAGTCCCTGAAATCTCTGCCACAGCAGAGTACTGCTCATTTAGCAGCTACAGCAACAGCAGGTCGGTGCCAGATTGCTTCTGAGTTGTGCTTGCTCCCTGCCTCTGCATGCAGTTGGACGCTCACTGCCTATGCTCCCACGGAAGCCAGTGGGAACCTTGCCACTGACCTCAGTGGATGTGGGACTAGGCCTCTCAGCATCGATAGCAATCTACAAAGCCCTGGAAAGTCGGTGTGTTTTATCTCCTTTTCCCTCTGAGCGATGCCAAGATGGCTGGGAAAGGCTTCAGGGTCTCTGGTGACTGGGTGACTGAATCAGGCTGTCCTCAGAGCTTGGCATGTGTTTGTCACATCATGTTCTTTCACCTGATCCAAGTTTACCAACATAACCGGAGTTGTTCTGTTCCAGGATGGTCTGAAACAGCTCACTGAAACTGGTCTTTGGAAAAACAGACAATGCCCCAGCCGCTATTTGTGTTGCAGCAATATTCCATAAAATTAGCACTGGATGCAGCTATGGCAAGCTGTGCACCTCTATGCCAATTTGATGGAATGTCTGCGGGTACTTAGGTCTGCAGGGACCTAGTGGTTGTGTTTCCCTGGGACTCTCTGCTGTTTAAGCCAAACACTTGGTATTCTGGATAGGTATTGTAAGGCATGACTTTCATCTCCTAATGAACAGAGAAGGTCAAAAGCAGCCCAAGGAAATGTCGAGTAGGAAGGAATGGCTTTCTAGCCATTCTAGCACCTAGCACAGGTGCTCAGGCTGGAGTGTGAAGGAGAGAGTTGCCTTGGGGTCACCTCTCTCCCCATCTGGTAGAAGAGGAAACGATAGCACTGGAGGCAGCTCGTGTACTGGTGAGCTCTGTACTTGTGTCCCTTGAAACCAGTTCTTGGCAGATGGGTCACCTCATATGTTTCGCAGAGAGGGCGACAGGTGCTATGGCAGCGCAGGAGTGGTGGTAGGCCTGAACAGAAGGGGTACTGCACGTCCTGTCATGACCCCAGGGTCAGTAAAATCTGAAACCTGTTTTTTGGGATGGCTGCTCAGCCAAATGTCTCCATATGAAGACAAGATCATCAGCAAAGAGTGTTTGTCCATATGGAGCAGAGGCCTGTGTCCAGCTGCTTCTCCTAACACAGAGAAGAAGCCTGGTTCACCTCAGTCACACAGCTCAGTTAAGAGCTAAGTGCAGGGGAAAATCCATGGATGCCACAGACTTTGGCTTCCATGTTGCATCTAGAGATTTACTTGAGATTCCAGATGTTTTAAATAGTCTTTGTAAAAATAAAACAATTTTAAATACTTCATCAATGTTTAAAAAAACAAATTATTGTTTGCTTTTAACCAACACTTATATTTGCCCTGGATATTTCATACTTGTGTGCTAATAGATATAAACAGTGTTAGGATTCCTTTTGCCATTCTCAAAAAGACAGCTTGTTCTCCTGCCTGTGCCCTGAATTAAGCAAATTCCTGCTGGCTACTTAGGCCAGAGAAAGGAGCAAATTAATATTCCCTTGTGTGGCTGAAGAATGCGAGTATAGTGAATTCTTGGAAGACCAAAGAGTAGATAGCCAGGCCTAATGGAAACACTAGTTATTTCCAGCAAGCACATGCCTCGTGAGACATTTTGGGACAACTCTGAGAGCAAGGGAGTGCTCCTGAGGACATGCCTGGGAGCAGAGCACAGGGAAACTTTCTGACACCTAAGGACATTCACAAAGGATGCCTATGAAAATGCCTTGACAGGTAAAGGAAGCAGAGTCAGGGAGGTATTAAGAGGCGTGGTGTTTGTTGTGGGTACTGACTGTGTCGTAAGAAAGATAATATTTCTATTTGATTTCATTTAAAACACACAGTGAGCTGGGTGCTGGGAGTCATGCTAGGAGGTGATCTGCCACAGCCACAGTCCTGTGCTCTGTCCATGCCAGGGCTCTGGGAAGCAGCCTTGAGAATCAGTTTTGCCTTCACAGGCCTCTCTGGGCTGAATTTCCCCAAACAAACACTACCGTCTTCTTGTGTGTGTGTTTTCTTCTTTCTTTTTTTCTGGAGCTTTATCAAAAATTCAAAAGTTACTGGTTACTCTTCTTTTTTTTATGGTCTTCAGTTTTACATCTGCCAGTGGAAATAAGAACACTCCATGGCTCCAGCTTAGCTTTTTTTATGGGGTCTCATCTCTATATAAATTAAGATAAATCCCTCCATGCACATTATTCCAATTTTTCTTTTCCGTTCTGGGATTTCTTCAGTAGAGCGATATATTTTCAAATATTTTCTCCCATGGGTTCATGCAGGTCTGATGTTGAGGAGTCTGGGTGGACTTTTGATGGGTGTTGGATTTTGGGGCGGGCAGAGGAGTGAAGAGCTGTGCTGGTTTAGGCTGTGGGTTGGGTGAGTGACAGACAGAGGCAGAGTAGTGGTAGCCTGCATAGAGGATGTTACCTGAAGCTGGTTCCCACAAGATGCAGGACAGGAGTCATCTGACCAAATGTAAATGCCTATATCTGGGTATTCATCTTGATTCCGTTTACAGTCAATTGAGAAAAATAAGCACTTCTAGGGTGTGATTCATCTTAGTCTAAAGGAGATGTATAAAGTAAATCAGATGATTCATACCTCAGACATGCTTATGTCTCTCCCTTAAATATGAAGGGAGGCTAGCTCAGATGAAGCTATCTAAAGCATGGTGATACAAATCCCAATAAAAGCATTATGTTTGAAATGGCCTCTCAGGAAAATATGCAGGGGTAGTGTCCTCCCAGTCAGCCAGTACTGAAATCATGGCTCATGCCCTTTTCCTGCTGCTTTTCCTTGCACCTGCCATTATGAAGAGCATATGAATTGTGCAAGACCTTCCACATTTTTCTTTAATTAATCCCCATTTTGCTGACCTCTTGAAGCTTAGGAGATTGCCGTGGACGTCTAATGTGGATCAGAGAACTGTGGTGTAGAAGTGGTAGTAGTTCAAGATTCAATACTGTGGGACGTGTTAAAGCTTGAGCTTGTCAGGTAGCGTGCGTGTTGAACACCATAGAGCAGGCCGGGGAGCGGTGCCGGCAGGGCGGGCAGGGCTGCCCTCTGCAGCAGTTACAGGCTACCTGCTGGTAATGCCATATTCCGTGCCGAGTTCTGCTGGGCCACAGGCAGAGAGGAGTCCTTAAGCTGCAGCTGGGCTGAGTCATTCAGCTTTTGGCTGCCCTGGTAGGTCCTCCTGCAAGTGTGGTGAGCTATTGCAATAGGCACAACAGGAATAACTGGGCCTGAAGTCAAGGTAGCGAGGAGACAGGCTCATCCATTTGTCTTTGCCCACTGATGTCCTTAAGATGCCTGAATTTAGGAGTGTGTTCTCCACGTGAGAATTTCCATCTGGGCAGAGTGTCTTCGAGAGAGCACTCAAGCCAGGGCCCTGCTGCTGTTGGCTGGGAAAGGTGATGGCTCATCAGCTCCTTTCCTTGGAAAGGGGCCATTCTGGCAGCTCTCCAGCAGCTGGGCCGAGGGCAGCACCCTGTCAAGGTGATCCCTCAGCGGACAAGGGCACGCGCAGAGGCGGCTCCAGCCGTCCAGATGCGCCGTGGCATCGTGTCTGACGGCTGCGGGAGAGCAGCCTTGTAGCCACGTGAACTTGAAAAGGACTGAGCAACCTGCGACACAGTTATTCTCAGTCCCAGGGGGTGGGGAGTTTACCGTGGTAAAAGTTACCAAATAATTAAGGGGAAGAAAAAAATAGTGCATGGAAGCAAGGCACTCTGAGATGCATTTTACGAGTCTTTGTAATTTTATACCTCCAAAACTGCCAGCCATTGGTGGCTGACCTAGCATTTGCTTCCAAATACGCTGACTTTCAGAGTGTGGTGCCAGGCTCTGTGTTGTCTCAGGCTCTGCTCAGAAAGGACACTTCTGGAGGGCTTGCACTGTTTAACTCTATAGTGAGTCTATATAACTGTTTGCAGGCCTGTGCTGTGAATTTTATTGATTGCTATATGAGGGGAGGTATGCTGTAATAGGACTTTTATCAATACCTAACAATAAAATGTTGGCATTTCACTTTTAGTGCGCTAATGTCTGATGATTAACAGTTGAAGACGGTGCTGGAGAGCTGCAGTGTGAAATGATGAGGGCTTTGAGAGGTTAACAGAGAGTCTGAGTGCAAGGCCAGCAGTGTGCTTACACAAAAGATCACAGTAGTGGCTTTTGCCTCGGCACGAAGTCCCCAAGAGGCCAAGAGCTGGAATACTGGAAAAACAGGACTGTTCCCTCCAGTTTCCCAATCAATCCTGTGTAGCAATTGCAGTGAAAGGTTGGCATGTGACTCTCTAAACTGCTGGCCTAAGCTAGTGCATTTTACTAGTGTCCTAGAAGGGGGCTTCTAGTTGTGTCTCCAGGCTTCTACTTATCCCCTGGAAAATTAACAACTCTGATGATTTTTGTTGCTTATGTGGCATAGAAGAAAAAAGAGATGCAACATTTAGGTGCACATCTTCCATCTTGAATATGCTGCTAGTGACACAGGGTGTTGTGTTTCTTCCGCACAACTCTGACAACTCCTTGGGAAAGTGGCCCCATAAACTGTTAGAGTTCAGATACTCCTGATCTCTGCAAAGACTTATTGTTGCTTTGCTGTTCAGTTAATGTTCATTTAATAAAATTTCCCCAGTGTCTAGATGTGCCAGATTAGGCTGTTCAGGGAGCAGTACTCAGTGACTGGAGTTACACAACTGGTTAAGTGTGTGTGATTGACATAATACAGCATGAGGGAACCCTCCAAGATTTCCATGAGCATCAATCAGGATGTTCCTCTTCACCCCCTCACTCGAAACAAAATAGGACACTGGGAAATAAATAAACTTCCATGCTGAAGCCAAAATATAAAGAGCAGATTAGTGCAGTCCTTGCATAAGAAGGAATTTTTTTAAAAAGGGAAGAATTGTACCAATTGTACCAGTAAGCATATTTTTAATATAGCTGTTTTGGTTTTGTATGTGAAAGAAAGAAAGAAAGAAAGAAAGAAAGAAAGAAAGAAAGAAAGAAAGAAAGAAAGAAAGAAAGAAAGAAAGAAAGAAAGAAAGGAAGGAAGGAAG
>PTEX01000749.1:15249-28270 GCA_003342815.1 Eudromia elegans
TCCTGACTATGATGATCATTTCTAAAGCTCCCCCTCCATCCGACTACCTAGACATATGCACTTTCCACTGCTTTCCAGTTCTCTTCCTTKMTCTTCATTCAYTGAGATTCCTCCCAACCTTTTAGTTGCTGCTCACGGTTACAAGGAGTCACATTTCTTCTGTAGGAAGCTTATTCATCACTGAAGGCAGCCAGGACTTAACATAGAGTTTAAGAATATATATTTTTTATCACTTTGTACCATTTTTCCTTTTTTTTTTATGTTTGTAGTTAAAAAGAAAATCTCCTATATCTGCAACTAGTTATCTAAGGCAGGCAGGTGGGGACTGGTGTAAAGGAGCTGTAACATTCCGGTATGGTATAGTATAGAAAAAGATGAATTTTAACAGGAGAGATGCAAGCCCCCAGTGGGTGATTAGGGAAATGGACTGTTAGGACGTGAGGAGAAAGTTTGTCTATATTCAAATACTCATATGAAAAATACTGCTTTTCCTACATGTCTAGTATGGGTTGGAGAATGCCGTGATCATTTATTCTGTAAGCTGAAAAATAAAGAGAGCTTAAAAAGCAGACATCTTTCTTTTCGGGTGCTTAGTGAAATCTTCCCCTGGTCTGTACACTACTAAAAACTCTCCAAGCAGCCATCAAGAATTGTAGAAAATTATGAGACTCATGGATCCTTGGAGATTTCTTGCATTTTAATGGCCCCTTGGGTGTATTTGGTGCTGAGTCCATGAGCCTCACATCCTGAGAGGAGATTGAACACAGCCCTCAAGAAATTGAACTCAGAAGAAAACCTGAAAACTTCTTGGAGCATTAATGGGTCCCACGGAGGGTCATTACCAAAGGAGGTTCCCCAGGGATCGACAAAGCAGAAAATTGGAGGTGCTGCTTGCAGGTAGCTAAAGACAATGTAGAGGTGGTTCTGATGCCAGGTCAACCTTGACGTGCTTTATCAAGTAGACTGCACAGGCACTGACACAGAGCCACTGGGCAGGATGATACTTTCCCCTACATACTGCTCAAGGCTCTATCTGGGGGCACTATGAGGATAGAGGCATGGAGGGACAAGTGCAGAACAGCAATAGGGCAACTCCTGGGCTCCCTGAATGCCAAGAGGCTATGAGGCCACAATGATTTAAAGAAACAGCATCTTCTTTAAGGCCTCAGTGGCAGAGACACCGGCCATAGCCAAGAGAACCAAAGACAGTTCTGTGGAGTCCTTTCAGCTTTGGCAGTGCCCAGGGCTATCTGCACCACACACTGCCCCATGGAGTCCCATGTCTGTGATTGCTTCCCTGAAAACAGCAGACAACCAAACTGCTCTGTCACCTGAATCTCACGCATGGATCTCCCTACCTCTATTTATGTCTCACTTGTTTCTCCTTGAAGCAGAAAGGCAGGAGATGATCACAGAGATCCCTCCAACAGACCTGGAGCACCACAGGCCTACTTTTCAAGATTTCTCAACCTCTCTACATGGACAGAGTCATCCCTCACTATGCATAGGACTTCACACTTCTCTTGCAAATCTCCATGAGGTGCTTGTTGTCCAAATCAATCAAGTTTCACAAGGGCCTTCAGGACTGAAGTTTCTCTCTGCAAACCAACGAACAAACAAAACAACACAAGATAACATGAATGGAGAAAGGGTAGACAGATTTGGGCTCACTGTATCAGAGGATATAAGGGTGGTGGAAGGTGCAACCTTAGAAGGGAGAAAGAGAGAGAGAGAAAAAAAGGAGGCAAATGGAAGTTAAGCAAAAGATTGACCAGGAGCCTTTAAGGATTCCTTCCTAGAAGTCCTGCATCTGAACCATTGCGAATGGAGGAACTCAAGAAAGCTAACCTACTTCCACAGACAAGGGGAACCTGCCTACAGATATAGATAGAGAGAGGGAAGAATCATGGACTCCTTTAGGCTGGAAGGGAGCTCAGATGCTCTCTATGCAAATCTTGCTCCCAGCAGGGTCAGCTCTGGGGCCAGCCAAGTTGCTCTGCACTTGATCCAGTCTGATCTGGTAAACATCTGAGTGGGGAGACTGTCCAGGCACTTGACCATTCTCTGAAGAAAAACTTTTCCTTCTCTATCTCCTCCATTAAAAGTCTTCTTTCAATTTATGCCCATTATCACTTATCCTGCCACCAAACATTAGGATGGAGATGGAGCCATCTTCTTGACATCCTGGCAGCAATGGAAGGCCCTCCAAATGAGGTCCCTCTAAAGCCACCTCTTCTGCAGATTGAACAAACCCCATATCTTCACAGTCCAACTGCTCCAGTTCCCCAGTTATCTTGAGGGCCCTCTGATATATTTTCTCCCGCTAATCAACACTTTACTTCTCCGAGGGAGCCACACTGGATGTCATATTCTAGATGTGGTCTAGGGAATACTGATGAGGGTGGCATCATCATTTCCCTCCAGCTCCGGGCTCTGTTCCTGCTCATACAGGCCTGGATGCACTTGGCCTCTTTTGCTGCCAGCAATAGATGCTGGGCCGTGTTTAGCCTTCTGTCCACCCTTTTTCTGCAGATCTGCTACTCAGGCACTCAGGTCCCACCTTGTAAAAGAGCAACGGTGGTGTCTTGCTCTGTCCCTATCTGTTGGCTCTGCTAGGAAATATTCCCCGACTCCTTCCAAAACCCTCCTGCACTCCTTGCACTCTGATGATGAACCTTTCAGTACCTGTTAGAGAGATTATACTCTCCCTGTAAGAACCTGGGCCTGGGAGACACAGATTTCCTTGGCTTGCTTAAAGGGGACACTTTCCACCTCCTCACTCTGAATCAGTTACTCCATAACTTCCATCACCGTGTCACTCTTATCCTCTGATGCTCACCCTCTGATGTTGCCCCACAAGCTCTCACCCAGACCCTTGCCTCCTCCAGCATGGAACTCCACACATCCGAGGTTCCCCTTCACACAAAGGGCATCCCCCTCCTTCTTGTCTTCCCTCACAAGCTCTCCTGAAGAGCTTATACCATGCTATCACAGCCCTCCAGTTGTTTGAGTGATCCCACCGCATTCTGGTTATTCTAAGGAGATTTCATCCCTGTGAGAGCTTGTGCATCTCCATCTGCTCCTGTTTGTGCCCCAGGCTGCACTCACTTATGAACATATGGGCTGTAGAGCCTCTGTCGTGGCACACAGTGTGCACTGATCATGGGGAAACCTGTTTACGAAGGCCAAGACCATCGTGTCGGCAACGCCTCCACTTGAACGGTTACAGCCTGGCATAGATAGCAGGTGTCAATGTAATAGTGAAATGTGACTCTTGCTAACAGAGCAAACGGTGCAGTACCTGAGACCAGGGAGAAAGAGAACTGGGCTGTTCAGAATCAGCAGGAGAGGGATTGCTGCCTGATCTGGCTTCCTAGCACCTTGTGCCCTATCACAGAGGTGAACCAGTCTCCAGGTAGGATAAGGTGCCATTGAAGAAGTCCCTGGGCCTGCAATCTACTCACTCTATAGGACAGTGTGTAATCCAGTCAGTCTGTGGAGACCATCTGCACAGGCCCTGTTCACCCCATCTGCGGGTGAGAAGAGGCTCAGCAGGTGCAGAGCTAGAAGAGTTTCAGAATGTAGAAACTACAGGCCTTGCTGTGTTGTGCCTCCCGTGTGTGCTGCATGCTTGGCTGTAGATGGGAYGGACCTTACCCAAAAACAGTGGTGGAATTCAGTTGTGTGGGCACAGGTTGGTAGCCTGGGATGCCAAGGGACACTTGCCTAGCTACCACTCAAGAAGGAAATGGCTTTCCCATCAGCCCTATGCTGTATCTGCTAGACACATGTGGTTGTGATGGACAATGCAGACATTCGACATGGCCCTGAGKACCTATGTTGAAGTCAGTGAATCAAGTGTCCACACTGAATTACATAAGGWATTTGTACTGTAGCGTTCTGCCTGTGKCTCAATTTTGTAGTGTGTTGAGCTGTAGYAGTAGCAGGAGGCCACTAGAACAAATCCAGATAGCCAAGGAAATTCCACATCTGACCTCCTTGTGGTGACTTCGAAGGATACAAGTCTCACGCTTCTTCTGTCAAGCAAACACTAGTACAAATCTGGGACCTTGTCTCTTCAGAGGTCATCAGGTATTTGTGTGTGGTCCACTGGCTTCCASACACCATTTCCCCTGATTTATAATAGGAGTTTGGACAAGGAGCTTGCATGCACACATCTCTGTTGTGTACCCTTCTGCTTGAGTGAAGGGAATCCCACTTCCTGTGTGTTTTTGGAGTTCATGGGTGTTGCAGGCCATCATTAACCCCATAGTATGCTCAAGATGGGTCCCATGTCGTCCCATGTCGTCCCATGTTGATTAGTTGTGTCTATTTGTCATTTTTATTACATTTATCTGTTGAGGCCCGATTTACTCATTACACTTGTGATTTAGAATCTTCCCGAACCCTCTCGCTCCTTCTTTCTCTCCCCCCCGCCTTTTTCTCCTCACACCTGTTCACCCACTGCATCCTCCCCCCGACCAATCCTACCCTGAGAATTTTCCTCCCCGCCAATCCCATAGCTGTGTCTGTTATGCGTTGGACCAATCATTTTACAAGTTCTGTTCATGTTTGTTATAAAAGRACRGTTCGTCCTGAAATAAACRTCTCCACCTTGCATGTACCTGACTCGCGTGCCCCTCGTCTTTGGCAGGCCTGGGTGCGCGGGTGYGAGCTGTGGGGATCCCCTCTTGCTCTCCTCCCCTCCCTACACCCCAGCATCTATCGTCTCCCTGCTTTGCCAACACCCTGGGATCCTGGTGAAGACCTTCGAGGGCCTGAGAAGTAGGAGTTGGAGCGGCCCCACCCGGACCGTGTTTCTCCGCTGGCTGGCGTTATCGGTGACTACGAGCTAAGGGATCTGGGTTCAGGGTTACCTCCTCGGGGCCGGCCGCTTCAAGTGGCGCCCAACGTGGGGCCATCGGTTCCACGTTGGGGAGTGCGGATAGCTGCCACCGCACCGTTTCACGTTGGGAATGGGGAGCTAGGGAGTTTCCTTTAGGGTATTAAGGGAGGTATTGACTGGGGACAGAGGGTCTTTCTTTCTTTTTCGTTTCTGGGAAAGGGAAGGGAGGTGGAGTGTCTCCAGTGGAGGCGCCTCTAACCCCTGGGTTTTTATTCCTTAAAGTTGGGGCTTGGGGATAAAACCTGCGGGTGAATTTTAACCCTTTTAGTTGGAGCTAGGGGTTGAAGTTTTTAGAGGCTTATTTATTCCTGGCCTTTGCAGTTGTGGCTGGGGGCCAGGGAGCGAATTTCCACACATTTAGGGTTCCGGTTTAGCACAAGCCGGGACCACCCCTGTGGTCTCTTCTAGTTAGAGATCACTCAGGGTGGGAGCCTGAATTGTTTAAGGCTCYGTAAGGCCTTATATTTTTTATAAGGCAAAATTATCAGGGTTCCGTTTTGGGAGCAGCCTGCCGAACCCCGGGAGCCCCGAATAAAAAGKGGGCTSGATAAAATTCGGGGCAGCCGGCGTGATCGGCTTGGGAAGCCGTGGGTGGGTCCGGRACCCACAAAATTGGCRCTCGGACTGCCTGCTGGCAGAACCGGARGCCATYTTGATCAGACTTGCTGTCATTTGTTTGGTGTAAGAATTGATTTAATATTGTATTGAGTTATATTTGTTTGTAATTAATTTTATTAATATTGCTTTGTGTTGATATTATTTGYGGTTTTGAATTTGATATATTGATATTACCTGACTTTCGGAATTGATTGTCTGGAATTGATTGTAAATAGTGTATTATATGATAAAGTATAAAATAGATTGTAAAATTGTGTAGATTGCACTTAATAGGATTTAAGTATTGTCTATTTACGTAGTATTTAATTGTACATATATATACAGAGATTGTGCTTCGGTGTTGTACTTGTATTATTAGCGTTAAAATTTGTATATAGTAAGGATTAGATAGAGATTGTACTTACCTGTTAATTGTATTGTGATTGTGCACAAAAATGGGTGCCTGCGCCACGCGGCTTGCAGAGCCCCAGGAGCTGCAGCATTTGCRGTCAGCTCTCTCTGACCATCAAGTGGAGTGGAATGAAGTTAAAGCTATTATAAAGAAAATGGTAAAGAAGGGTTTGATAAGTGATAATCAAAGCCTTCTAGATTATTCCACTTGGAAAAATTGGGAACAGGAGATATTGAAGCAGTCAGGCGGCTCTTGGATGAAACAGCTCCAGAGGAGGAGCAGGGCTGCAAACTGCTTAAAGATCTCCAGACTATTAAAAAGGTCTGAGGTAGTTGCTTATGTAAAAACAAATAATTCAAAAATGGGTTCAACATTACCTGTTAAAGAGATTGTTTTCCGCCCAGCAATGGGAGGTTGGCAAACAATCTCTGGTAAACCGTCTGTTCCACCTGCGCCGACAGACAAAATAGTTTTAAGGACACCAGCTCCAAGACCGCCATCTTATGAAGAGAGTGATCGGGGAGCTCCTACCTGTGCGACGGCCGGAAGTGGAGTGCCCCCCACGCCATCTTGCTCAGTGGGGTACACTCCTACAGCTCCTCCTCCTTTGACCAATGAGGTCCTAGAGGGTGGAGCTGAGGCTCTCCCAGAGAAACAAGAATCTCCGCCCACAGCTGCCGAGGAACACCCACCCATAGCAACCGAGTCTCCTCCCTCCAGCAGGGAGCCCCCCTCCTCGACAGTGGCAGGAGAAATTACGACTGCTGCTTCAGAGGTTGGGGAGAAAGACGTTCCTCTTAAAGGAGCAGCTACACTCGAGGGCGCCGTTAGGAAACGTTCAAATCAATTAACGAAAGGAGTTGATAATAACAACAATGATGGAAATAAGTGTGAAGTAATAAATGAAAGGGATGAAAAGGGAGAACAAGAAAGGATAATTGAAAAAAGGGTTAAAACTGTTGTTTATCATAATAAGCCTTGGGCAGTACTTGATTGGAAAGAATATGCTAAATTATTAATAACTGAAGGTGAGATGGAATTGGCTAACTTAATTACTAATTTGTCCTTTCCTGTTGTCTTTGACCATGATAACCAAAACTTATTGAGAGGGCGTTTCCAACCCTTCGATTGGAAATTGCTAACGCAATTAAGGTCAATTGTAAAGGAATCAGGCCTTAAGAGCGAGGCAACTTCCCAAATGTTAAATTACATATTTACTAGCAGTTTCCTAGGACCAGATGATATAAGGGTCCTTATGCATGTGCTATTAAGTCCTGCACAGTTCCTAATTTGGGAATCGGTCTGGAGACGGTTGTGCCAAGCCTCCGTAAATGCAATTAGACAGTTAGGAGATCCGCTGTATGGTATTACGTTGGCTCAGTTAATGGGAACTGAGAGCTATGCAACAATGGACTCGCAAATCCAACTGGGTYCCGATATAATTGCAGAAACCATGAGACAAGCGATAGAAGCTTTTCGAACCGCAAGGTTCGATAATGAGGAGCCAGCGTATACAAAAATTACTCAAAGAAAAAATGAAAGCTTTGCTTCTTTTACCGATAGGTTGTTGTCAGCTATGAAATCCGCTGACCTTCCTTCACAGGTGAAGGAGATAGTCGTAAAGCAACTATTAATCCAGAATTGTAACAATGAGAGCAGAGGAATTATTGCTGCTCTCCCACCTGAGTCCACTGTTGCAGATATTTTGGACAGGCTGTCCAGGCTTCCTAACCCTGAGCAATCCATGGCTGCTGTTATGGAAAACCAAAACAGGATCATGGAAGCAATGGTCTCATGTCAGCAGGACCAGATGAAAGCGGTCACAAAATGTCTCAATGCGTGGACCACTATATCCGAAAAGATATCGGCACCAGTAATGGACTCAGCGGTTAGAACTGCTCGATGTTATGATTGTGGAAAAGTAGGACATTTTGCACGGAGCTGTAATTCTAGACTTAATGATCGACAGAACAAAAGGAGGGTAAATTGGGCAGATCAGCCACCTAAAACAGAGCCTCCAAAAAACGGGAAGCTGAGCGCGTTCAGGGCACGCGCGACGAAACAAATGAGCCCTTGAGTGATATTTGTCAAGCAAAATCTTGCGACCGTATGGGACAATCATCCACCAATGATTGGGAAATAGCCTTTATAGAAGCTTCTCGAGATTTGACACTGACCAAAGAAGTTGTACAAGAGATATTTTGTAAATGTGATCTCTTGGAAAATTCTGTTAACTTGGTGGTAGGGGACGCCTTGCATACACCTCCTGGACTTCAGGTGGTGCCAGTCATGGTGTCTAATCCCACCTCACGAGAAATTATGGTCCCAGTAATCCCAAGATTTTGTCCTTACTATATTAAAAGGGGAGATATAATAGCCCGAACGATAATGTTTAAAGGATCGCAAGAGGACAATTCAAGAGCCTTATTGCCATGACGATGAATGATCGCCCGGTAACAGAGGTTAGACTGAAATTGGGGGATTGTGAAAAGACAATATCCGCCCTCCTAGACACTGGATCTGATATAACCATTGTCAATTTAAAGGTATGGCCCTCTATGTGGCCGCTACAGGGGTCTTGGACCCAAGTGGAAGGAGTTGGTGGCCATTGTGCCCCATTAAAAAGCAAGCTTCCTATATCAATCATCGTGGAGGGAAGAGAGTTGGAGGTTGTACCAACAGTAATGCGATTGCCTGAAAAATTACCGATGCTCTTGGGGAGGGATGTGCTATCTAGATTAGGCATATACTTATCCAATGAAGCGTCAAATTTACCCTATGGGGCCCTGGGGGATGGAAATTCCCAATTCAAATGGAGTGGGCCAGTGACCACCCTATATGGACCCCCCAGTGGCCCCTAAAGCTCTATCAATACAACGCAGCATTGGATATTGTAGGGAAGGAACTAGAAAAGGGACACATAGAAGTATCAACCRGCCCTTGGAATTCCCCTATTTTTGTTCACCCTAAGAGGTCCGGGGAATTTCGACTATTACAAGACCTTAGACGAATTAATAAGATCCTGAAGCCAATTGGGAGTCTCCAACTGGGGATGCCGGCTTTGTCGGTTCTCCCGGAAGAATGGCCTCTATTAGTTATTGATATAAAGGACTGTTTTTTCAACATTCCTCTTCACCCCCAAGACAAAGAAAGATTTGCCTTCACGATACCTGCCATTAATAGGGATCGACCCGACCTACACTTCCAATGGCRGGTCCTTCCCCAAGGCATGAAAAATAGTCCCTCTATTTGTCAATTGTACGTTTCTATGATTTTAAGCCCTTTACGAAAATTATGGCCAAAAACGATAATATTGCACTACATGGACGATCTTTTGTTATCACAAGAGCATCCCTTTTCAGATTCCCAGGAAGCACTACTGTTAGAACAACTTAATCGGTTTGGTATGGAAGTAGCTAAGGGTAAGATCCAGCGAGTAAGTCCATACAATTATCTTGGATGGATAGTAGATAGTCGCACCATAAGGCCTCAAAAGTTATCATTGCATTTCCCTCTAAAAACGTTGAATGATATACAGAAATTTATGGGGGAAATTCAATGGTTACGGCCACTTGCTGGACTAACAGATGAGGAATTAGCTCCTTTAAGATCATTGCTTCGTGGAATAGATCCATCTAAACGAATCTTCCTTTCCAATGAACAGAAGGAATGTATACAAGATGTGGCCCAGAAGATACTGAATAGGACTGTTTCTAGGCTTAACCCAGAGCGACCAGTAGATCTATCGATACTGAAAACTCCGTCTGGATACTTAGGGGCTGTCACTCAACTTGGTGTTAATAAGTCTTATACCAGTCGCGAGCCTGATGTACAGGTGTTAGAATGGATATTCGCTTCTTATAATCCGCCAACATCTGTCCAAGAGCAAATAGAGGGGCTGGCTTACTTAATAAAGAAGGGGAGAAACCGTATAAACCAAATTACAGATTTAGAGCCTGAGACTATATATGTACCTATTAAATTGGACGATCTGCAATGGGTCTTAAGTCATAATTATGCATTACAATCAGCAGTTCTAAATTATCCGGGCTCTATAGCACTTAAACCACTGCTATCGAAATGTTTGAAATGGGTGACCAATTGGAATTGGATTCAAAAGAAATTACTATCTCCCAATTCCTTTGCCACAGGCTGTGACATGTTTTACAGATGCAGGGCRTAAGTCCCATTCTGCATCATTAGTATGGATGGGGGACCAAGATTGGAATTCTGAGATCATTGAGGGAGAATCCTCTGACTCCCTGCAAACCTTGGAATTAAAAGCAGTAGTCAGAGCATTCGAAAAGTGGTCAAATTTCCCATTAAATGTAGTCTCGGATTCCTTGTTTGTAACTGGCCTTGTCTCTAGAATCGAATATGCTAAGGTTAGAATATTACGTAAGGAGAACTTATTACGTTTGGTGTTACGATTGAAAGGTGCTATRGAACATCGCACTCTTCCTTATTGCATAATACATATCAGGAGTCACCAGACCTCCTTAGGTTTGGCTCAGGGTAATAATAAGGCTGACGAATTAGTATCCACAGTAGTCACTTCGCCTACTGACCAGTTTAAGGCCGCAAGGGAATCCCACGATCAATTCCACCAAAATGTGAAGGCGCTCTGGAAGTCATTCAATATTTCCAGGAATGACGCCAAGGGCATTGTGAGATCTTGCCCGCGGTGCAGCAGAATTGGGCCAGGGCTAGGAATAGGGGTGAACCCTCGAGGTTTAAATCCTCGAGAACTCTTCCAATCAGATGTCACCCACTATTCCCCCTTTAAGAAACAGAAATATGTCCATGTTAYCATCGACACCCGTAGCCACTTCCTGTGGGCTACAGCGCAGTCTGGAGAAAAGGCATCGCACGTAATTAGACATTTTCTTCAAGTATTTTCTATTATGGGGGTACCCCAGCAGATAAAAACCGATAACGGTCCGGCATTTGTTAGTGCATCTGTTAGGAGTTTCTTTCAGAAATGGAACATTAAACATGTTACTGGGGTTCCATATGTACCAACTGGCCAAGCCATCATAGAAAGAGCTCATAGGACGCTAAAAGAACAGCTAGACAGATTAGAGGAACCTGATTATTTTGTCAAACTTCATAAGGCACTGTTTGTAATTAATTATCTTAATATATATGAACCGGAGGAATTACCTCCTGCGGCAGTTCATTTTTCAGGTCCTCAGCCCAGAAAGGAACCGGYGATGATGGTTAAGTATCGACATCCTCGAACCGGGATTTGGGACGGACCGGCCAAAGTCCTTTTTATGGGCAGAGGCTACTTCTGCGTGTCTACCAGCGAGGGTCCCTTGTGGGTGCCCTCAAGATGGACTCGTCCTGTCCTGAATTCCAAAGATAATAAGGACAATTAATCTTTTCTTTAGGTACCGGAAATGGTTTGGATCCCTATACTGCTTTTATGCACCACCATCGATGCTATAGGCCTTATGGGCCCGATMGAGAACACATTCCAGCAGAATATCTGGATCCGTCGAGCAAAAGAAAGCGGAGAAGAGAGCATGTGCATTTCGGCTGCTCATCCTGGAAAAGAACTTTTTCCAGCTAGGCTGGGGAAACCGCACCTCAACGTTGCTGACTTTGCTGCCTATTCTACAGGGTCCTGCAATACCGATATGGACATGGCAACCTGCTCAGTGGTCCTTCTTGCTAATTTGTCAAAAAATCTCTCCGCCCGCCCACCTGAAATAARGTTGGCAGGGGTGGCTGGAATAGGTAAAACTACAGATCCCAGGGATCGAGCATGCCTTATATTTGGGCACAAGTATTTCGCCATCACCTCAAACTATGTTCGAGCTCGGTCGCCTTCCTACTACTTCGATGTGTCCCCCGAGAAGTCATTTAATTTTGGGGAAGTGGATGGCTTTTGTGGGACACTACTGGACACAAAAAATGGCAATAAAACTACCTCCTTAGGGGCTTACGGTGTTGCCCGCCAAGATTCCCTCCTATATAACAAAGATACTTCCAAGGCCCTGCCACCATCTTACTATCTAATTTGCGGGGACAGAGCCTGGAAGGGAATCCCGAAGGACGCCTATGGAGGTCCGTGCTACATAGGCACGATAACAATGGCCAGTCCCCACCATGCAACCATGAATAGCTCTCTGACCTTGCAAAGAAGTGACAAGAAGCCTGTATCTCGTGTTAGGCGCGACCTCGACTTACCACCCGACTGTAATGATAAAGTTACTCTTCTGTCAAAAGGCGCCCGAATAGCCCTTTCGATTTTCATTTCGGGGGCTGCAGCGGGCGAAGCCCTTAAAGAAATTGCAAGGGTYGCGTGCTGGAGTAAAAAGCAATTTAATTTAACGGGAGTCGCATTACAGGAGTTATACCAGGACGACGAAATCTTAAGAACTGCCGTCCTGCAAAATAGAGCAGCGATAGATTTCCTCCTCCTAGCGCATAACAAGGGCTGCTCAGAATTCGAGGGTCTTTGTTGTTTCAATTTATCACTACCTGGCCAATCCATCCCGTCCCAGTTGTCCGAATTAAGAGCTAATCTCCATAAAATCACTGTACAATCGKATGATTTTTCCTCATGGATTTCAAACAGAATCAAGGCACTGGGGCATTGGTCAGTGGGATGGCTAAAGGTTCTTGTTCAATGGGTTGTTATTGTTATAATAGTTGTATTTGTTGGATGTTTGTTGTTCYGATGTATTTCCTCTAGGATTCAAAAGGCTGTAACTGCTACCGTTACTGTAGCGGCAGCGGTAACAGAGGAACCAATATACATGAATATGAGACCTATTTCCTGTAAACCCCCTGAGTCAATCCAGGAGACAAGTTTGTGAGCTTCTGTTATTTGAACTTCTGTTTTATTGTTTTCTGAAAGTTCATGCCAGTAAGCAGTTTTAATATGTCTTCTACCGTTACTATGTCTGTTGTTTCTAAAGGTTGWAGCGTTAGTGGATATTGTTGTTATGTTGAAATGTATCTATAATGAGACCCATCTTGAGCAAGAAAAAGAGGGGGATATGTTGCAGGCCATCATTAACCCCATAGTATGCTCAAGATGGGTCCCATGTCGTCCCATGTCGTCCCATGTTGATTAGTTGTGTCTATTTGTCATT
>PTEX01000750.1:0-19675 GCA_003342815.1 Eudromia elegans
AAAAATGGAGAAGGAAAATACAAATGCAGGCTTTTAGAGAAATGAAATTGAAGGACATGTGGAGAAAAAACAATAGAGTAAGATATTAGTAGTATAGGTTCAGTATCACAGTGTAAATTAATTCACCTACTACTGTGAAAACTGCTGTAATATGTTTAGATATACAACAGAAGAAAAAAAAAGTATGTTAAATGTGATGAGACACATAAAATTAATTCAGTAAATTTACATACTCCATCAATTTCGGTCAGTCTTTAAAGACAAGAAAAACATAATGAGTTATTTGGTGCTAGGGAAAAGTTTTCTGAAAAATTCTGCACTCTGAAGAAATTTTGTCTGATTACAGACAAAAAAATCCAACTTATGAGAAAATCTTAGCTTCTCTTCTGTAATAGACCATTAGTCCTTCTTGGATTGGTTTAATTTTGTTTTGTTGTGAGGATGGGAGAAGGGAATATACCTAAATAGACTATATATATATATTTTTTTTTTTTTCTGCTTGGTTGTCTAGATATTATTGTGATAAAATGACTGCAGAAAAAAAAACTCATGTCTCTCTCTGAGTAAAGGTGAAGGAAATTAGAAAATAATGTATTTTCTGTACTGCCCTTATTATTTTTCTTAGTTTTATGGAAGCAGCATGAAGCATGATAGCAAAAAAAATACTACATACAATTTAGTTAAATGGTATTTTTCTTCTCAAGGTAATTCTTTTTCACCTTTCATTAGTTGTTGAATTGTGTCACATGACACTCATACTGAAAGTGAATGACTCTTAGTGTGTATGTTGAGTACATATACTAAATATAAAGAAAAAATCATTCGGGGATCTATTTTAAAGAACTATTGAAGGTAATAAAAATGTGAAGATCTTCAAATCGTAAAGTGAAAGTCTTTCTGGAGATAGTAAGAGGCCAAGGACATGTAGGAATAAATATTGCTTTTCATTGTGCTTAACTGCTCCTTTACTTAGATTGAGTAAAGCTCTCAGTCACGTAGCTAAACTCCTTGAGGATCAGTATTCATATATTCAAGAAGTTGGTTGATTCATTGCCTAGAATGACCAAGGGGTTGAGACTAGAAAAGTAAATGATGATGAAAGATCTCCATCTGCTACCCTCTGGCTTAAGCAGAGTCACTTAGAGCTTGTTGCCCAGGACTCTTCTAAGAAGCTTTGCACATCCTCAAGGGTGGAGATATCCTCTCTTGGTAACCTAGTCTAGTGCTCAGTTACTCTCACAGTAAAAAAAATAAAATAAAATAAAATAAAATAAAATAAAATAAAATAAAATAAAATAAAATAAAATAAAATAAAATAAAATAAAATAAAATAAAATAAAATAAAATAAAATAAAATAAAATAAAATAAAATAAAATAAAATAAAATAAAATAAAATAAAATAAAATAAAATAATCTCATGTTCATATAGGAATTTGTTTTCTGGCTTGTACTGTCACTGGGCACCACTGGCAAGAGTCTGGTCCTGTCCTTTTTTCAACTTTCCGATATTTAGTCACATCAGTAATATGTCCCTCAGTCTTCTCTTTTCCAGACTGAACAGTCTCAGTTCTAAGGTTTCATCACATGAGAGAAGATGAGTTCATTAACCATCTAGGTAGGATATAGGACTTGCCCCAGTATCTCCATTATTTTCTTGGGCTGGGGAGTGTGGAAATAGTACTGGAAAGTGCACTGAAGGCATCACCAGGGTGAGTAGAGGGTGAGGAGCACTTTCTTCAAACTGCTAGCTATGTTTTTGTTTATGCAGTCCGGGATATCTTTGGCCTTACTGGCCACAAGGGCACAATATTGGTTCAGAACTTGTCCACCGAGATTATTTTTTGTCAAGACCATCTGTCTTTCCAGACCATCCTCCCCACCCATACTGGTGCATGGGCTTACTCTTCCCTAGGTGCTGTACTTTGCAAATCTCTTGATGGAACTCCATTTGCTAATCTCTCAAGGCTTTTGAAATCCCTCTGTATGTCAACAACTCCGTCTGATGTATCAGATAATCCTCCCAGTTCTGTATCATCTGAAACTAACTGAGGGGACACTCTATCCCTTCAAGTAGGCCGTTGATAAATCTCTGCACCTACGCTGTACTCATCCTTTACCAGGCTCATTGGGATGGACCATTCTTGAGCTTGGAAGAGGTGAGTCTTGAATATCAATCAGCTTTCCTGGACCCTCCTCCTTCTATGAAATTTGTCGATCCTGTTTCCCTCAAGATGTTTATCTCCAAAGTGGGTCTTCTGGTGCCCAAGGTGGCAGGGACAGTTATTCCAACAGCTGCTGGAGAACATTCCTGGATCTTTTTGCTTGAGGAGGTGGTTCATTGCCCTGAACTGAAGCAAAGACCACTGCTTGCAACCCTGCTGCAGAAACTGTTGTGTCTACCGACTGGATCTGCTATCTTGCTCCTGATATAAGATGGAGATGTGTTTCATAGAGAATCTGCAACTCCTTCAAAAACCTGGAATATTTAACAAATCTTTTGACATTAAGAAAAGCTTAAAATTTTATTCCAAATGGGTAAAATATACAATAACACTCATTAACTGTAAATATACATATATGTGCACAATTATCCTTTATTCAAATATTTTATAGAAAATACCACTATACAGAAAAATCTGACTACATTCAGTAGAGGATAATAATTTAAAGTAGCATGCTATGAAGTAGAGACAAAAAATACTTAAATTTATGAGCCTAAATATTAATGAACATTAGGAATCTGAGTTTGAAAATTATTATGCAGTGAAAAAATAGGTTTACTGGGAAAGATAAAATACATATTTTCCATATAGAAAGATGAAGATGAAAGACTGTCTTAATTTCTATACAACAGAATAGATATTTTTATTATTTATTTATTTTTCCCCATGTGAATACCATGTCTATCCTGGTTGATTTCTTCTCAAAGAGGATAATTCTTTTTTAAGGTCACACACAACGCATAAAACACCTTGTTCTTACTGAGCTATAAGAAACACCCTACAGTCCTTACTTCAATATATCCTTTCTTTCCTTTGGGAAGCAGGTTCTCACGGAATTATCATCAGTAAAACTTACTCTTCATGAACAAACCTGCTCTAGTATTTACATCATCTGGAAAGGTTAACTGTAGAAGCCTTAGCAGGGACAGGGAAATGCAAGGAATGCACTTCATCATCTGAGCTCTCTTTCATCACTGTGCAATAGCAGTTGCCAAGCAGAACCACATTTGGGGGAATTCAGGAATAAATCTCTACTTTGATCCACAGACCTCAAGGTCATTTGTGAAATGGGTACGTGTATTTCACAGAGAAGGAGAGAAGGGCTGACCCCAAGTTAAAATGACTGCTATTATTTTCAAACGCACTCTAATCCCAGAATGAATTTAGCTCTCTGCAAGGCAGCACAGCTGCCAGAGATTTGGATGAAAGCTTCCTCACATCAAAGGCCTCAAGCAATTTTATTTCTTCTTGACATGTTGTAAAGCTGAGCACACAGAAAATCATCCAGATATGCATTACCTTACGTTTATTTTTAGAATTTAAGCATATTGAGCTATGGAGGGAGATGGGTTAGAGTTGTTCCCATCTGGGAGATACATAGTTGAATTTCATTGTTTCCTTTTTTTGCTTATAATTTCCTGGTAGTATGTGACATTACCCGTAGGGTTTTTTTATTTTATTTTTTTTTTATAGTAGGAAAACAAGAGAGTCAATCAGGTCTTCACTACCTGTCATTGGTTCAATATAACATGGTCTTGAAAGATAAGAGAGGGAAAGAAGTCTTGTTTAGGCAGTGACTAAGACAGTTTAATCATTACGTTTTTGGCAGATCATCAAATATCTATTTACATTTATTTGTGAGCTCTTTGAGGCAGAGTTAATAGTTTCATTGAAGGGTTCTACAGTTTCTGATTTGATATATCCCATCAAGTAGAAAATCACTAGAAAGAAGATAATTTCTGGTAATTCTTATTCTGTTAGTATCGTCAGCTTGTGAGTGAAAAACACCAATATACATAACATACGATCAATTCTGTTAAAACGCAGTCTGGACCTTCTGGGACATGTTCAGCTTGTTAGGCTTCAAAGTCTCTGAGGAGATCTTATGAGCTAATGATCAGGCAAATATTATAAAAAGAAGGATATTTTTGAAGCTCTTGTTAGGACTGAGAGAATCCAAATGGACAATGATCTCCACGGAATACTAAGTTAGAACTATATCTACTAAATACAGTCATGAAAGCCTTTTTTTTTTTTTTTTTTTCAAATGAGGGACAAAAGGAAGGTTCAACATCTCTAAAAAACTTATCAACCCCCAGAAAGAGCGTTTGAAGAGAAGAAGTCTCCTAAGTATCTCATT
Source organism: Eudromia elegans (assembly GCA_003342815.1). Classification (NCBI taxonomy): domain Eukaryota; kingdom Metazoa; phylum Chordata; class Aves; order Tinamiformes; family Tinamidae; genus Eudromia; species Eudromia elegans. The sequence goes on from PTEX01000750.1 coordinate 4,364, forward strand.
TGGAAGATAAAGAGCAACTGGAAGAAAAATATTTACTGAAAATAAGATTTGGGGCTTTATTTTAGTATTTTTGCATAGATGAACAAAAGATAAACAATGTAACCAAAGATGAAGTTTCTGAGACTTTGACTTTAGGTCAAGAAACTTATAAATAATGAGAAAATCCGCTAAAAGAAAGTTATTTTAACATGGAAAGACTAGATGACTTGGATCTGTTGTGCCTGATTTGAGAGATAATATTAAATTCATTAGATGCCAATAGTGCAAAACTCTAAAAATATGGACCTAGACAGTCACACTAACTTTTAAGACAGGAAAAAGAAAAGAAAAAAACATAAATGTGGAAAAAAAAATCATCTTCATTTTATGGGATGTCAGAAGGTATCATTTTCCGACAGGGTTGGATATTACTGTTCCTAGCTTCACATGAATTACTTCTGACTCCTTGACTATCACATATCTATAAAAAAAAAAAAAAAAAAAGGTACATAAAGAGAAACCCTACTAGCAGAAAACCATGTGATGGAGTAGATGCTAATTAACTCATGCTGGCAGAATTCACTCCTTCTTTTTATAAGTGAAGTTTGGCATGCAGCTGTGACCATAGAACTATATAAATGCCATTCAATTATGCCAAGGAAGAAGGATCTTTATGCATTGCCTGCTCGGGCAAAGAAAATATCCATCATGTGCGGCTAAAAGGTCTTTTAAGAATTTGCCTATAATACCCATTGTCATATCCATAAATAAGGGTTCTTCTATTTGTTGCACATTAGTAAGGATGAAGCAATAGCACAAAATATTATGAAGCCAGGATGATTATTTTCTCTGAGAGTCGTATTTTGACAACTTGCCTCATAACCAAACGGCATTAAAATATGCCTATTAATATCCACCCAGAACATGTTTTGGAAAAGTTGTTTTGTTGACAAAGCAACTTGTCATGCTATTATCTTAGCTGAAGAAATCTGCTTTTTAAAGTTAGTTCTTAATAAATGTTTTTTAAAGTTCCATTATTGCCATGATTGTTAAAGGAGAACAATAGGTTGCATGCACTGAGACGGTGAAAAATATAACAGAATTGATTTATCAGAAGCATGATTTAGCATGGAAAGGAAGTGATGGGTGAGTGGCTAGAGATTTTATCATTGTGAACTAAAAATATACAGAATGACTCTTAAAAATAACATGAATACAGACACAAAAAAAAGCCCCACTGTGAAACGTTGATATTCTTTCTTTCTGTTTCTTTCCTTTCCTCCTTCCTTCCTTCCTTCCTTCCTTCCTTCCTTCCTAGAACATCCATTGTCAGAGATCCATCAGACAGGACTGTCTCTATCTAAAGGACAGCCAAAATATAGATAAAGGAAAATATTTGCGTGAAACCAGAATAAAGCTTAGCTCTTTTACTTGCACAATGGTTGTCCTAGTTTTAATCTCCCTCCAGAAGGTGGAAACACTTTTATTGGGTCTCTCTGCATGGGAAATATGAGTTATAAAAGGTTTTTCTTTTAATAATTTTTGAAAGAAGTTGTTTTTCCTGTTCATGCATTAAAGGGACACTCAAAATAATCTCTTAAATGTATGCCCTGGAATATCACTGTTTCCTTCCCAGAATTTGGATGACAGAAAAGTTTTCAAAATCATCACTTAAGTGGATGAAGAAAATCAGAATAACAACAAGACCTAAACCGTAATGATTTTGTGAGGAAAGGTCTATGAAATAGTTTTCTGACAGCTATGAAAAACACTGAATGTGAACACTAGAGTGTTGAGATATGTAAATATTTTTCAATGATATATACAACAATGATATATAAAGATTTTTATGTAAGTTAGTAAAATCTTGAGATATATTTGGTAAATAAATATATTATCACATTTTATCAAAATGCATCATTACTATTAGTTTATATTGTGTGTCATTAAAGGTACTAATTGATGATGTTATGTTAGAAATTGTTAGAAAGATTTTGCTTCAAAAAGTTCACTCGTGTGCTCTTTTACAAACAGGTCCTAAATTTGCTGTTTCTCTTGTCAGCTTGAACACGTTTATTCTCTCGCATTGTAAAGCCAGAAGCAAAACAAAATAGCCTTTCTTTCTGCAATGGGAAAAAGAAAGACAGAAAAACAAAAACAAACAAACAAACAAAAAACCCTAAGACATCAATACAGTTAAAGGCTAGAGGTAATCTGAGTATTTTTCAGTAGATAGACTGTAAGGAACCACTACCCATAAAATAATGTGTGAAATGCTGTAATAATTGCATGTCAAGACACCCAGTTACATATTGTGGAAAGCAGGCCTGTGCATAAAAACATTGCAGATCTCTATCCTAGAAATAAATTGTGTTTTTAAATACCATAAGATATAAAGAAATTACCTCAGATTCACCCAGACAATTACAAAATATGTCTTGTACTTTAGAAAATGTTTGTTTATTGCTTTTGCTAAATTGAAAGAGAACAGAAATATTAGCATGATATTAGGGTCTGATTTGATGTGACCCCTCAAAGAGTAATTATGACTCACTCCAGTTGACATTATTGTTGATTGTTAGTAAAATCGAACTCTTGCTGTAGAATATTCTGCTGTCAAGGTCCATGAGGCTTGTCATATATGTGTGCAATAAGGAAAAGAAATTGTCCTTTGTCAACAGGACCAAACCAGTGATCCTAGACTAGAAGATTCATAAGAATTATAATGAAGAAACAATAGGCCATTACATTTCCATTTAAACAACAACAGAATTTATACATTAATTTTTCTATGCATTAGTTTTTACTGAAGTTGAGTGAAAATGAAAATATATTGCATCTATGGCAATGCAATGTACTTTTGCATATGCATATAGAGGAGGTAAAGTTTTATTAAAGGAATAAAATAAGGAATTTTATAAGTAATAAAAGAATAAAAATGCTTAAGGAATGCAAATATTCCAAAATTATTTTAAGTACTAAATAAATACTAAGATCAAATTCTGCAATAAAAATTTTATAAATATTATATAGTGATTCAGACCTTTTTTAATATATTAGATTATTTTAAGTGATGTATTTTCATGCAGTATGTTTGTAGAATAGTAAAGCCTTTCCTTGAAATACATTGTGTGTCCTCTCATCATTTCCTGACTTCAGGACTTCTCAACCCTGGCTGTTTTTTGACACACATGTTGGCAAGAGAAAACTTATGTTGAAAAATCTTAACAAAGCTTGAAGGATTTTGCTTTTAATCTCAGAGGATAACTCTGCTATCTCAGATGAGGACAAAGGCATCGTTGAAAAACCTATCTTCAAAAGAGTGAGTCACCGACTCGGGTGGTGGAGGTTATTTTCACAGAGTTTCACAGTGATAAAATTATACCTTTTCTCTTTATATCAACTTAATATTATAAACCAGGCCTGTGGTACCCACAAATGATCCAGATCCCACCCCAAGAGAAAGAAAGAAAAAAAAAATCCATTTCTCTCCTTCACCTAAGAAAATGAGATTCGACATTGCAGATGACTTTATGATTTCATTGAGTTAGGATTTAGCAGTGTAGGAAGTGAAAAAGCTTTTCTTTAGCATCTAGGGAGAATTAAGGCACCAAAAGAAAATTGCAGTACTGTGCAGAATCTGTCTGAGGGGTGACACTGAGAATGTGTTAATTTTGTGTCTCACAGAGAAAGAGATGAGAGCAGGAAAGTGGACAGAGGGCCAGGCCTCTTAGTACATCTGAATCAGAAATTCTTCAGGGCTGTTCCCAAGTTCATTCTGCTTTACTTCTTACCACTAATTGCTCAACCTGGATGATGATTATGTTTATTTGTGGAAAGAAATCCTGAAATCTCAATTTAATTAGAGTGTCTCACTTTATTTCAGGGCTGACGAGGGAGGAAAAATGTGAAATGCTGTGCTGTTGTCCCAACACTGCAGAAGAACATAATCCATCTTGGCTATTTGTCATTAGAGTGTCTGTAGTACTTCATGCAGGATGAAACTGTTCTTTTTTCCTGTGTCTTGTAGAGCTCCTGGGTAAAAGGTATAGAGACAAGATCCAGCTATAAAGAACCACCAAATTATTTCATCGTTCAAGCTGCTACTCAGTCTAACTTTCATGAATGGAAACACAGGATCTTTGCAAACAGCATATGGTGCTGTTTCTTTCTCCCTTCCTTCCTATCCTCACTATTCTAGGTAAGCTCTACTTACTTCTAGTATGTTTGTTATAGTGTTTTTTTGTTTATTTGCTTGTTTCATTTTACATTTGGATTCTGAATGTAGGTAGCATTGTTTGTTCTTTAGTTCTTCAATAAATCAGCACCTATGCACTTTATTTCCCTCCCCTCCACACACTTTTTTTTTTCCTTTTTCAAGGAAACTGAAAGGATTTGTGCCCGATTTCCAGAGCGGACTAAGCATCTGCAGTGGAAATATTCAAATCTCTTGATCTCTCTGGAATGTCTCTGCTGCCCCGTCTTCTTGCTTGTCTGGTGCCCTTGGCATGGCAGGACAGCCCACGTGCATATTTACACTCCTTCACAGTATAAGGTTGTGTTTGCTGGGTGAGGATGAGATATGGTGAAAGCTGGATCATATATAAAATGGTATAGCTACTGTGATTTATTCAGAACTAAGAAGACTACTGTTAATTTTATTCTCAAACAAAAACACTTGACTACACAATTTTTGCTTTGCTTTTTGTTAGTAAATAGCTTTATTTCCCAGAAGTTAATTAATTCATCATATTATGGTAAATCTTAAATGAATAAGAAAACAATTCACTTGAGAACTGAACAAACTGATCTCCAGTAAATACCACCTTAAAAAACTAGTGAGTCTGAAAATTAATATAGTGGGGATTCCTCTTTCAGGATATTCACTATAACATAAAATACTATTAGCATTTCAAGAGTGTCTGATTTATTTTATTTTTTATGAATCTTATTCATTGTAATTCCTTTTGAAATTACCTATGAGAAATAAAATCAATAACTATAACATGACTGAATACTTGATCTCTAATCTTGTACTATGTACATTTAGTAAATTATCATCATTTTCTAGTTGAATTGCATTTAAGGAGCTGTGTCATGTCAATTAAAATTTATTTCAGGGAAATGGGGGAGAAAGTGCTAAGGTTTGTTTTGAAAATGTTAATGACACATTGTTCCTGGAACAGATCCTAATCTTTCTAAAAGAAAGTGCAGAACTGTCCCTGATTTTTAACAGGATGGAGCTACTATCAATATTTCTTTCTTAAAAGCAGGAAGATTTTATTATTAAAGCTGTTACTCTAGGATTTCATATATATTTTTTTTTTAAAAGAAAGAAATAATAAAGCTCTCAAACACATTGACAGTGAGCAGTTATTTTGTTCTGTTTCATTATTATCAATATCTATTTTATTTGGTCAAGTCTAATAGGAAGACAGAATATTGGCAACAAATGTACAGCTCTGGAGAGATGTCATACGCCTGTGATATCATGTCTAATCCCAATGTTAGCATGTTGAAATGCAAGCTGAAAGCTTGCAGTGGTCATAGGAACTAGTCTTCAGATTCCTAACTGAGCAAGAAAATATTTTAAAGTATGTACTGGAGGAAAAAAAAATCTTTTTGCAAGGTGAAGAAAGACGAAGGAAACTTAGGGACATGACTGAACATTCATGGTGTTGAAGGACTTATGATAGGATTCAGTGATCTTCAAGGTCTTTTCCAAGCATGATAATTCCATGATTTTTGTGATCTTAGTGAACTCTTAACTCCCTGACTGATACGTATCTGTGTATGTAGTATATAGTATATAGTGTGATAAATACATACATATGCACACACACAGTTACAGCACAGTTCTTTATGCACACAGACACACACATATATACCCAAACACACACAAGCAACATTGCGTTTGAAAACCCAGGGTAAATGCATACATAGCTGCCTCTTGACCGCTGGTAACTGGTAAGCAACATTTTGAGTGCAGAACCCAGCACTCCATGCTATTTGCTCTTCCAGATGGGCCAAGCTTCCTCCTCGGGCACAGGCATAAAAATCTGAGATGTGTTCTCTGACTCAGAGAAGAGAAGGGAAATTATTATGTTCCAGAAGAAACAGAGAAAGAACATAAACTACCATTTTTATTGCCCTCTTCCTGTATATAAGCAGCACTGAGCTACGCTTTGTTTAAGAAAATATTTAAGGTCACCTATATATGGAGTTTTGCAAACAAACAGTGATGTTTTTCACAGTGTAATCTTCAATTCTTTGCCTTGCATTTCTGAAGTCATTCAGCCTCCAGTCAGGTCAGTGGGCAGACACAGTAAGTTCGTGTCTTTCTGAAGAAGTCAGCACGGATACACCGTGAACAGCATGTTTCAGTACATGGCTTCAGATAGATCTAAAGGAAAAAAAAAAGTTTCCTGCTCTTGGCATTTTTATTTCTCTTAGCATTTTTATTTGTTATTGTTTTCCTCATACCAGACATTCCTTATGTTTTGTATAAACAAGGACAATAAGCAGCAGTAAGCTGGAAAAAAAAAGACAATTTATTTTTCTGCATGGGAGAATCTAAACTATAATCATTTTACAAATCTTTTATCCAAACATCTACATGGATCAAATTTCTCAGTTTGTGGATATAATTCCTTGTCACACATCTGCCTCCGCAGAAGGACTCTTATATGTTCATAATATAATAACAATATGTTATATTAATATATAGTTCACTAATAAAAGGTAGCATGTCATTGCTAGCATTAATTTTTTTTTTTTTTTTGGAACTCAGACAGGATTTTCCTAGAGACAGAAATTAACTGGCGTCATACAAGTCTTTTGCACAGTGTAGGCATGTGGAGTAGCTCTAGGTGCCTGCACATTGCAGATATCCAGCTTTCCAGCTGTTTGGGCTTATAAGGAGTTCATGGTGAAACTGAGTGTTTGTATTTACTCTAATTTAAGCACAGTTTATTGAGTGAGTTACTGAAGTATTCATTTGCTGCAAATACTTTTCTTCCTTTAGGTAATGTCTAAATCTTAACTATTAAAAATCTTGAATGAGTCACCAATCATATTATCTATCCTCACACGGGAGATTTACGGTTTCAATTCTTTTGTATTTTTCAACTACACAAGCATGAACAAGTAAGTCAAATACGAAAGGCTAGTTTTTACACCGTTTGCTGCCAACTTCCTGATATAGAAGCGTGTTTTTTGTGCTATAATCAAGTTTATCTAACTCAAAAAAATGACAAGACAAGAATATGCTGAGCATATACTCTTTTGTGCTTGTGGCTTTCAAGACACAATCCTTCAAACCTTGGTCGTCTCATTACTTTATTTCCAATGATTTATAGTGATAACAGTCATGTTGCAAATCACCTTGTTATACCATTAATTAGCAAATGAAATTATTTGTTCAGCCTTGTAAAATGAATGTGAATATAAATTCACAAGTCCAGATAAAACTAGACATAATTGCTCCCTATCAGAACAAAATTTAGCAGTGGTATTGGTCTTCTTTTTTCCACACACAATTAGGATGGATGAGTATTCAGATATTTTGATGGTTGCAAATATTTAACTACATCTCCATCTAATGATCTCACAGATGATTTCTGTGGAAGTGGAGTGCGTTGACAAGGTTTTTGAACCATTTTTCTCATCTTGCCCTCATTGTGCTCCACTGTTTTCTTAGTTGTGTCTGAGGCAGTTACTAAGAGAAAAAGGAGAACTCAGACATCCCTTTGATGGGGACGTATTTATGCAGCACTGAGATTTAGCCAGAGAACAATGATGAAAATGTTTACTGCTCCTGTTCTGTGAGATATGGTCAATATTTGAGATGCCCAAAAGATAGTAAGTGTGAGCATTTAAATATAATCTTTATCCATTGCTATAGGGGAAGACACTTGATTTCATTTGTTTACCATTTCTAAAGTCAATTAAACAAACAAAGATAATCAGAGGTGCTATAAAGGGCCCTCCTCTTTTTGGTTTGCCTTGAAAAATATAGTAGAAAAGAGAATAGGCATCTTTCCAAAACACCAGTATTTGGAGTCTTACTGTGTCTTTTTGTAGGTAGGAAATTAATGTGGGCATCAAGATGGGAAGAGAGGACACTCCGGTGTTTCCATTAATCTGGCTCATGAAGCCCATGCTATAGAAGTTATCCAATATCCACCTATGGGGATCTGACTGTCCATTGTCATTATTTGTCGCAAAGGGGAGTAGAAAACAGCCTCAGGATTGAATAACTAACTCAAGGCCACACACATCTCCTGTGATTCCATTCATTTTGTGTTTACTTTGTGAAAGATTGAAATCAGTTTATCACTTTATCAATTAAAAAACTGCTTATCCTGAACCAGTCTTCTATTTACTGGAATTGCCTTAAATATATATTGGAGAATACAGAATCTATACTTTATTTTCTCCTTTTAATCAATTTATCTCTAAAATTCTAGAGTTCCTACTTTAACTACATGAGAGAAAAGAGAAGAAAAATAAAAAAAAACCCTTTCTCCTTTAAACAGAATAAAAAAACTAATAAAAATTAAGACAAAAGTTTTATAATTCATTATTGACTTTCTTCCTGTTTTGTAGATTAATTATATTTCATGGAACCAGAAAATTAGGATATCTCTTCTGCAAATTAGATCTTATTAATACATATCCATCTACATCTGAACAGGGTGTAAATGAGGGTCAGTTATAATCATTCATGGAATATTTTCAACTACATAATTAGCCATATTTTTTTCCTATTTTCTTTTCATCAAAGGGGAAATGACTCCACTCCGAAAAGGACTGTCATGTCTCGGTGGGATTATAGACCACAGTGCAAGCAAATCTGATAGATTAGTTGCTCAATTCACAGGAATCCTCCTGCCTCATTAACATCCTCACCATCTTCAGTAACCACCTCTGACTCGAGGTAAAAGTTTGCTTATTCTGCTGAGGAAAGAAAAATGCATTTATGCGTAACTTGAGAGTACATTCTGTCTTTCTTCAGGAAAACAAGGAAAGTAAAGGTCTTCTCTGGACTATAGGCTACAGCCTACTCCATTCATGATTAGTGAGCAAACCCGTTCAAGAACCCATGAAGCCAATAGTTATCTTCAGATTACTCCCAATGATAAAGCACAGGAAAAGTACGACTTTTCACAGGGAGGGCATGATACAACTGAGAAGAATAAGATAACTCGTTTTGTCTTTCTCCATTCTACACTCTGTTAGTTCCACTGATTAGCTCCACTGTGATCTTTCTAGGTGAAAAATAGCCGTGCATTTCTTTCTCCTCTTAATCGTAATGAATATAGATTATTTGTTTATTTATTTATTTTTCATCTTGGAGCCTTATCTAATTTATATATGCTTAATTGAGCACATCATTAAGAACATGAAATTATATCCTCCTCTTTGCTTACTTCCACCAGCCATAATTTACAACAGGAAGAAGGCAAGGAAATAACCACATTAATTTTTCAAAGGTTCATAGGTAATATTAAAGCCCTCATTATAGAAATAACAAAACTTTCAACTGGAAAGAAAAGCCTACATATACAAGAAATTTTCACTGACACACATGGTAGCATTGATTATTAGAATTCTCCACTCCTGACCTCTGAAAGTTTTGGAGATATTGTTTGGATATAATGTTTTCTGAGATTTTCAGTCTTCCAAGGTTCAGTACTCACATATGATTTATAACTATATTCAGCTTATGACAACCCCAAATTTCAAAATCAAATAAATTATTCTCCTATTTTTTTCAGGTTATTTATTAGATTATTTCAGGTTATTATATTAGATTTCACATCTAGAGATAATTCCCATGTTTAACCTTATAACACAAATAATATGAAATATTCCTCCAGTATAATTATGTAAATATCCAGGGGGAAAATAAAATAAAATAATGGCATACTTTCAAAGATTGAGTAGTAACATTAATGCTTGCAATATGCTTTTGTTTTTGGTGAGATTATCTGAAGATCAGATTGTCTGAAGAGTGTTCATTATTCTGAAAGACTTTGATTATATGATTTTTTAAAATTCTTTAACATCTCTGTTGGAAAATGAAACACATTTTATGTTGTTTAAATTTCATGTACTCAGAAAAACTCTTAACATTCTGTTTTCTGGTCACTGACTTAATCTTTAAAAACTTAAAAATGAACATTTATCTTTCATAAAAATTTAGGAAAATAGCTTTTTGTTCCAACTAGTGAGTGACTCCTAACAGGGAGAGCTGGGAAGTCTTACCAGGAGGTTTAATGATTTGATCCTAGTAAGGCCCAAAAGGAATCTAAATCCCCTTGAATACATATCGTACTGAAACTTTTCTCAAAGACAGCTCAATCAGCCATTTCACTTAGCAGGGAACTCACTGGGAAAATAAAATTATCTCCTGCAGCTTCAAAACAGAAAGTTCTGCATGGAATTTTATGTTCAAAAAACCCTAAAAATCTCCCAGTAACAGCTGCTGAACAAACCTGACCTAAATCAGTTAAAAGTCTAAATATACATTTTATCTGGTTCCTACCAGGTCCAGGTGTGCTCAAAAATGGCTGTAAACATACCAAGAAGCTTATAAATTTCAAAAACTTATGGAGCTTTTAGGCTTGCAAGCAACAGGAATAGAATTATTTCTCCATATTTCACTTAGATTTAACCAAAGTAATTCAAGCTTTGCCAAGAGCACCTGCCCTGAAAAGACTTCCAATTGAAAGAAACAATGGATGAAGAGTGATTTTGTGTCTTATTGTGATTTAAGAGACTGTAACATTGAACAGTGTTGAATAATTGAACAGCAGATGATGAAGAAAAATCTGGAAACTCATAAACTCATTCTAACTTTTCAGGTCTTATCAAATTAATTCAAAAATCAGATGGCTCATTTTCAGGTAAGGAAAAAAAAATCTTTTAATACTTCTGCTGTGATTATATGTTGTATTCTGAGTTTTGGTTGGCCATGGCCACACTGCAGCTAGAGCCAGGGTTAAGAAGTTCAAGGATGACACTTGTATGACTATAAAGTGCAGGCATTCACAGGCATTCACATGCAGGCCTACCATGAATTTGAACAAGATTACTGTTTTTCCAAAAGAAAGGAATATGTTCCTAGAAATTTTCATAAGTAGAATGAGATAAGAATGTCCATTGATGTATTGATATTATTCTTACAGATGCAACCAAGGCCTTGTTCTTGGCCTTGTTGCTGGCTTAATGCTGAGGCTGCTGTAAAGGATTCTGCAAAGAATTTCCAGTAGCTTCATTACAGTAGTTTCCTAACAAGTCAGACAGCCAGTGTTGTTGTTTCAGTCCCAATGTAGTTCTGTTTCTTTGTTCTTCATATATGTACGTGTGTGTGTATTTTTATACATATATATACAATTTATATATGCATATATATGTATTTATGTATATAGATAGATTGAAGCACATGTATTTCCTTTGGTACAATATTCCAGCCAACTGAGGTCTCTGATTTGTTGCTTTTCTTCCAGCATATATACCTTCCTGCCCCATGTGGTACCATCCAAAAACTTGGCATGGGTTAATTTAAACATTAAGCATATTAAATAAATGCTCCCGCGCAATTAGTTTCCACATCAGATGAAATCAGATTGGTCTGACTTCAAATACAATTTATCCATGGTAATTCTGTGATTATTTCCTTTATTATTATTATCTGTCTGCTTCCTGCTTTTTTTTTTCTGTTTGACTAGGTTTTTTTTGTCTTCTACACATGTTCAAGGACTGATTACAACTCTATGGAAATGCTCTACCAGGGTTCTAGGAAATATGACCATGAAAAAACAGGAAATCAAGTAGAAAAAAAAAATCCTGGCAGAGTGTTTTAGAAAAAAAATTCATAAGAGGCATATTTCATATTTTCAGGAATACCTTTAAAACAGAAAAAAAACAAACAAACAAACAAAAAAACCCACAACAAAACAACAACAACAAAAAATTTACTTCATACACTAGTTTGGAGAATATCCTTTACTTTTGTAATCTTTGGATAATATTCAGATCAGAAAAAGATGCATCTGAGATTGCAAATGCACTTATTCAATTCAACAACTAAAAAGTTGATTGAAAAATTTTTATATTATCTCAACAAGTTATTGCTATTATTTTGTTTCTTATATGATGATATGTGGCTTTTTATATACAATTACGTTAACTTAATTGCTTACCAGACCAACTGGCTAGATCTTCTATAAAGAGAAAAGAAACATGTAATCCGATTATTTGTGTCTAGTCCATTAGTTTTTACTAACTAATCATATCTATTTCACTCAAATTATGTTGGAGGAGAGTATGTAAACTGTCAGTATTTTCCTCTCTCATTTCAGATGCAGAATGCAACAGTCTCTAAGAATATTCACTATAAATATATAAAAATTTCTTATAATTGCTTAAATAAGTTTTTTGTGTAGTATTAAGAATTTTTGCTAAAAAGTGAATTAATGCAAATATTTGAACACAATAAAATTAAAAAAGAAGGAAAAATCAATTGAAATAATATTGAAATTAGAAAATATGGTAAACTCTTACATGACAAGAGCCATGAATGAAAATATTTGTTTCTACAAAATACTTTTCACTGATTCAACTTTGAGAGATTTTTTTTCTCTTATCATAAGGATTTTTACAAGATTTATACCCTGAAAAGTAATTTAGAATAGACTCAAAAATAGCATGAGAGGCAGTATAATGTCTTACAACAGCTTTGTGCTTCAAAATTCACACTGAAAAAAGTAAAATCTCTTTTCTAGATGTTTCACAGCATCACAGAATGGTTGTGTTTGGAAGGAACCTTTAGAGATCATCTAGTCAAACCCCCTGCTCCAGCAGGGACACCCAGAGCACGGGGCACAGGGTGGTATCCAGGTGGGTTTTGAAGATCTCCAGAGAAGGAGACTCCACTGTCTGGGCAGCCTTTTCCAGGGCTCGGTCACACTCAAATCCCCCAAAGGCTCCTTCTTCCGTCTATTCACTGCACCTCTACAGGCCCCAGCTGGACCACCCAATGGGAAATACGATGCAGTCCCCATTCTACAAAGTTACAAACACTGAACTGAAATCATGATGTACAAAAAACCAAAACAAACAAACAAACAAAAACTTATAAAGTATAATGAACACTGATAATCCTCAGTAAGCATCATTTTTCAGCCAAATATTTTTTTCCTCACTCGTTGATGCCTGTATACTTCGAAATTCTGAGAATACTTACATATGCTTAAAATATTCTAGTTGAACAAATTTGGAACGGAGAATCAATATTTGATGAAATCTAAACAGTGATGTCACCAATGATTTTGATTCAATTTCTTCTACAAGTTTGGTTTCATAACAACTAATAAAATCTTAAAAACATAATAATTTCTATGTCTTCAAAGTCACCGCTATAGTCTAACTAAGAGAAAGAAAAATTCAAAGAAGACCTATTGAGAGGAACCCAAGTTATCATTCTGAATGCAGAATGCTATTTATGTGCAAAATTGTATAGATATATATAAGAAATGTAGCTGATTTTTTGTTGCCATAGGGAGTTTTTCCCTCTATTAGGAAAAGCACCAACCATCTTTCTACTGAATTCGGATTAGGTATGACCCAGATGTTGCACTAGAAGCCAATGAAATAGATTTCTATGTTCAGTTGGCATTATGATATATTCTGATATTAGTCTGTGGTATATACGTACTTACATACCTGTACATGCACACATACGTACCTGCAAACCCATATACATAGCTACACACCATATTTGTGTGTGTAGCTGTATGTATGTATAATTTAAAGTCTACACAAGTATAATATTAAGTACATTGAAGATAGATACTACCTATGATAGGAGAAGTGCTTAAGCTTAATTCAGGGCTGCAATTAACGTTATCATTCCAGACCAATTTTACCTATTAGATATTTTCAAAGAAACTATATATTTAAACATTTAATTAAAGTCTGCTGAAGTTAATTAGTAGCCTTAATAAAACAGTGCTGTGTGCGTTCTGTTTTCAGTTTTTTATTTACAGAAGAATAGACGCAGTAGCTCAAACATATCGCATAGGAGCGGGAATGGAGCTGTAAAGCCTTACCAGAAAAATCCCCTTTCCAGCACACAGCTTCCCTGCTGACCTGCTGCTCCTGTCAGGAGCTGGTGTGAGCCCTGCTTTAGCCACTGGCGCCACTTCCTCGTGGCACTGCTAAACTGCACGGGCTCCCTGCCAGCCCTTGGCTCACAAAAGCTAATTTCCTGAAGCCCTCAGTCTCCTGCTCCTGTGCAAATGGCCATGATGGTTATATTGTCGCTTTCTCTCTCACATCGTCTCTCTCTAACACGTGTGTTGGCAGATTTGGCAGCACATGTAAGGTAATCCTTTTATTTCCATCCAGGAAAAGGAGAAAGAACAACTAATTAGGGTGCAGAACCATGTGCTGCCTTCTTGAGTCCAGCTGAGGGATGAAGGCAGAGGAGCAGAGAAAGAACTCAGGTGTAAACAGGGCTTGTTGAGCGGAGCTCATGCGAGACGAATGCACGATGAAGACTGGTTGATGCTAACAAACTGTGTTACAGCCACAGCCGAATGAAATGAGTGATGAAATTAGAAAGCTGAAGAGGAAGCAATCTGGAGTGTAAACAGAATGATCCCATGAATAAAATTACAGAACTTAATTTGAATATCCCCCCAGGCCCTCCCTCCCTCCCAAAAGAAAAATCCCTCCCTCCCTCCACCTCTCCCTTTGCTCCCTTAGGAGGAGCTTCTTCCCTTCCTCCCCTTTCCTCTTCTTCCTCCCTTCCTTTCTTCCTCCTTTCCTTTTCTTCCTCTCTTCCTTTTCTTCCTTTCCTTCCTCCTCTCTCCCACTCTTCCTTGCTTCCTTCCTTGCTTTCCTCCTTCCTCCCTCCCTCCATCACAGGTTTGACTGGAGTTATTTAAGTAGCTTTTTAAAGTGTGGAAGGTCAGATTCAAGGAGTTCTGTCTCTTCTATGCAAACAACCTAATAAATTTCCTTCTTTCAGTCTTTATCTTTTCTCTCTGCTTATGTCATGCTGTCACCTGGAGCTCATAAGTGTAAATATGCTGATCCATTCTGCTTTTTCTCAGATGATTGTTTTTCAGGATGAGACATTCTTTTAAAATGCTGCTTTTCTGTGTTTAGACAATCATATTCAAAAATCTGATCCTGAAAAAAATCTTTCACACACATATCATGTCTCCTACCCAGCTTCTGGTACGACTGATCTAAAGACCTTTTTACTAGCAACACTTGTTTTTAAGGGTAGATTCTGCTCCTATTGCCAGAATTGTATAT
>PTEX01000076.1:0-143091 GCA_003342815.1 Eudromia elegans
TCTCGTCTATACCTTATCTGGGAGCAAATGATTGTTTGACTTAAATCACAAGCTCTTGTTTATATTCATTTACACGAATCACAATGGAACATCTCACACTATGCCATAACAAGGTAATCCACTGAGAAAAGCTGTCATGCCAGCAGTAGGTTGGGATGTAAAACACACAAATTATACTATCACATGCCTCCCTTTACCTTCATTATTTAACTCAAACTCATTTATTGCCCAGCTTGCAACTATCACCCTCTCACACGGAGTTTTCCAGCAATCTTACTGTCTCTGAAACCCAACAAGGCTCTTTGGGAGAACTCCCGTTGGTTCTGGTGCTGCTGAATGGCATAAAGACATGAGGTCCCAATCTCAGGAGGAACAAATGCCCCTAAACCCAGTGGTTTTCCAGAAGGGACCCCTGCTATGAGCACAGCTGAAAAGACCAGCACACTGGCCCAGAAATATTACTGAATAATTGTCGAAATAAGATAATAATGTCATATCAGCTTTGCTACCAAGTGGCACCTCACACGGAGTACGTAATATGGGAAAGAGCCACTGGCAACATTCACATGAAGGGTGCCAATTTACTACCAGCAAAAGCCCGATCCAGTCAACTGCCACCAGAGAAAGAAGTTTGAAGTAACCTGACCCACAAATCATTGGTCTTGATGTTTCCCTGAGCAGGCAAAGGAGACCAAGATCTGCACATCAAGTAAGATATACACCCAGTGAAGTTTGTGAGAGGTTTGACAGCAAGAAGAGAATGAAATTTCTTGTCAAAACAGGAAAGGGAGACAAACATTCAACTTCTTTGTCACTTCAGTATCACCAGTAGCATCAGTACTAGGCCACTTTCAGAAGATATCACCATAAGTGAATTTTATCAAGGGCAAAATACCAAATTGCTACTTCTAGTGCTACTGTTAAACCTGAGGACAACAGTCCAGGTGGTGTTTTAGGGCAAAATAGGTTCTGGTTGGACCTCTCCTTCCCCACTACCCAACTATCCTCCCACCTCCACTACCAGATCTGACCATCTCCACCTGGAAGGGAGCCATCCCTGCAGGCTCCACTCCACAGGGCTGCAGCACAGGGAGTCTGGGCCTCAGAGCACCCATGGGTCCCACACCACAGAAGGGAGACCAGCACCATGAGAGGAAGAGGAAGAGTAACAGCAGCAGAGCTGATTACCAGTCCCTTGCCCACCCTCTCTCAGCAACAGGACAATGGGAAAAATAGTATCTCAGCTCCACAGAAGCATTCAGGGAAGGAAAAGCTGGGCAGAGGTGAACCTGGGCTTTGAGGAACAGGTCAAAGCAGCCCTGCACAATACAGTTCATAGGAAGGCACTAAACTTGGAGCTATGGCATCAAGAACGCAAGGTCACTATCCCACACACGCAAAATCCTGGTGCTACCTGGCTGTCTGCTTAGGGTGCATCTTGGTGCACATCAAGACCTGAGTAATGTGAAAGAGATTAATTATCCTAGAGTAGCCTCTTAACCACCAGACTGCAGCCCCCATACTTCTTTTCTTTGTGGAAAGCTACTAAAATTCTTCTTTTTATGATGAGAAAGTTTGGAATAATAATAATAAAAAAGTCAGAGCTTATTAAATAGATATTTAAGTAAACCGTAACAACTAATCAGAATTCAAATAAGAGTATTCAAACTCTGCTAGTGATTAGTTGTACAGATGTTACAACCAGTTCTGACTCACAGAAAAATAAAAAAGGTATTCTCAAGTTGCACAGATAACAAAAACTCAGCCTCACACACTATACTATATTGGAGAAAACTGTAACACACAGGCTGTTCTTGCTGTGTATCCACATGTAATGATACTGGAAAATTAGACATTTTCAATGGCCTAACAAGAAAATCTGGGAGAATATTCTAATATTCTCCACCAAATAATGCCAAGCTGTCCAGGGGTAATGGAGACTTATGTGACCTGCATGTGCAGGTCTCCACACTGGCACAGAGTCCTGTGCATCACAGAGTCCAGCCTTCCAGAAGTGTAAGACTTTCTACATTTAGGTCAATTAGTTAAGTCAAACTGATTTAGTAGAGGCCTCAAGCTTTTATTAAAGCTCATTTACTTACCACTCCCCAAACTGGTCATATATTTAATTAGCTGTTATCTGGCTAATAGAATTTCATACTGATAAATGAAGCACCAGGAGAAACAATATGGCAATGACTGATCACTAGTGATGTGATCAATGAGAAGCTTTACTTTGTTCATACAGGGAGATCAAGTATTCTGGACAGCACCCCCAGCAGCGGCTCGTACAAAATAATTATTTCAGAAATATTGATTTGCCTCGTGAGATGAATACCTAAACAGAAAACTTGCAAATTACTGGAAAAAAAATAATAGCATAGGATAACAAATTCCTACTACACAGAGGCTGCTGAGCAGTCACAGAGGTTTTGAACAATCTACAGAAAGAGGTACTTAGAGGATCTGCATCCGAGAGCTGATGAAAAAACAATGAAGAATCAGAATTTCTAATTCTTCTCATCCAACATCCAGCTGTTTTTCTGTATGGGTTCTGCTTTCAAGTGACGTTTGCAATTTTTTCACTTAGTCCGAGTGAACGACTGCAAAGTTAAAATGGCAGCGTTAGGACCATGGTGTCAAACCTCAAGCTGGCGTTCACACATCAGTTGCAAACATCAGTACATTTATCAGCTACAAAGATATCCTTGGGCCTGGTGACACGCTCCAGTTAGCTCTCCGGGAGCACAAGATCAGTTCTTAAATGGCTGGAGTCAAAAGCAGTAAAAGCTAAAGACAGTATTAGAAGTGTAGGTGATTGATGGCTTTTAAAGCGGGTAATCTACTCCAAGGGTGCAAATAGGTTATCTGTGCTATTGTAATTTGTTAGACGAGACAGAAACTTGAAACTTTACTGAAGAATGTGTTTTTCCAGGTCATCATTATTGTTATGTATTAGAGTCATCAGAACCTCTGATGACGAGTACCAAATATACACATTTTTAAATATTTCAGAAGTGTCAAGGGTTCAGTGTTATAGAAAAATACTGCTAGCTTTAAGCAAAATAATGAGTATTATTCAGAAAAGCTCACTAGTAGAGAAAACTTTGCTGGCAGTGAAGTATTTTGCACAAAATATTTGGTATATTTTGGCAAGGACTAAAATATCAGAGTGGCATTCAGTCCCACAGAATAATTACAAAAAGATATTTTTATCTGGGTTCTGCAGACCCAATTTCGGACTTTTTAAACGCAAATCTGGAATGACAGAGGAACAAGTTGTTAGAACACTGTAGGGCACAACTAAAGCACAGTTTCCATGAGTGTTCACTCTCTCCCTGCTCACAGCTTTTTCGTGGCCCAAAGGTTGCACTGCCACCTCCCCACCATCACAGGACCCACCTTCCCTCCACCCTCAGTCCCCAATAAGTAAAACAAGATGACCCACAATAGGGCACAAGTAACTTTGACAGTATATATATCTTTCATGTGCACTAAACTCCTTTGTTAGCTTGTGAGATATAACTGGAAAAGAACACCCTTAAGTTTCTGGATCAGTTTTCCCTATCTGTTTTTTGATGACACTTAAACATTGATCATTTCTTTCCCATTCCACCTTCCCCTGGCTTTACCAACAGGAATTTCTTTAAGTGTAGGGGCCCATCCCTACCCAAAATATTTTGTTAACACATTTGTCAGTGTTACATAGGTGAGGAAAAAAAAAGGAAACAGTGTCATATCCTTGAAATTCTGAAGCAAATAAACAGCAGCAATAAATTGAAAGGAGACATGCTCACATATGAGGGAAGGAAGGGCACTGGTACCAGAAGATGTGATGAGATTGCACCTGAAGACAAGGCTGACTGCTACACTGCTGGCAATGGTCCTAATTTAAGGCACTTGTCACCATGTGACATTATGCTGCTGAACACAAACCAAGCCCTTATGTGTGCAGAGAGCAGAGCATCTTTTCTTCTCCAAGAGCGCTTTGTTTCCCAGAGCTGTTGGAGCTGGATGAAACCTCAAATTCTGACCCTATCTACATCTAGAGCGTCCAATCTAGACTCCCTCTCGATAAGTTTCTTTCCTTAAGCAGGAATTATGGAAATCTTTCAGACTCGGATGGTTGCCATTCAGCTCTTCCCACAGCGTCCGCATGCGAGCTCCCACATCTATTTCTGGCTTCTGTCAAAATCAGTGTCGCGGGGGAACAGAGATGTAATTTATACAGCACTGGAGTGCCTTCTGAAAGCACTTCCTAGAAGTGCTTCATGAAAAGCTCTCTAGGAGAAAGCAATTAAATAAATAAAAATAGTTTGGGATCTAAGTCAAGTCAACTGCAGCTTTTCCATTTACTCAAGGGATACAAAATCAGACTCGCACTTCAAGTTACTGCACTGAGTGCTTGTTTCACACTGTCTCTTTTTAACTCTTGCTTATTAGATATCATACATGCCAATGACTACGGTTTCAGCAGCATTTCCTCCTATCTGTAATGCCATTGTTAACTACAGAATGATCTGACACATCAAATACATCCTGTTCTTTCATATTGATACCTTGAGGGGCCTTCAAAAACCATCACATGGAATAGCAAGGCAAAAGACACGCCAAAGGTAAATATTAGCAGGATCAAAATTTGAGTTTTGGGATTATTGGCTTTTGTTTTGTTTTACAGCTCAGTGTGAGCTGAAACTTCATTTGGGACATTCTGTTTCTAAATTTTCACTCTTTCCTCTCATGTCATGACAGCATACCCCCAACAGTATCACAGATGGGGGCACTCTTAAGTGCCAACCCAACCAGAAGTGACAACAACAACCCTAGAGCGAGAAGACTAGGTTGGGAAAAGGAGCACCTTGGGCTGTGCAAGATTGAATCAGTTGTAGGCTGAACCCATCATCTAATGAGGTCACCAAGGAAGGTCAAAATGCTTTAAAACCAAGCACCAACCATTATCCAAATGGAAACTAGAAACCTAACTTCTAAAACAGGGTGAAAATGAACATAGACCAGGTTCAGGCCTCCTCCAGGGCAGGGTTGCTGCTCCGTTTGCAGGAGAGCCCCACAGACTCTCTGGCAGGTGTAACATACAGCACAAGGCGCACACAAATAAAGCAAGTATCGCCTGTCAGAGCAATGCTTCAAAACCTGCTAACAGCTCTCAGTGAAGAAGTGCTGTGGCTTCAGAGTTATAGCTGCGTTTCCTCCCCGTCTTCGACAGCCAGGCATGGCTCCTGCTGCAATTCGTGTCCAAGTTATGGACATGCTCTTTTTTCTTAGCCACTTCGAAGGATATCGCCCTTATTTTGCCCTGCGCACCCAGCAGGGAGAAGAGCAAAGTAAGAAAACCACTGCAGTTTACTACTTGATTTCAAGTACACCATTAGTTTTCACAGGCAGCCTTGTCGATTTACTCCAAGCTAGCTTCATAGGACTGATTCCTAGGAAAAGAATTATCTGTGTCTCTCTAAGAGCCTTATTCCTCAGCTAAGCCGCCCAAGAAAGTCTTTTTTTTTTTTTCCCCTGTGTCATTTTTGATGAAGCTGATTCCTTGTACACTGGGAATGGCTCTTGAGAAGCCCCATGAAACTAGACAAGGGCACATTCTTATAACCACGCAAAGAGAGCGCCAACTTCACAGCCTACTTTTCGCTCAGGCAATCACTTTGTTGGCAGCATTGCTTCCCAGAGGCATGTGGCCAGATTGGTGACATGAGGTAATCTCTTTTCTTACAGATCTTAGCTCACTTACACTTGAAAGCCAGAGCTGCAACCATATTTCCAAACCAGAGTAACATTCTAAGTGGGGCATGTAGGCTCACTTGTATGAAAAGGGCTAACATTTAACGTACAAATGTATTTCCTTTTTTTTGTTTAATTGTTGTCAAAATGACTAATACATAGAAATTTCATTTTTTAGAATGCCTAAATGGACACAGCAAACCTCAGTAAAGCCAAAACCTGATAAAATAACTGCAAAATGCAGTATAATTTTACCATGCTGAGGAAAAATGATGACAGTGCCCACCAGATTTTTAAATAGCATTTTCAATCCACAGAACCCAGAGAGGTCAAGATCACAATATTGATAGCAGATGCCTATTACCATATGGCAATAAGAAGGGAATGTGCCTTGCTCAGTACCATGCAATAGGCTATTAGCAGAGCTGGGAATGGAAGCAGGTCTGAAGCACCCCCGTCCAAAACACTTCACACTTGATTGCTCAGAGTTTGGATTCATAACCCTGATTTATCCTTTAATAAACAGAACCTTTATCCCAGGGTTATCAAACACTGACATTAATTAGGAGGATTTTGTTTTGTTTTGTTTTTAAGGACAAATGAGGGTTAGGCATCTGTTAGCTCACAATAGATGGTAAGTGCCTGACTGCTCTCTTTGCCTCTGAAAACATCTTCCATTTCACAAGAGATGGGACTAATAGCACTGCTTTTCAGCTGGGACCCAGAGTTATAAAGCAAAACACAGCCAAAGTCAGCGAGTCACTGACCTTCACCTAGGAGGACTCCCAGGACCTGGAGCACCATTCCCTGCTTCAAGCAATTAGATAATACCTCCTGCCATTAACTTCAGATATATTTTTCCAGATCATTAAGTAAAAGTGAACCATTACTGAGACTGGAAAACAAACAACTTGTGTTGTTACTTTTCTGGTTCTAATGGCACTCCATTCCCAAAGGGCAAGACATGACAAGCCGAGATAAGATGCCAAGTCCAGGTCTAGGGCAGGTCGTGAAGGGACTGTGGCACCATGGAAACTCTTCAATAGTTTAGTATAATGTCACTTTTTAGTACCAAATGCTGTGAACATGTTCATCTGACAAGATGACAAATTTTGTTGAAACGAGTGTTTTATTGGGAGACCTTAAGCAACAGAAAAATACCATTAATGAGAGCCTAATGTACATACATGCACAAACAGATGTGCACTGCCCAAATCTTCAGCTTGTTTATACACCAAAGGATAAAAGCTGAGTGATGCCCAATGGAAGTATGACCCACCAGGAGGCTTTGTAAAACTGCAGGATTTTTGTTCCACTTTGTTCCTCTTTGAGAGAGAGCACAAGAGTGGTAGAATAAGAAAAAAGTGAGGAAATTAGTGCAAGACTTTCTATATGTTCTTCCAAACCTGGATTGCTCTAGAGGTCAAAGTGTTCTCATGTCATTTTGACAGTCCAGAAAGATATGGTAGTCATTCTTAAAAATCCCATTTGATGATATGCACTGTACCAGTGCATGTACCTCCTCAGATGCTGTTTGTCTCTGCCCAGAAACACTCTCCTTCCCTGTGCTCACTGCAAAGTCCTTCATGTACCATGTAACACTGAACAGTCAAGAATCTCACCTGCTATATACCCCTAAAGTGTCCTACACAGGAGGCTAACGATATACAGATCTACATGCTCAGCCATTCTTTGCCTCAGTCTTCTCTGCTAGGGCTGGTCCCCAGGAACTACAGAGCCTAGGTAGGGCTGACAACTCTCAAGGGCAGCCCCTAAGTGTCCCTGACACTAGGGAAATGAGAAGGGATTGGAGAGAGGAAGACTTGCCCCGAGTAGAGGAAGACTTGGTTAGAGAGCACCTGAGGAAACTCAACACCCGCAAATCCATGGGCCCCGATGGGATGCACCCCAGAGTGCTGCGTGAGCTGGCAGATGTCATAGCCGAGCCGCTCTCCATCATCTTTGAAAGGTCCTGGAGAACGGGGGAGGTGCCGGAGGACTGGAGGAAAGCCAATGTCACCCCGGTCTTCAAAAAAGGCAAGAAGGAGGAGCCGGGCAACTACAGGCCGGTGAGCCTGACCTCTGTCCCTGGGAAGGTGATGGAGCAGGTCATCCTGGCTGCTGTTTCCAGGCACATGAAGGAGAAGAAGGTGCTCAGGAGTAGCCAGCATGGGTTCACCAAGGGGAGATCATGCTTGACTAACCTGATAGCCTTCTATGATGGGGTGACTAGATGGATAGATGAGGGTAGAGCGGTGGATGTGATCTATCTGGACTTCAGTAAGGCTTTTGACACCGTCCCTCATGGCATCCTCCTGGGCAAGCTCCAGAAGAGTGGCATAGATGAGTGGACAGTGAGGTGGATTAGGAACTGGCTAAATGACAGGGCCCAGAGAGTAGTAATCGGCGGTGCCGAGTCCAGCTGGAGGCCTGTGGTTGGTGGTGTCCCCCAGGGGTCAGTCCTTGGTCCGGTCCTGTTCAATTTATTCATTAACGACCTAGATGAAGGGATGGAGTGCTCCCTCAGCAAGTTTGCTGATGATACCAAACTGGGAGGAAGAGCTGATAGCCCTGAGGGCTGCGCTGCCATCCAGAGGGACCTGGACAGACTGGACAGCTGGGCGGCGAGTAACCTCATGAAGTTCAACAAGGGCAAGTGCAGGGTCCTGCACCTGGGGAGGAACAACCCTAGACATGCCTACAGGCTGGGGACCGACCTCCTGGAGAGCAGCCCCGCAGAGAGGGACCTGGGCGTCATGGTGGACGACAAGTTGACCATGAGGCAGCAGTGTGCCCTCGTGGCCAAGAAGGCCAATGGGATCCTGGGGTGCATTAAGCAGAGCGTCTCCAGCAGGTCGAGGGAGGTGATTCTGCCCCTCTACTCAGCCCTGGTGAGGCCGCACCTCGAGTACTGTGTGCAGGTCTGGGCTCCCCAGTGCAGGAGGGACGTGGAGCTGCTAGAGAGAGTCCAGCGCAGGGCTACGAAGATGATTAGGGGCCTGGAACATCTGCCCTATGAGGAAAGGCTGAGAGAGCTGGGCCTCTTCAGCCTGGAGAAGAGAAGACTGAGAGGGGACCTGATCAGTGTCTATAAGTACCTCAAGGGAGGGAGTGAGGAGGAGGGGGCTGGCCTCCTCTCAGTGGTGGCCAGTGATAGAACTAGGGGAAATGGCCAAAAATTGAGGCACCAAAAGTTCCACAGGAACTTGAGGAAGAATTTCTTAACGGTGAGGGTGACAGAGCCCTGGAACAGGCTGCCCAGAGAGGTGGTGGAGTCTCCTTCTCTGGAGATCTTCAAAACCTGCCTGGACATCACCCTGTGCCACGTGCTCTAGGGGACCCTGCGTGTGCAGGGGGGTTGGACTAGATGACCTCTATAGGTCCCTTCCAACCCTAGCCATTCTATGATTCTATGATTCTATGCTCAGGCTCTGGACAAAAGTCTCTACTCTTCCAGCTTCAAAAAAATCAAAATGCAGCAAAAAGGAGCCCGCAATGCTCACGGTTAAAACCAGTCACATATTAAACTGTGTCTGGTCAGCAGCTGGCAAGCTGCAAGATTCCATCATCCTGGTGGCCAAGGGAATGCAAGATAGTATTGTCAGGGAAGACGTGAGTGCTCTGCTTGGCTGCCCAATAAAACAAGTGAGGGGATATTTCTCCTCAGCAGCGACTGGCTTTTGATGCAGGTGTATTACACTCTGCAGTCTGGACACTTTCACTTAAAGAGAGACAAATTAAACACTTTAAGTGAAGAAGCAAAGTATCTAGAAAACACCTAGTGGTTTTGAGGACTGAGTATTTTCACTAGAAAAGAGAAAGAACAAAAGGGGATATTAACATTTTATTAATGGACAGAAAGTGGCTTTAAAGAGGACTAGGATAAAAAAAAAAAAAAAATTAGCACTACAGATAGATCAAGCAGTAATGAGCTTAAGCTGCAGTTGGAAAAATCTAGGTTAAGCAAGAGAAAAAAAATATTTATAACCATTAGTATAAGCAGCTAAGTGAGGTTATGAAATCAAGGACCATGAAGCTCCTTAAAGCTAAATAAATATGCATATATTAGAGAGAATTTACTGCCACTCTGCTTAGATTTTACTGCCCTGCAAGACACTTCAGCAAAAGGGGATTGAACATTGTTTGCAATTAAACTGGGCCCATTTAGCAAACTAAACATAACAGTCCATGGGCTATCGGTAGTCAAAATTCCCTTGACTGTTTTTATGGAAATAATGTGGGTTTTACTGCTTTTGGCTTCACATTGCACCTCCTACAGAGCAGAGCATCTTATGGATGGAGAAAACAACTTCAGAGTGCAGAAATCTAATTTTTCTTCAGTCTGCTCCATTGCATCCATCCTCCCAAAGCAGAGTCTGCAGCACCAGGAGTCCCAGGCAGAACAGTCTGGGCATTGATAGGAGAATTGCTACCAGGGAGACTGCAAATCCTCACCCAGAAGAGCACTCACTGAACCTATCACCCAGGTTATGGAGAAAGGGAAGTCCTGATGCCTTCCACACTTGTCAGCATTTTAAAATCTTGAATGTTGCTGCAGTAGTTACAGTCGAAGCCTGAAGGTTTTAAGAGTCTTTTAGGAGTCCTACAGCGTCTAGTCTCAGAAACAGGCAAGTCTAGAGAGACCTCTAGAAATAGGGAAATCCCAAACCTGAGAGGACATACACGACTTTGTGTTGAATTTTGAACACCCCTAAGATTAATTACACAACACCCCAGATCTCTGGGGTTTTGTTCACCAATGAAGTTAATCCACTATAAAGAAAACTAATCATAACTGAAAATGCCATTGCATCTGGCTCCCTTTTCCAGAATTCTTCTCTCAGTTAACTTCTTTATTCCTTTTTTCTAGTTTCAACTTTGCCGGCAAAGGGTCATTTAGTGAAAAGCAAAAATATTAAACCCACTCTTGCTCAACACGTTCATAACCATTTTTATATGAAGCTTTTCACATGCCAACTTTAACAAGGCTAGAGATGGAGGATCGGGTCTCTAACATTCTTTCTTGGCATAACTCTGGCAATTCTGATTGGGTTTTATACCCCTGTGATACAGAGTAGTATCAATAAACTATTTCATAAGCAGGAATCAGAAATGCAAAGATGAAGGATGACAGCTAACTAAAAACAACAGAGTTGGTACTGAAATTGCCTTTCCAAATGTAGACTTTAAGTCCCTTCGAGAATTCTGTAAGCAGTGGAAAATAACAAGGATCAAGGAGACAATTTTCCACCCAACCCATGAGGCTTTTATGTTAATTGTTGTAGAAGCCTCCTATGTGTTACCAAAATACTTGCCTATAGTTTGCAGTATTTTTGCACTGACAAGTTCTTTTCCGCCTGGAAAGTTGATAATTTAAACTCCAAGGGGAAAAAACGAGGGAAGGTGCATTTCAGTCACACTAACCTCCTGGGGCTTGGTCCCTGCTAAACAAGCACATTTAAAATGCAGTGTTGCTTCAGGCAGAAGTTGGGGCTGTTTAGTCACATAAAAGAAGAAAACACACACACACAACTGAGAAGACTTCTAATGACAGTGTTCAAATATTCAGAAGTCAGCTGCAGCAATCAGAAGCCCATATAGTTCTCCAAGTCAGCAGCATATCAAGTTTGAGTCATAAGTTTAAATTACAACATTGAAGACTTAAATAAGTCACAAGGAAAAAAAGTCACAAGAAAAAAAAAAAAAAGCTTTTTGAATGACAAGAGGAGTGAGTTGCTGGAATGGGTTTGGCAGAAGCAACTGTGGAGACTGTCTCCATCAGCAGACATTCTGAAGAACAGCTTTTGGTGTAGTTTAGACTAGACCTGATCTGACTTCAAAAGACTTTATTGCCCCTTCAAAGCTTGTTCTGTAATGCAAGCTATGAGTTAAAAAACAAAAACAAACAAAAAACCCACTAATTCTTACTTTCAAACATGGCAAAGATTATACTCAACAATTATGTGATGCATTTATCATCACACCTACAAGGAAACAGGTGAACAAGCAACTAACCCACAAACAACACATAGGACACCTTGCATCAGCAAGGTATTCAGCCACGGGTACCAAACTTGCCTAGCAACACGTCTAGACAAAACCTACAGTTTTCACTGACTATGGTCCCTTGAGTTATCTTGTAGATTAAGATGTATCTATATAAGATGCTCTTTTTGAGCTAGGTTCACACAAGCCCATCAACTGCAAGGCAATTAGCAATAATAAGCAAACTTATGCCAGTGTCCTTCGCAGCCTCATTAGCGCGTGTGGTGATTTGCTTCTCACTCGCCTTCTTTCTTAGCTCATCTTCATTAGGGAAGTGCCTGATGGTGGGTCATTAAGATGGGTTCCTTCAATGCATTTTACAAGATGTCAAGCAGCTGTGCTCCTCAAGCTGAATGAGTAGCCTGCTAGCTGCATCTGTCTTCCCTGGAGCCTGGTGCTCCAGCGAGGCTGGAAGATATTCTTCAAGGTGTCATTAGAATCATTGCGACTTTTAAAGGGGAGGGGAAGTCATTGCTGTTCCTGCCTTTGTCACGCTCCTTATCTCATGCCCTCCCTACTATTGCTGGTATTTCCACTGTTTCTTTCCAGCATGCTGCTGTTGCTTCTCCTGTCCTCCAGCATCATAAATATACGTCCTTGTCCACTACAATTAGAGATGCACACCAAAAAGGCAATGCATTAAAAGCCAGGAATTATCCCTAAGTATGATAACTGAAGAGGAAACCCTGCTAGCCAGAATGCAAGAAGCCAGAGAGGAGACTGCACATGACCCAGGAAAGCCGTTTTCGCTTTCCTTTGGAGTTTTGCATGCTTAATTGAAGTCAGGTCTGTGGTTCTTAACATCTCCTGTAAAAAAACTAGTAACAAGTGTGCGAAGAGCCCCAGAGCAGAGGGTGGTTATGGGCACAGCCCCTGGGATGGTTGTTCTCCAGACTTAGCCAAGTGTGTATTTCCTCTGCCAGCCCCCCGAGCGGGGCTTTCCCAGGGATGCATCCTGCTGCTGGGAAAACAAGGGTCTATTTTAACCGAGTGCTTCTGCTCTCCCCAGGGATGTAGAAGAGCAGAAGGCTGCGTGATGAATGTGTGTAACGGCAGAGCTGGGAGAGGCTTTTGTTGCTTCGCAATTTGGACTAAGACACCCAAATGCTTAAGAACCGATTGTAGCTCTAGCTATGTTATTTTAGGGTAACTAGGGCCAGCACAAGTTAAATGCAGTTAAAACAAGTTAAATGTTTAAACCTCTTCATGGGTCTAACACTATCTATATAGGACAAATCAATTCATCCCTAAGCAGTCATTTGCTAGACAGCTATTACAGAATTTTTTTGTGAAAGAAACATTTCTTCTAGTGCTTTTTGTGTGTGTGTGTGTCTGATTCTCCAAGACTTAAAATTAATCTTATCTAGTGGGAAACTGGGACCACAGTATTCCGACTCTCCCCTCCCAAGCAAAAATCAATATTCTTTCCAAAGTCAATTTTCAGAGGTAATGTAATTGATATAACTCATCCATCTATCCATTAAATTTAATTTAAAATTTGAGATGCAGATTCAAACCTTACTACAGACTATTCTGTATATCATATTCTGATAAGAGGCTCCTTAGCAGTACGAACCCAATCCGATTTTCACTTCTGGGAGCAGGTCCACATATATTGTAGTTAAGCCCTGAAAGAACTAATTAATTTGTTTAGAACTGAATATTGGAAAAGAAGGAAGTTCTGTGGATGTTTTATTCATCTTTGACATTGTCATCTTTTCAGTCTAATGCTGCACAGAAAGGGCAGAACAAGAACTGATGGCTAGAAATGAAAGACATAAATTACAAATTAGAAAGAGGGAAAAACCTCCCAACCATTTTCAATAAATATCACTACCAATTAGAATGAAAATCAGTGCAGAAAGTAACAAAATCACTCAGACAAATCCCTTCCAAAGCAATCCCAAATGCCCTTCTATGGTGGGGGCGGGGATCAATGTTAGCTAAGCTTGTGTTATTCAGCTCAGTTGGAAAGAGTACTGAACAGTGTTGTGCCCCACGTGACTCATGATATCAGATTAGGTGATAAACATAAAGGCAGAAAAGATACCTTTTTCCTAAGAAAAAAATCAGCAACCAGAAGCTAGATCCGAGTGCTGCATTGAAGGGTAAGGGGATGTATAAATCGGGTGTATGACTGTCCTGATGAATCACAACCTCTGGTACCTCCATGTCCCTCTTGTAGTGGGGAGCCCAGAACTGAACACAGTGCTCCAGATAGGGCCTCACCAGGGCTGAGGGTGAGGATCACTTCCCTCATGCAGTAACACTCTTCCTAGTGCATCTCAGGATACCATTAGCCTTCCGGGCCACAAGGGCACCCTGCTGGCTCATGGTCGACTTGTTCTCCCCCATGTTGTCCACCAGGTCCTTCACAGAGTTGTGCTCCAGCAGATCAACCCCTAACCTATACCGGTGCCTGAGGTTATTCATCCCAACCTAGAGGAACCTGCGGCTTGCCTTTGTTGAACCACATGAGGTTCCTCTCTGCCCATCCCTGCAACCTGCCCAGCTCCCTCTGGATGGCAGCACAGCCCTGTGGGGTATCAGCCGCTCCTGCCAGTTCTGCACCAGCAAACTTGCTGAGGGTGCACTCTGTCCCTTCATCCAGGTCACTGATGGATAAGTTGACAGTACTGGACCCAGTCCTCACCGCAGGGGACATCACTAGCTACAGGACTCCAACTAGACCCTGCACCACCAATCACAACCCTCTGAGCTCTGCCACTCAGCCACTTCTGAAGCCACCTCACCATCCACTGATCCAACGCACACCTCCTGAGCTTGCCTAGGGGGATGTTACGGCAGGCAGTGTCAAAAGCCTTTCTGAAGTCAAGACAGACAACCTCCACTGACCTCCCCACATCTACCCAACCAGGCATTCCATCATAGAAGGCCATCAGGTTTGTTAAGCCTAATTTCACCTTGGTGAATCTATGCTGACTATTCCGAATCACCATTTCCTCCACGTGCTTGCAGATGACATCCAGGATGGGATTCTATTGAACCACTGAGAAGAAGAAAAAAAAAAAAAAAAAAAAAACACCATAGAAATCTGCTTAGAAAGAGCAAAAAGGGAGGAGAGAACTAATTCTCCTTTTCTGGGTTAATGGAAGAGTTCAGTTCATGTTGATCTGAATTCAGTGTGTGGGTAGACTTGCCTACAATTGTTAATATTTAATTATTAATATGAAAATAATTTTGTGAAAGTTTTACAGTCAGGTCCTCCAAGTAGCAAGCCTGGTCACCCTGCTATCATATCAGGGTTATTACCCCTATCTCAACCTAGAGCTCATCTGCCTAATTGAAGTTGTAGGTAAAGTATCATATATTTACTCTTGTGCTCAGTCAGTTCTTTTAAGGAAAACGTCTTCAAACCTGGTGGCTTGAAGAGGGAGCTCAGTGCTGAAGGGTGCTCCGTAGATCCATGTGCTTCCTCAGCTAAGGAGAGCTGTGACAGCACGTTCAGTCCTCTCCCAAGAGCAAGGACATTCACTTGGCATCTCTTCCTCCCTCGAGAATGGCTCCCAGGGGCACCACAGCAGGGTGGCAGGTGACACAGCAATGGGGCTGATGGGATTTTTGGCACACGCTGCTGGGATAAAGATCTCTGCTTTCAAGGCTGATTCAGCTGAGTGTGGGGCAGGTGTTCTGCATTCCGATATGGGGACCTACATTCAGCGCAGATTTGCTCTGCAGACACCAGGTTAGCAGGAATAGAGGAGACCAGGCTCTTTCCAGTTGCTGGGGGGGAGATCTGTGCAGCAGTAAAGTGCCTTGGGGTGTTGGTCAACAGCTGGCTGAACATGAGCCAGTGGTGTACCCAGGGGACCAAGGCGGCCAACAGCCTCCTGGGTTGCATCAGGAACAGTGTAACCAGCAGGAGCAGGGAAGAGATGACACCTCTTTGTGGCTGCTGAGGAGGCTGCACCTCGAACGAGCACTGTGTTCAGTTTTGGGTCCCTCGCTACAGGAAGGACATTGAGGTGCTGGAGTGTATCCAAAGAAAGGCAGTGAAGCTGGTGAAGGGGCTGGAGCACAGGCCTTATGGGAAGAGGTTGAGGGAGCTGGGGTTGTTTAATCTGGAGAAGAGGAGGCTCAGGGGAGACCTTGTCATTCACTCTAACTACTTGAAAGTTTGTTGTAGTGAGGCAGGGTTTGATCTCTTCTCCGGAATAACTACAGATAGAACAAGAGGAAATGGCCTCAAGTCGTATCAGGGGAGGTTCAGGTTAGATATAGGGAAATTTTTCTACGCAGAAAGGCTGGTGAAACATTGGAACAGCCTGCCCGGTGAAGCGGTGGAGCCACCGTCCCCGGTATCCTCTTTCCTGTTGTCTCCAAATGCTGTATCACAGAATGTCCAGGAGACACCTGTATATACAGGAATCAGTTCTTTTGAGTATGATGCCTTCCAGATTTCAGATGGATAGTTCATGGATAAGAGTAATAGGATTAGCACAAGCTTCCTGTAGTTGAACAGGTTATAGATCACTTCATAATACAGCTAGAAGATTATCTGTTCCCATGCATTTAGAAGGGACTATATTTACTGTGTTTCTCTGGGTATTAAGAGCCTCAGACTTATACATTTTGACATCTTTGCTGGTACACTCTGCTAGCTTTCTGTTAATCACTCCCAGTGGATACTGCTTTAGTGCTGATTTCAACAGTCATTTAAAGGGGAGCAAAAATTACTACTACAGGGCTAATCCTTAGATCTTTTAAGCAGAAAGAGGCAAGGTAGTGTGAATACTTCTCTTTGTTCCTACAACAATCCCTTGGTGGAAGAGCACAGTTTTTGGTCAAAAGCACTGAGTCAGGAAGAAGCAGAGAGTGAAGAAATAAATGGCTAGTGCTCCACTCCTGCAAGGAAAATCTGAAGTGACACTTTCTGTATGCCATCTGAGTTTTATTTTAATCTTTCTTTCATTAACATTATGACATTATGATTACAGAGCTCAGTGTCAAAAATAAGACAAACTACTGGTATTGATAGAGCAAAATGGCAACAGAATGAGCTTTAACTGATTATCTAACTTGACAAAACACAAGGCCCATCTTCCGAAATATCAGCAACCCACAGCATATACTCTATAGCAAAGAAAGAAAAAAATACATATATTGACTTCCCTGGTCCCCTGCTAAAAACATTTTAAGGCTTAGTGCTTGCCATGCCTCAGTTCAATAAACCCATTATCACACTTTCAGAACTGTGAAGGCTACTTTGCACTGACAGAAGCATCTCTCTTCCTACACTCAAGTGTCCTGTTTATATCCTATTGAAATAGGATGTTTCCATACAACAAATAGGAAAATTTGATCCATGCATCAAACGCTTGATTACAAAATGAAGGCAACATGTTAATTCTCAGGCATACGAAAGACTTCATGCCCCCCTACGCTGATACTACACAGTCATTCCCCTAAAAATGTACCAAATGTACCTCCTACATCCAGTGTTTCAGCCATCCGCATCCTACAGAAACCTTCATTTTACATCTGGATCTAAAAAAAAAATCACTTACAACACGATTAGGGGGTAAAATACCCTGAGAGAGTTGTAATATTACTAGGGTTACAAATAATGTTAAAAGATTATTCTTGCTAATACTAGCAAGATGTTTCAAAAGGTAACATTAAGTTAGATTGCTTCAAATCTAATAATAAACTCCTCACACTTCCAGTGTTTCCAATCAGGGTTGCTTAATCATTTATATAAAAATAGCATGGAAGATTTATTTTTGGTGAAGATAAAATAAAGTTATTATAAAGCAATAATTTCACTAGAAGATTAAATATATCTTCATATGGGGAGCACAATTCATATGCTTTTTTTTTAAAACAGTTTATACTGTCACTAAGCTAGACCTATAGCTACAGCCATTTACATTTACAATTTATCTTCTGGACCTGGGCTATTGAAAGCAAGATTTTTATGTCTAATAATTACATTTCCATCTCTTTCCTTGTTTTAATTTGGTTTAGTAGACAATTCATGGCCTAGTGTTAGAGTAATCAAAACATTACTTCTAATTTAGAAGAAATATTTTCTTGTAAAGGAAGGAATATAGCCTCACAGCTAACAAACCCAGACTGGTGGGTGCTCCCAAATGGGTGCTCACCACTGTTATTATGCTAATATCCAGGATAAAAGCCAGTATATATATGTAAGAAAGCTGCACACTAACGTAAGTATAGATTCTCAGAGAGTCTTTGGGGTTTCAGTGCCTTAATTTTAGGTACAAATTGCACAGTTTGACTCCTGGACTTTGAACTGATTGGGGTTTCCTAGACAGCAAACAAGAGTCAGTAGAAGGACAGGATCCCTAGCAGGGAATACGCCGTGCAAAGCCACTAAAAAGAAGACTGCTCTCTTAAATTGCATCTTGACAGACCTAGGACCAATTCTGAAGTGAATGGTGGCACTTTCCTCGGACTGACAGATACAGAAAGTCCTTTTTAAGGGCATTTCAAGACCTGTATTGAAGAAAACAGGAGGAGGCATGGGGAACTCCTGTGTTTGGGAGAAGCAAGCTTTGAGCAAGTTCTTTCTTCATCTTACTAAGCAAATCCACATGGAAGGAGATCTCCAATACCAAATAAAGCCTTAGAATAAATTATGGTGTTTGTAGCTAGATCAAGTGGTTTCTAGGGTTGCATTTTTGCTCATGTATTCAGTATCACAGTGAAGCTCCAACCCTGCACCAAGGATGCATTGGCAAAACATGGACCCTGCCCAGTGCTCGGTCACTGCAGTTGGTCTTGCATGTTGCATCTCCATGGCACCAGGACCAAGATGCAGAAGCAAGACCAAAAAGACAAAAGCTTTTGTTACAGTCAGTTCTTCACACAAGTCCTTCTCCTCTTTCTCTTTTGCTTACCCACAAAGTGTATGTGCAGCACAACCTACCACCGCTCAGCCTCAGCTGAGGCCAAACAAAGACATCACCAGAGGAAAGCAGAGTGGAGATACTGTGGCAATATGGAGCTGTTCCCTCAGCAAAGCTTGCCGAGATCACACATCTCTCTGGAGCTCATTCAGAGAGGATTAGGGAACAAACCAACCTGGCACACTTGTGTTCGTAGCACAGCAACTTTCCTTTGGCTAGTAAAAGAGAAGAATTTCTCTCTGCAGCCCTCTGCTGAAGGACATGAATACAGAGCAGACTGGGCTATAATTGTCTCTGAGGAACTCAATCTTAAAGAAAAACCACAAACACCACACACACCAGCACCCCACAGAAACAACAGAAACAATATTACTAAACAGGAACACATGCCTTTGTGAAGGAAAAGGAAAAGAAAATACTTCTCAGAGTGTTTCCTGAAAGGAAAATGTCATGGACAGAAATAAAGAGGGGGGAAGGAGGGAGAAGTAATAGCATAAGTTTACAAAACCAGCACAATTCCTCTGTTGCTGTTATCCCAAAATTCTGACACTATGTCATTCTCTCAAGTCCTTTTATGAACTTGATATATTTTTCTCTTTACCATTATAGCTTTTTGCAAAGCATATGCCAAAGATTCATGAATAAAAATGACCCAAGTAAATAAGCAGTGCTCAATATGAATTAGTTCAGGCCATGGTTTTGGATGCAATTTTAGGGCATGGCAGTATTCTAGTTGGTATAAAGCAAACTACTCTCTATATTGCTAATTAAACTCCACAAGAAAATTAACATATTTAGCTGGAAGTAGATTTTTCTGAATTTGCTTTTAGTCTACAAATGGCGTTGCCCGAGTGTATTTATATCCCCGGCTCAGTTTCCCACTCACTTGCGACTGAAAACACGTTGGGTTTCACCATTTCTGTCTGCCCCTCTTGACTTCCTCCTCTCTTGCTGCACTCAGCACATGTCCATTTTTCTCTTGCCAAAGTATTCATCTGCCAGAGGTTTGGTAAAGACGACATCTCAGAGCTGAATATCATTTCCCCTCTTGACTTCCAGGCCTCTTTTAATGGCACATCACTAGTAGTTAGTACCTGATTGACTTTTGCAAGCTCATTAATGAAAACAAAAATGTATTGTCTAATATTGTCTATTGTTTCTATTGTTTCCTCTGAAGGAAACAGCCTTCTGAGGCACCACACAGCTATAGGCATTCAAATAACTCGATTTTACTTCTTGTGTGTGTTCCCATGACGTATGAATTCATGTAGCATTGATGCTACACTCCCACTGAATGAAGGCTTTCGGAAGAGTGATCTATTTGGAAAGTTATCTGTTCCAATTAGAGCTACTGCCACAAAGATTAGATCCCAAGCTTGCATCCACAGTTAGCAAAGAGACTGGGAATTTTATTGATCCACTGCCTGTTGTAATCTGCGAGGGGTCAAAGTATGTTATGATGGGTCGGGATGGTGGGTGGAGCCATAACAGCAATATAAAATTGATTTTTTTTATCACTTTTTTTAAATTTTTTCATCTTACAAGAAAATAGGTTACTGGACTTTTGCTTGATGGAATAGCAATGCTTTTCTCTATCCTTACTCCTCACCACCTCCCCAAAAAAATACTGAAATGTACATAGAAATATGAACATTTTCTGTTCATATTGGCTGTTACAGTGGAGTTGTTTGTTCAGTGATTCTCATGGATTTAGTGTAAACTCAAGAGCTTCCCTCTAATATCCTCCCCAACAAAAGGCTGATTGATCAATTTGAAGATTCATATGCTGACTTTGAGCGCTGAGTCAAATCTGAAAGCAGGAAGAAGTTGATGGGGTCACAAAATCTAAGATCATTTAAGTATTAACTTGTACTGACTTTAATTATCGATTTAGGTTGAATTAGTCAGGAGTTGTTTTTCTGGTGAATATGTAAACTAAATAATTGGTTTTATGTTTTTAAATTCAGCGTTGTGGTCTAACTTAATTTACTGCACTTATGTCTTTAAAGAAATATATACATCTCCAAAAACTGTGTACACGAAACATACTCATCTATTTTGATTAAGTACACCTTTTATTTCCTTGATCTACAGTATTACACTTACAGCTAAATTAGAAACCTGCTAAATTAAGTTTGTTATTTCTTCTGTCATTAATCTTAAAATTGATTTTTGAGTTTGACATTATGAAGCATGTATATTTACCATGTAGCACAAGGGATATATCCTGATTAGACGCAACTCTGTATATCCTGTATATTGTCACCCTGTGCCACATGCTGTAGGGGGTCCCTGCTGGATCGAGAGGTAGGACTAGATGATCTCCATAGGTTCCTTCCAATCTCAACCATTCGATGACTGTGTTTGGTACTGGTATAAAGATAAAAACGTGGCACTGCAGATAACAACCCTGGGAAGGAGCACCCAGCCTGAGCACTACGTCTCAGCTCTGTACCCTCTTTCAGTCCTATAACCAAGGTTTCCCAGAGACACACAATCCTATGGCAATACAGTTTCCAGGGGCAGCAGGGGAAGAGGTCCACAGGCTGGAGGCCATTATAGAACAAAACAAAGCAGTGAATCAGAGTAAGACCGCAGGACCTTTCCAAGCTCATTTCAGATGTTTTCCTGGTGGAGGTTTCCCACACAGCCAGTACATTACACAGAAAAAGAGGAGACCACATGCCATCATCATGGAGCCTACTCCCTTTCAAGCCTCCTTAAAGATGCTGATGAAGGTGGCATGTCAACTGAACCTCTGTTTCAATTTCGTCTGTGATCTTGGTTCTTACGACATCTCAGACAAACTCAGAACCTGATGTTCCTCCTCTGGATTATTTTTTTCTTTAGTAACACATTACTGTCAATCTAACAAGCTTTGTGGGGTTTAGTCAGAACAATTTAATCCTCTCCTTGTTAAAGGTTTGCGGTGAGGTATCACACACTTCTTTGGCAAGAGATGTCCATGCCACAGACAGACACCGTAAGAACTTCCTTTCATCACCCACGTGGCACCAGGAGATCACACTGTCCCTTCCCAGGAGTGTGCAAATGATGAAAGGGCACAAGGAACACAGAGAAACCACAGTCGACTCCTTCCAGGCTGCCCACAACTCTGGCCATCCCTGAGTGCAAGCCATGGAAGTGGCAGAGAGCATGGCAGTCCTTATCCTTCTCAATAGAAGTGGCCAGTCAAGAGGAACCACCACAAAGGACGCAGCCACCAGGCTGGTCCTGGCACGAAGGCTTCTGGCAGCCTTCCCAGCCCAGCTTTACTCCTGCTTCCTTCTCCCTGCAAAGGGACACATGGATCTGTCATATTCCTGCTTTTTGATCATGGCAGATATTGCCAGCCCTCAGGTCTTTTGGGTACTTTCAGCTGACACAAAAGGCACATGATACAGGAGATGGGTTAAATGAACACAGAGCCAGCATCCCATCACTTTCACGTGCCAGGGAGGTGACCGCTAAACAAATTGGCTCTGTACATTAAAATCAGTCGAGTCTTTTCGAGACCTCCTAAAATATTTATTTCTCTATTACAAGGAGAATAAGGTCTCCAAGTGCCTAATTTATCAATTGATTCTCAAAAAAATGAGTTACACGGACGCACTAGTTAATTTATAGTTCTGGAGGCAGCATCTAGGAGATTTTTTGGAGGTAAACAAAATATAAATATCATTCCCAAAGTCATCCTGTATAAACAGTTATAAAAAGTAAATTTCTACAAGCTTTTCTATTCAATCTACAGCCCTACTTTTTATCCAGAGGCGTCTCTTTATTAGACTTCTGGTTTAATTGTAATATATTAGTTTAATTTATTTTTCAATACTACTTGACAATACATAAGGCAGAATTTATGACTATGGCTTTTATCACTTTGAGCATTCAGTAATCCTCAGGAAGGACAAATCTTAGTCTTCCTCTTCTGCTATTTACAGCAACTGGAAAAAAAATCCCATGAGCTATAAAATTACCTGCTGACATTCCAATTTCTTAGCAGATTCCCGAGTCAAAATAATTTAATACTTCACCAAATCAAAAATCACCTCTGCACAGGGAATGCAGAAAGAGGTGTGATGTTTGGTACTGGTTGCCTCTGCTTGCCCATGAAGATTGCTGCTTGTTTGGCCATGCAGGAACATACAAGCTCAGAGCAGAAGCTTGACACCAGCCATAGGAGAGGGAGAAGGGGATCCCACCTTCCCACAGAACAAATTCTGATGCTCAAACGTCATTTTAAATGGCTATAGTAGCCATTTCCATGTGCATTACTCCAAAGAGCAAAAAAGGAGCCTCAAGCACCTGCATCCCAGGAAGGCATCACCAGGGAAAGGAGCAGAGTCACATGGCTAAAATCCTTGCATTTCAGGCCAAGAGTCAGGCAGTTCTCTCCTTCTCCTTCAGACCTCTACCCAAGCAACGCAGTGAGCCAGAAGAGATTCAGAGAATAAAAGCACCTACGAAGGAGCAGATTGCTCAGCACACAGGACTAAATCTGGGTGTCTGCTTATTGAGGAGAGGAAACCAAACAGCTTCTCTCCCTTGTAGGCAGGTCTTGAGGCATAAAAAGAAAAAAGTGGGAGAGAGGAGGAGAAGGAAGACAAAATGCAAGGCTGCAGAGAGCTGTAAACATTTACTCTGCTGAATATTGCCTCAGACGCAGTATAAAGCATGTGAAACTATTGCATCCAGCCTTTTTTATATATATATATATATGTGTTTGTTAAGAACCAAGATCCAGCTGCTTCTCTCATTCTACAGTCAATGTCTTGAAAATAACAAAAAAACTCCTTTCCAAGTTGTTTCCCACCGCCTCTAGACACCCCACGGCCACCAAAGACGGGGCAGGTGGGGTGCCCCCAGGGCTACTAGCCCTTCCAGGAGCAGCCTTGGCATGTTCACACCTGCCTTTTAGAGGGAGAGCAGCATCAGTGCTGCAGGCGGTCCTTTGGGGATGGACAGGGCCACGGCGCTTCCCCGAGGTTGTGCCAGGTATCAAGAAAAGGTTTCTGCCCCACCAGAGCAACCTTGCGACAGCCTGCAGGAACCCATGGGCAGCCTATGACTCCGTTAGGCTCTACTGGCGATGCACCCAGAATGCCTCTTTTGCCATTTTCCACCATTTTCTGCCCTTCTGTCTGCCCGGCAGAACAAAAGACGGAAATACAAAAGAAAACGAGTTTGGGTTCAGACCGGCAAAACTCAGCTCAGCTAAAACATGAAGTGGCAGCATTTGCTTGGGAGCATGATGGGGAAATCAAGCTGTGGATATCCAACGGGCAAAAAGTGGGTATATGTTTTATTCTTATAAAATGTGGTGTTGTCTTTTTAAAAATGTTGGGTCTTATTAAAGGTGGCAGCAAATTCTGACACTGAAGAAGGTAAATGGTTATTCTAGTCACCAAATAAAATATTCTGGTACCGCCTGCTACAGACTGGTTTGGCCTAGAGCAAATGGATGTTTTGAACCCAAGAACAGGCTTAACATAGTTTGGGATAAATATGATTGATCCAAAAAATCCAGAGGCAAGTGAAATAAAGCTGGAAAATGTATTCATGTTGAAAGAAGTCAAGCATGGGAAGAAGAAAGGAGAGCCAGGAACAGTAAAAATAGTAAAAGCTTCAGTGAGGCAAGAGCAACAGTTGCTCCAAGTGCACTGGGACAGGTATATATTATCTGCAAACCAGAAAACTAGATCAGGTGAAGAGTTACAAAGGCAATCCCTTAGCTGTACAAGACAGTTACCCAAAGGTACTATGACTCATTAAAAACATCATTTGACATTGCCCACAGTGCTGGTTTGCAAAATATCCATGGCAAAGCCAAAGACCTAATGCGAATCTGCCAAGATAGTCGTGTTACCAAAGAGTATATGGCTTCTGCCTACCTTATAGCATGGCGTTGGGACTCTTATTCTGGCAATTTTAGAGGAAGGAGGAAAARRAAAAAAAAAAAAAAAAAAAAGCCATGCCTGCAAGTGAAGAAAAAGAAAAAAATGAAACTGAAGATGAAAGAGGCAGTACATACATAGAAATGAACTGGAAAATAGCCAACTAAATTAAAGATAGATCAAAATAGATCATCTTGGCTGCGCAAGAGGGTGATTTTAAGAGAGAAAATAAGTACAGAGAATTTTTAGCACATTTCCTTCAAAGTTAGTTAAAGCCAAGCAAAAAAGTTTACTTTCCCTGATTTTCCCAAGCTCCTCGCGGGAATAGCACATTCTGCTACACATTGTACCCTGTTTTGCAATATATATATATATATACATACACACACACACACTTCTCAAGATCTGAAACTTAGGATTCATTTTCAAATGCTCTGCACTTCCCAGACAGTCACTAGGCAATCATCTCCTTTACAAGGGACTCTCTTCCTCGAGCCAGCCCCAGGCTGAGGGCTTCAGTTGCTGACCAGAACGGTAGGGCCTGGGGTGTGGGGATCTGTGATCCGCGTTAGCTGTAGAGAAGGCCGTCAAGGGGCAGGCTCAGAAACGAAACCTGAGGAAAACCCCAACCGCTCCCCTCCCGCACGGACTCCGAGCCACTTTGCCTAGTTCTGTAAATCAGCTGCTTCCCAAATTCAGAGCCAGGAGAGCACAAGAGCTGTGCTGATTTCTTCAGGCTCACTGACCCCTAACACAACCACTGGCAAAACTTTTCTTCACATTTGCGAAGAAGAAAATGAAAAGCATTATCCATTTCCAAACCCTCTTTTTCAAGATATGGACCCACGGCCTACACCCATGCCAATAAACCCGTGCCTAGAACCTCCTGGAGCCTTGCAGTTCCCCGGGCCACATCCACTTTACTAGCTCCTAAATCCACCAAAGCAAGACACTGGCACGCAGAGTGCATTAGGGAATGGTGCCTGGATTGCCCCAGTTCCTAAACTAGCCCTTGGGAAAGTCCCAGTGTCAGCGTTAGTACAGTGAGGGATGGGGTTGCTGCATCTAGGAACCACCCCAGGCACAACCGCGTTAGCTGGTAGAGCTGCAGCCACGAAGCCTCTGGCCAGGGCCGACGGCAGCTTAAAGCTCGTCCTCGTTTCTCCTGCATGGGAGCGCCCCAAGGGCTGTCCAGCGCACCAGGAGCCACTCTTGCACTGCCCTTAGAGCAGTGAACCAGCCCCTGCTGAAACCAACGCTTTTATTCTGGCATTGATGCTACAGCCACATCATTACTCAGCCACCAAACAGCCCCGCGCATGTTCAGACAAAAAGCTCTCGGCGTGTAAGTGCTGGAAAAACTTTGCAGCGATATTCGGATGTTGGAGCGTGCCAGTAGTCACAGATAATGCTTACAGAAGCCAGGAACATTTGCTGATTTTTAGGGAAACAAAACCCAAGCTTTCCACCACCCCCTCGCTTCTTTTTTTTTTTTTTTTTTTTTTTTTTAAACTAAAATAATTAGTAATTTCAGATGCTCTGGTTTCTGCAGGCATTACCGAAACAGCCTAAGAGCAGCACTGCTCTTGGGAAAAATACGGCAGGATTAAATCAGGTTCCAGGCCAGATCTGGAAGCTGCTCAGAATTTAACTGCAATACTCCTGCACTCTTTAGAAAACCCAGTCTGTAGCCTTTCAGTGTTGCAACAGAAGGTCAGGACTGGTATTTACTATGCAAATCCTCACATTTGAAACTATACATGCCAGAAGAATGAACAACGTCGATAACGTTGATCTCTAAATACTGCCAATGATCTCAGTGTCATCCCGCCCTGCTCTGGCGGCATTTGAGTACGGTTAAATCCTACACTGCAAGCCTGCCACTGAAGGGGTAAACGCATTCTGATCCCTTAAAAGCAAAAATCTGATCCTAACAGCAGCACAAAATCATGTGCCCATGCAAAAAGCTGCTGGGAAACAGTGGGAAAATTTAAGGGGAATAAAGGGCAACAGAGCATCTGATTTTTGCCTCCAAAATTCTTTTTCTTATAACATCAGACGTTCTTAAGATTGTGTCTACCTATAAAAGCTGGTCTGAAAACCAAGTTTCAGATTATAATTTTTAACATTTTTATTGCTGTTTCAAGCAATAAGAACAGCCAACGCTGTAGACCAATGAAGTATTGTAAGCGGAAAGAGACAATTACAAGGTTTATTAGCAGAGAGAGCTTTTTTTATTTTTGCTAAATTATTTCACAATAGAATTTTTTTCTTCTAAAAGGGGATAGGCTTCTCATGAAATAAGTGATGAAATTGATTTTTGACTTCGTTAGGGAAGAAGTATTCTTTTTTTGAAGACAATATTTCAGACAAACTGTCCATCTCTAAGGTTTTTCTGTCTGGACTATGAGCCCTCTTGAAGTTTCACAT
This sequence comes from Eudromia elegans, assembly GCA_003342815.1. Classification (NCBI taxonomy): domain Eukaryota; kingdom Metazoa; phylum Chordata; class Aves; order Tinamiformes; family Tinamidae; genus Eudromia; species Eudromia elegans. The sequence continues at coordinate 27,008 of PTEX01000076.1, forward strand.
GCTGCCTGCAACAAGGACTAATATTAAGTGCTTGCAAGGATTCTGGTAAAAACCTCAGCAATTTTAACTATAATCTAATTGACCAGCAAGGTGTTTCAATATCTATTTTGAGACAGTCTTATTCTTTATAAATCAGACTGAAGTTGAGTTTCTAATTTTCCTGACTTTGGATTTTTGGCGAACTGAGCTTGAACTCAGCTTACATTTTCATTAATACTGTGCAAGTTTTCCAGAAATCCTGCTACTCATCTCTGCAAATCCAGACCATCTGCCTGCAAGTCTATTTAACACAGAAGTGAACTTTTCCCTTTCCAGATCAGATTTACATGGTTCACAGATCAATCTGAAATAGGAAAAGTCTGGCTCACATGCTGCTTCATTAATTGCATGGCAGAAGGCTTACAAGCTATTGAAAATAGATTAAAATATGAATACACTCCTTCTAATTCCATTATATCTTGAGAATGTCTTCGGCAATTATATTCCCCAATGAAATGCAGAGGGGAAGAAGAAAATGTTGCTTTAGAAAACTATGAAGTAGTAGCCGCCCTTCTCTAAGATGCAAGAAACCCTGTTCCTCTTCATAAGAGACGTGACTATCTTTTCATCTGGAAGCTTTTTAGTGACACTCTAATTTTGAGTAGGTTCAGACTCAGCACGGCCAAGTTAGAGACACATCTAGGGGCACTCAGCAGCCAGGTGCCAACAGCCAAACGGGACCCTCGAGAGCCCAATCCTTGCGGCATCGGAGCAAGACAGAAGCAGAAGGTAGCTGGTTTTATCTCAGTACGTTAAGTAGGGCTAAGCATACGTGCATGCAAACACACAGATAGCAGGACAATTCGATAATAAAAATAAATTAAAATAATACATTAAAAACAGAAAGAGGGAAAACATGAGTGTGGCCTTAGTTATTTCCATATTGCCTGGGTATTGCTGATGCAGTGAGTCACACTCGAGGCTCCTGCCACGCAGAATGTGGGAAACCCTTTGGACAACCATCTGGCCTTGCTTATAAGGCAATAATTTCAACAGTTTAAAGAGAAGTTCCTCTCTGGTTTGAACTTGAAGCAAGAAAGATTTAGGGCAGAAAATCAGCTTGTTGAGACAAAAACAGCTACAAAGGTCAATCAATTTTAGTTCCTGGCCTGGCAGAAATCCTCCAGATTTCTCCCTCTTCCTGCTTGGGTGTCTTCGGCACAGTGCTCTGCATAACCCAGGCGGCCCGGCAGCACTCGGGCTCTGCTCCCGCCATCTGCCCGGACCACGGCCAAGCTCCTGCGCAGCGTCATGACAAGGAAAGTTCAGAGCTGGGATACACCCAGCTCCTTTCTCACCGCTTGCTTTAAGGCACTCCACTCTGTTAAGGCTCAGGGAAGGAAAACTCCCCACACATAAAAGGGAACTACCCTTTTATACCAAATCTACCAAATCTGTTCTCAGTCACTGCTGTGCTGCATCCAGGAGGATGCGCTCACCAGCTCACAGAGATTGAGGCCACCTGTGGTTTAAGGCCAGCCCTCTTCAGCCAGCACCTCTACAGCCATCAGGAACCATACCCCTCAATAGGACACTAGGAATGGTCCGAGTTGCCAACAACCTTGTTCCTTGTACATAACACCAAAGAACAGCTTTTATTATCAACCTACCACTTCACACAGGCAGTTTTGAGCCAGTTTGCTACTCCTCTCAGGGAGATAGCATTGCCCTCACTAAGCTCGGGAGATGGCCAGCTTTTCCCAGGTATTTGTGGAGAAAGTTGCATAATGGATGTTTCCATTTCCCAAATACATCTGCTCTGAGCTCGGCTTGGTGCCATCGGGTTTTACAAAATTAAGCCCTGGGGATCTACAAGCTCGGAATTGCACATGCTTTTAGAAATATTAAGTTCCCTAAGAGGCTTATGAAACAGGTAATACCCATCTGGCTTATGGGTAAATACCAGTATTTTTCAGAAATTGAACACTGGCGTCATCCACAAGAACACCCTTTTAACAGAATTTCTTTTCTAGCTAAGGATAAGGTAGTGAGAGGTTGTTGTGGGGAGGGGTGGGTGCCAACTTGCCGTCTCTGTTGGCACGCACAGGACTTGCTGCCATCCCACCACGCAGCTAGTGTCATGCTCTGCTTCTAGAAGACAACACTGTCTCTCCCACTTGTCCACAAAGGCTCAAAACAAGAGTTTTCCAAGCACCAAGCTAGGGATGCTTAGAACAACATTGCTAACTGAGATAAAGTGGGTCTTTACCCATTTACTTCATTTACCTTTTCCAACAAATAAGCCTTAAAAATAAGCATAAATTCCTCTTGCTTGGACTGAAGAAAATTAGGGGAGGATTTAGGGAAGGGCAATAGGAGTAAGCTACGATTCTCTATGCTGCACATTACCACCTCAGGGCATGAAAGAAGTGGCCCTAACATGCCACTGTGAACTTTCCTTTCACCAAACTGTTTCATATTGTGATATTTACCCCTTGTCTACAGAAAAGACATTCAATCTGCTGTCACTATTGGGAGAATTCCTAGAATAATAGCAGAATAATGTTGGAAAAAAGGGAGGAGGAGAGGAAATGTGGACAGGATCTTAGAAAGTCAACAAAGACCCAAATTAGAGTGAGCTGGGATCCCAGCCACCAACTTTTCTAATCATCAGATGAGTCACAGAATCATTATGGTTGAGAAGACCTTCAGGATCACCAAACCCAACCGTGAGCCCCTCACCGCCCTGCTTGCTAAACCGTGTCCCTGAGGGCCTCATCTCCACGTTTCTCGAACACTGCCAGGGATGGGGTCTCCACCACTTCCCTGGGCAGCCTATTCCAAGGCTTCTCCACTCCTGCCGTGCAAAAATTCTTCCTAATATCTGACCTGAACCTCCACTAACACAACTCGAGGCAATTTCCTCTTGTCCCATCCAGTCAAACCAATGTCACCACAGATGCTGACATGCAGGCAACATTGCTATAGGGTAAAAGCAAGAGCTGTGTATTCCAAAATATACATTATATGGGCCTTTTTTTTTTTCTCCTCTTCTCTGGTGGCTAGATGTTATTTCTTGCTGAGGGTGAAGGGGGCAGAAAGGGGGCAGACTGCCTCCCAGGATTTCATACTCAATTTCTCAACTTTCTGGCAGTTCTAGATTGTTTTGCATTTGATGGCCACCCATTTTTGGTGGTATGGATATGAAACAAGTCCTATAACGTAATGTGTGTAATGGGAGTGCTATAAATGCTGACTTTGATGCCATTTACTGTACAATGCTGAAAATTACTCTTGTGCTTTAAATGGAGAAGTCATTTCAAGAAGCAGTAGAGGCTGGAATGAAAGAAAAGTAAAGGGGCAAGAGCAGCCCATTATATTACCACATTTTTATGCATCAATATTATTCGTGCTGGGGTTTCACCTAAAGCTTCCAGAAGCAGTTGTAAGATTGTAAGGCTAAGCCTGAGGGAAGGGAAATACATCTTAGAGATAAGAAGGCGAGGCACAAAGTGACCTCCTAGGCACCAAAAGAAGGAATTCAGACTAGATCTTCTGAAGCCCTAAGAATTGCCCTTGCATTAAAAAAAAATAAAATAAAAGGACTTCCAAGTGCTGGTTTCTCCTGTTTCTCTGAGCTAGTTCACCCAAGAAAGGCCCATTTTCCTTCGCTGATCCAGCTGGGGAATCTCAGAGGCTACAGCAGGGAGCTGGTGAGCCCCAGCAGCAGCTGAACTGCCCCAAAGGTGGGTGAAGCCACAGTGCACAGTGGAGACAGAAATCAGTTTTATTTGCCTTCACTTCCTTAATGCCTTCCTATGTTCTTTGCTTCCTGCACCAGTTTGCTGTCTTTGGTGTCTCTCTTGGACTACAGTCAGTGGATTACATCCAGCCAAGTTATGCATTTACCACAGCCTCCTGAACCTTATCCTCCCTCCCATGCAACCACTCAAAACTGTTAGTATAAATGTCTGAAAAAAGCACAAGAAATTATATCAGAAGTACTAGCATTAAAGCACATTAAATTATGAGATTAAGCATTTTAGAATTAGAAAATACAGGAGTCCAGTTTGCCCATGCATTCCCAGTTCCTAACTCTTTCCACAGTCTGCATGCCCGCAGTGCAATAAACTGCACATACACTTCTCCCCTTACTCCCCTGCCCACAGGAATCTCTTCTCTGTACAAAGAATAGTTATTTATATTTCTTTTTATTCAGTGTAGTTGCCCTGAGCTTTCTATAGTTCACTCCATCAGAATATGCACTGAAGGAAGGAGGGTGGGGTGGAAAAAAAAAGAGAGAGAGAAGTATTTACTGCTTCTTCCAGGCTCTCTCTGTGTCATTTTCCCCAGAGCATCTGCCTTGGTGTGATCAAGTAAAGATCAGCAGTTTTATCAGCTCCTGTGGGGACCTGCATGGAATAGAGCGAGGAACTGGGAGGACACAGAGTCTGCGACCACCGCGTGGGCACGTGCAGTTTATGGAAAAGAAAACACAAGTTCTTCTCTTGGCAGACCCGTGCCAGCAGTGCAGAGGAGAAGGCTTCCCCTCTCGCTGCAGAGCCCCACATGTGACCCCCCAGGAGTTACACAGTGATACGATCACCATCTCTACTGCTCATAATACAAATCAGGTCATAGCAGACCTCTGGTGCTCACCCAATTACAGCTGACTTCAAAGTCTGGACAAATTGCTCAGTTGCGTCTTGGATGGAGATGGCCAAAGACAGAGGCCCCCCAGACTTGCCCGCTCCAGTATCTGAGCGCCCCTCGCCGCACGCCCTCAGGAAGGGCTCGGCTCCACCAAGCACACACCCTCGTGGCAGGCAGGAGAGGGGCAAGGCACAGGGACCCGCCGCTGCCTCTCCTTCAGGTTGTATGAAGGAGCAGCTCCCTGGCTCTCCAGCTGCTCCGCGCTCCTGCCCTCACCTGTGGGGCCCCTCTCCTGGTCCTGCTTCCCTTCCTCAGTCTCTCTGTTGGGCAGGAGGCTCCAGTGTTGGCCATGGTACTCCAGGTCTTGGCTCACGACCATCACACAGGAGACAAAACCCCTTGGCTTCCTGCCCGTGCTCTTATGGATGCAGCCCAACGTCCACGTTCACCAGTGGCAGGGCACACGGGGCACCCAGGCCGGGCCTGCACTGTCCCATGGGGTTATCCCGCCCCATGTAAAAGCTTGGCATTTATTTTGCTTATCTGCCGTGAGCCCTGCAGATGGTTGATATCTCTAACAATTATTCATGTGGACAGTTAATAATTCTAAGACCTAAAGCGTATTTGACAGGCCACATGCCATCTGAGCCAAAAGTCCTATGTCATCCAGTGAACCTAAGGCCACGCGACTGTCGCTCATGATTTCCTCTTGCTGTCATGTTGTTGTCATCCTCTTCCCTGTCTGCTCTGTCACCAAAGGTGATTTCCCATGAGGATTTTTGTCAGCAATTGTGAAATTGTGGAATTTGGAGAGAGGGGGATGTGTATAAAGCAGGGTTTAACTCTGAAGAGCAGCGTGCCTCATCCACAAGAGACAGGCTGTCAGATTTTTTAAATTGCTTTTGCTGCAAATACCTGCTGAACCTGCTAAGGCCTTCACCTTATGGCTTGTTTTTCATACTATGATTGGAGTAATTTTTGAGTGATCTGGACTCTCAAAGGGAATCTGAAGAATATTTTAACCTAAGGCAAAAATGATGAGTTATAGCACAGGATTGCAAAGGAGATTGTAATAGAAATATCTTCCACTTTCTGTTCTTTTTATCATGCTTAGTTTCACACACTGTCTCCTTTCTTTACTGCAAAGTGTTACTTTCACTTCATTTCCAAGAACTTCGTTTCATTCTAAAATAGTTCTTTCTTAAATTTAAACACCACACAGAGTCGTCTGATGACTTGGGATAACAGATTTTCATTTTTAGTACCATGTCGGGTCGTTTCTAAAGCAAGGATTCTGAATGGTCATTGCCTGTGATCTATAATATTATTCTTGTAGGAAGCCTAGATTTCAATTCTCTAGATTTTAGAAGTAATCTATGTCTCATAAAATATTTCTATATGATAACATGAATATGGGTAAATGTTAAGAAGTACATTTGTAAATATAATTATTTTTAAATTCTCAATAGTGAATACAATGTTTAAAGAAATCTGTTTGCATATCCTGACTGAAAATTATCTAAAGTCTTTTTTGTGACACTGAATTCTTCTTTGGCAATGTACCCAACATATGCTTGACTAATGTATTTTGCATGATGTGTTTTGCATGTTACCTACGGTGCTGGTTCTGATTAAAAAAACCCAAGCATTTACACTAATTTTGGGGGTTCATAATAAAGGAAGCATACACGGTGGATGAACTGGAAGATGAAAATTTTGAAAATACTGCTGGGAGGTTTTTGAGACCTGGATTCGGTTTGGTTGGTAGGTACTGCAACATATTACAGGCTGATAAGTATTAAATGCTCACAAAATGAGTCCTTAGCAGAGCAGAGCAGAGCAAACAATTCTCTCAGTATTTTTCAAGACAATGAAATTAATCATTCCTATTTAGAGAGGAAAAAAAAAGGAAGTTCATGCAGACATTTACACAGAGCATAATTTTGTACTAAAATTCTTTACCAAAAAATATTCAAGTGGTTGGAATTTCAATTTAGATCTCTTTTTAGTCAGGGTATACTCTAGGTGTCTTAAACCTTTTCTTTGAAGAACAGGATGTTCACTGAAATAAAATAAAACATCTACATGAAAATGCATAAGGAAAAGAACTTTGTCTTTCTAACATCTAGTTTCAGGCATGTTTTAATGCAGTGATATCCACTCCATCATTGCAGGTCTTGATGTTGTCAGGAGAGAGGCTAAAAGGTGGAGACGACTAAGGCCTAATCCGATAACCACTAAAAACAGAGAAAACATTTGTTTAATTTAATATGTGTTGGGTTCTAATTCCTCCATTTCAAAATAGGATGACGTTGGGAAAAAAAGGATCAGAGAAAAGCAACAAAGATAATCAACGGTATGAGATGGTTTCCATAAAAGCAATAATAAAACAGGCTAGGGGTTTTAATCCGGGTGATCTGTGGCTATCAATCAATTGTCGGTCACCTTCTGTAGGCAAGACAGAGTTTTTCATCTGAGCCCTCAAAACCATTAAAAATACTTGACCTTAGCATCTCTGAGACTGGGAAAAATGAGCTCTTTTAGACAGAGGAGAAGGCAAGTTTGTGGCAGAAATCACAAGTGAACCTTCTCATAAGTCTTTTATGAGTGTCCCCTCCTGAAGAACTCTTAATTGAAGTTGTCAATCACACTATATCTAAAATGCCTTTGTGGTGCCTGTGGACAGCACCTACTGTGCATCATTACCTGATGAACAGGCTTGAGCAAACACATCACAGCTAGCTGGTGTGATAGGCGTCTCACAAGGATGTGCAAAAGCAGCAGCAGCAGCAGCCTGATGCGGCAGCCTTTGTAACACTTCTGAACACAGTTGGGTAAAACTACACCAGCTGGGCACATCTTCTTTAAGCATCTTCATTAACACCATCATATCTGTGCTATGGTTCTCACTGAAAGATGGTCATTTCATTCAGGAGTGTATTTTCTTCTATAAATCTAGATCAAGCAATGGAAACTGTGTAATACTTTCCTTAAGGTGCTTGGAAGAAGTGAACTGGAAGTGTATGTAAAGGAAACATGCTGAAAAGACAGAGTACTTAAGTAAGCCCTAAACAAGGTGTCCAAGCTGAGTAGACATGCAAAACCAGAGAGGAAATCTGGGTAAAAAAGAATTTAATGTCAGATACCAAGAAACTATCCAGCATCGGGTAGCTTTCTCATATCCCATCAATGACCTTATCTATAACATTCAAGCAACTCCTATCATTTATTTTTGCTGTTGTTGTTTTGCCTTTCCACAGAACCTTTTTAGGAAAAGAATTAATATTATAGTATCAAGGTTAAAGGAAGAAGGTTAGGAAGAAGTGTCAGCAGGCTGATAGTCTGGGCTAATATCGATGGGCTAATACTGATAGTCAATGGTTATGCCAGGGTATTGTCCCATTCTGATCAAAAAAAGCACACATGGTGCACACAAGGCATCATTTCCTAGTAACACTTCACCAGTTCAATGTAAAATGTAGCTTCAAGAACCTGGAAATTTGCCCCAAGATGTATTCCCACTGCTGCAATGGGCATGGGCACGAATGAGGTAGAAAGAACCCACCACCTGCAGCAGCATTACGAAAATGTGCTAAACAAGCAAAAACCCTGGGCAGAACCTGACCCCCAGGGACAACCGATTTGGAAGAGGTCTCCAAAGGACGGGAGGTCTCACCCTGTGAATCTCCTTTGGACATTGATGTCTCCTTGTGAAAGACAGTCCTTCTGCATGGGGCACCATCTAGTGGGTGATGGTTATTCTGAAAAGAGAAGTCCTAAGTAAGAAGAACAAGAAACTCCCTTTGGGTAGGGAAATGCCTTCAGAGAAAGGAAATAAATATGTTATAGGCACAGGGAAAATTGAGGCATCTCTGATGTACCCACATCACCTGAGTATTTCTGGCATCAACACGATCACTAAGAATTCATCATCAGTAGGTATAAATAAGCACACTGGCTTCAGTGATTGACACCTGTCCACAGCTTGCTAAACAGGAAATTAAATGGTCTCTCACTTGTCTTCAATTGGCAGGTTTTGAAAAAGAACAGCCAGCTTTTCTACAGTTACAAAAATGGGAGCTTTCCTCCTGTTTTGCCTCTTCCCTTAGTGAAGACTATCTTTGCTATAGTCTATTCTCATAACCAAAAGAGAAACAGAGATGCCTATCTTTTTTATCTATCACCCAGACTCAGAAGCCCAAATCTATTTTCTCTGGAAGAGTCAGGGCCATTTCATCTCATATTTTCCATCGGCTTTAGAGGGGGGCTATAAGCGTGACAGGACTTTTTTCTCGGTCTCAAAAGGAACTTGATGTCCAACACCAGCTATCTTGGGTTCCACAAACAATGAAAATCTGGCTCTCAGAAAGCATCTGAGCTTGGTCAATCTAGACCAAGATTCATCTTGGTCTAGAATCACCATTTGATTTAGAAAATGCAGTCAAGGCCTTTTATGTGAGTATTAGAATGAGCTTTCGAATATCCAGTCCAAGTAGGATCTAACCATGTCATTCCAATTGCAGAGTGGGAACTTCAGCAAAATGACTTTGTCTCCTTGGGATTCTGACCCCAAGCCATGTTCATGGATTGTTCTGGGAAGGAAAAATGTCTAGTTCCAACCCTAATTAATTTGCAGGTTAATTTTCAGGTACATCTGCATAAATTTGTTCCATTACCTAAGCCACAAAGAGAAGAAAATGAGGACACAGAATGACGAACCTGACAGTAATATCAAATGAGGACAATGGACATAATTCCTGATTTGACAACAGACTATACAGGACAAAATAAAAAGTAGGAGTAAATGACCTTAATCTTTCAGACATATTGAGATACAGAATGGTGAAAAGAAGAAAAAGAAGTCCCACAAATAGCATTTTCATTTCTTAAAATGGAGATATTTATTTGTTAAGATAACTAAATCCAAATTATAAATAACATAACAGTTGTCTTTGAAAAGCTTCCATCAAAACCAAAAAAAAAGAGCCTGTCCCTTCTGATCATGCCCATTAAGACTCTTCAGCTCTGAGAAAAGGTATGGATTCCTATAAAATCGAGAATTCTGTCTGTCTACTTGCACAAATATTATAAATACGACTTCCCTTATAAAAATCACATGAGATGCTTAAGCTATATTTTGTAAAATGCGACTAGAAAAAGACAACAACGTACTGTTAATAAATAATACATTCAATAACAAAGTTATCTTTGCTATTGCGAGACATCTAAACATTTTGGGGTACAGTCACCAAAACCACCTCAAAAAAGAGACATTCTTTAAGGGAGCGCTTCACACTACTTGAAAATCAACAGGCTCTATTGACATAATAGAAAATACATTATTGCCAGGCAAAAAAAGGTACCCCCTTAGTCCTCGTAACAGTGTTAGCCATCAGCGAACATTTGCTACATTGGAAAGAAGTAGACTGAAGGCCTAATCACAAGACTCTAAACAACACCACATTTTGCAATGTTTAACACACTCCACACAATACCTTTGCCCCTGAGCGTGCCGAAATGATGGTGATTCAAGGAGACACTTACCCAAGCGTTCACGTCATTTTGACACAACATCCAGCCTGTAAAGCTTGCACACATCATAAATGATACAATAAATACTGCTTTTCAGTCACTGGAAATAAGATGAATCCATGGAATTACACAACCTCAGAGGCATACTAGTTTGCTTTTCCACTGTAAGACCATCTTAAGACATTGAACTATTACATTACCGTCACTTCTCAATAAACCGGGCAAGATAAGAAGGAATAGAAATCAAAGTACTGGTATGACGCAAAGGTAAAAAATTAATCAGCAGTAAGTCCCAATGACATTTTGCAGGAATAATTCAATCAGGTAAATGCAAAATGAATAATCAATCCTGAAGAACCTTTGCCCGGCCCATTCCTGTTCCTAGATGAACTCAAAATTCCTCCTGGACCTGTATATGTGCATGTGAATACTTACAACAAATGGAAATGAGCTTGCTGTACTTTTACTTTGGTTTCCAGCCATAAGCAAGGAGCAAATCGTACCAAAACACATTCATTTATTTCCTGGCTCAGGAAGAGACTATTGAGGTCTATGGACTAGAAACACACAGTATGGAATGGTCACCGTGTCAGGATCACCTCCCACCCGGTGAAGCCCTTGTGAGCCCCAGTCAGGGAAGGAGTCTGGCCTGTCTTTATCATGATGATAGAGCTTATGTTACCAGAATCTGCATCCTGGTCATGAAAAGAGAGACAGAAAGAGGTTTACTGCATAAAAAACACCGGAAGGATCTTCTCTTTTTCATTTCACTTTTCAGCATCTTCACAACACAAGGCTCATACTAACAATCCAGCCCACAGACACAACATTACAGAAAGACCACATGCAATCTTCTACATTCGTCTTCACGCGCATGCGATACTCCACAGTTCATTATCAAAGCAATGCACCAGTCTATAAAATATCACGGCTAGGCACCTTTAGGTTCCCTCATACCTTTGTTTGTTTGTTTTTCACTTGAGCTTTCAGAAAGAGTGAAATGAAATCGGTATTGACACAGACTGAAGCAAATTACATTCTATGCAGAAGAAAAAGAACAATCTAAAAGGCCTTAAAATCACACATAAATATGTAATTTCTGTGTCACAACATACTTCTGTGCTGGAAATGAAAATGACTCTACAAGATTTGACCTGCTGATTCAGAAATCCATGTTCTTCCTTAAATATCTTTAAAAAGCTCATCAATCTAGTTTTCTAAATGAAAATAGGACAATTGCCTATCCAAATTGCGGGTACAAATCAAGCTTTTCAGCAAGCTATCTGCAAATGGACCTTCTTGATCTTGACCTGCAAGCGGCTAAAGTAAGAGACGACAGCACCAGCCCGGGCAATAAGCCCAGGCACTGGGTGACGTAACCCTGCCTGAGATGTCCACCAAGGGGGCTGTTTCTAAGACCCCAACCTGGCCATCAACATCGGCCCTCCAAGAGTGATCAGGAGGGCTCACCAGGGCCTGTGCTTCCAAGCTCCTTCTACAGCCCCATGAAGTTCAAGATCCATGGCCAAGTCCCCAGTATGCATGCTCGGATTGACACAATTGACCCAGGCAACAGTAATTAATGTCTCATTTTTTGACCCGAAAAGATGTCCCTCAAGGAGAAGATGAACCTCCTTCATTTAAAATGCAGACTAGTAGTACATGCCCCAGGGTAACAGACACTTTTAAAAGCACAATTCCTGCATATTACACATGCTGTTAGTTCAGGTATTGGATGCACACGAGACAAACTAATTCACAGGTGAAAAAATATGGGAAAATGCTCTCTCAGATATTAAGCTCTCTACAGGTGCTCTGCACAGCTAAAGATAGGACATTATCTTAGCTATCTGTATGGTACACATTTCCCACAAGAATCAGTGAGATAATTGCAAAGAAAGATGCAAACAAAAGAAGCAAAAATGAATGAAGATCATTGGAAAAGAAGTCAAAAATATGAAAACAAGTAGACTAATATTGATTGGAGTTGTTTATACCCTTGTCTATGTTAGTAACTGTCATGAGACATACAATGAAAATGAAAAATATTTTCTTATCCCTACAGAATAAGCAACTATTAAGGTTTATTAAAAAATCCTTATTTTTCATTTCATTTGAAAGCAATTTTGGAAATGAATTTGCATTGTATTGACGCCTGATTGACTCTGAGAGCACTGAAGATTATTGCCAAGACTCAAAATTTAACTGCGTGCAATTTAGGGTAGAACCAAATGATGCTTATAGCCAGACCAGGTTTTATGGAAGCCAGAAACATTTTCACTCCCTAGAGAGTTTGTCAAGACTTTGTCATCTTTCATCACATGCAGTGTCCCCAAAAGAAGACACTGTGCACATGTAGGAAGAATCCACATTTCTAATACGGCCGGCCTCTGAGATTAGAATTGAGCCTTAGACATAAAATTCCAGAAAATAAAATCTAATAAAAAAATTTCTCCTCTTAAAAAAAAAAAATCAGGAAAATTGCATATGAATAACAGATGGGGGCAGGGGAAAATGCCATATCATTGACTAATTAAAGTTTAACAAAATTATTTGATGGTGAGTGGAAGCATTAGCAGGATGCATATCCATCACGGACAACAAGTTGTTTGAGGATATCGGATTTGGAGATAAGCTATAGAGAGGGGAGGCTTCACCCCGTAGCCAGCCTTTTCTCAGTTTAACGTGGCTCATGCGATGCACTTGACAGCTGGAGCTGCACACACGTCACTTCCATGCAAACTGCAGAAACAATTTCCTATACAAGATATGGTTTATGGAAAGATTCGATTTCAGACTGTGATACCTTAGTGCAGCAGATGTTTGAAACTTAATAAGATACCAGCCTTATAAAAACAACTAAGAAACAGCGCAAAGTACAGATGAGCTGTGCTTGTAGAACAAAACCTGCAGCTTGCATAACAGGCATCTTTAGCTAAGTAGCTTAATCGAGGAGTACTTTAAAAACATATTACAATTTTCACAGGGTGAATTCTCTCAGATTTGTGAATGGACTGCACATCAAAATCCATTTCATCCTATCATCAGCTTGTGTCAGAACACAAGAGGAGAAGAGATTTTGGCTAATAAATTAAAGGTCTGTACAGAGAAAAACCTTTATTTTCCCATTAAAATGGATGACTATTCCTTTCCTTTATAAGCTATGCCTTCTTTGAAGGTTATGCATTTATTGTATTTATTAACAGCAAGTTCAATTTTAACATGGAAGCACAAATTCCTTTCACTGAAATGGTTTATTCATTTGCTTGTCTTCACTGCTGAAAATAATTAAGCCTTTATATTTTAGAGCATTTTTGCTTTTTCACATTACTTTCCGAACACAAATTAACTAACTCTCCAAACACCTCCAAGTGAGATCAACATTATCTGTATTCACTGGGTAAAGAAACCGCAGCAGGAAGAAAGAGAATAAACCCTCTGGGAGAAGTGGTGTCGGAAATAAGAAAGTCGCCTCTTCGACTCGGAGTTAACACAGCGAGCAGTGCTAGGAGGCCATGAAATACTCCGTACAAGCAGCAGCATGCTCAGTATTAATAAACCCAAAGTGATTTATGTTTCTTTTCTTTATGGTTTTAGGTTTAGAGCCTGGAGAAAAGTTCACTGATGTTCAGAAGAAAAAAAATCAACAGAAAGAAGCAGACCTTAAAGAGCTTGTGAACTTGGCAGGTGTCTCCCCAGTACTGCGAGAACCAAGGAGCAGAGAGAAAGAACAGAGACCTCCTGTTGCTTAATAAGTCCTGGTTTAGCAAAGCATTTAAATATACTCTTATATTCCCTTTCAATCTTTGCCTGGTTCCTCAGACACCATTACTAAAGGGCAGTAGGTAAACAGTAAGAGACTTGGAAAGGATACCAGAAGCCCTATCCTTTCTTTTGTGTTTTTCCTTTTTGACTATGTTCGGAACCTGGATTTTACTTTACCCAAGGACACCGCATGGAGTATCGCAAGTAGGGGCTGTGCAGAAGCACGGACTTGCATACAAATCTAGACATGCCTGGTAACTCCAAACCATACTTCTTAGCATAGAGATTGTTCACGGGTATTGGTGCATTTCAGCAAGAAACGAGATCATTTTTGACATGCACCACTTCTGTGATTTTTTCACCAGTAAATGATTTTTTTAAAAACTCTGGAAGTTACTAATCAAGTGCTTGAGTTAAAACATTGGAATTTCAATGCTTAGTTCCGCTTTTGGTATATCCAGTTACATCCAGTTCCTATACAGTCAACACCTGCTCTTCAGGATCACAATCCATACTTTTCCACGATTCCCAGCATGAGAGCCCATAGAGAACTAACCCCACTCAGGACAGACAGGGGTGACACTGAGCGAGGGGAGCTGTGGGTGAAGGCTCTTTTCCTGCTCTTGCGGGTGCAGCACATTCCGCATGGCCTGCTGAGACCCCCCAACGGAGGAGGCAGCAGCCAGCTCACACGTGCACGGCAGGCTGGACGGACGAGCCCGCAGCAGCATCACCCGAGAACTAGACCACCTCCCTCAGGTTTGCTCAGCTTACTAGAAGTTCAGGGTACCCGAAAGGGAATCCTCTCCTCTTGAAAAAAAAGAGGATTGTTTATTTTCACTGCATATAGGGATTATAAATAAAGGTTTCAAGCATTTTCTCCAGAAATAACACATGCAGACAGAAAAAGAAACGGGCTTTGGGCACTCTGGCAGCACGCTGAGATGCTTGTTGAAGACCTTTGGATACCCGATGGTTAGCAGGGACCTTACTCAGAGTCTCAGTGATATTATTCTAGCCAGACTCTCTTTTCCTCTGAGCATCTGTTTTTTTTTTCCAGTGGAAATATTTCTTTTACTACAAAGGTGATAAAACAGTAACAAAGCTTCGCAGGGAACAGGTAAATTCCCTGACTTCTTGCTTAGTTTAAAATATTTCATGAATCTGTATGACTCCCTTCCAGTAAGCTGCAAAGACAGTGATGCAGCTTGTTTTTGCTATGGACCCCATCTGGGGCAAACAATCCTTCGAATGCAGAATTAGACATCAACAGGAACTGTTCAAAACCTTCTTCCATGTTTTATTCAACTGAGCTTGTTCCAGAGAACATTTACTTCTGGTGTTACTTTCTCATAGCTCCCTTTAGATTCAACGATTGTTAAATCTAGTTTAAAAGAAAGAAAGAAAGAAAGAAAAAGCCTGACGGGAAAGGTGGAAACCCCAAACAAACCAGACAACGGGGCCTGCTCCGACTGTGAAGCCTCACCTGCCGCAGCGGTACCAAGAGCAGAAATACGCAGCTCAAGAGAAAGCTGAGCAGCTCTACCACAGCAGGGAGCACATGGCAATTATTGCAAGACCCCTTTTAAATAGGTCTTTTTGAGATTTGCTGGAGATGGAAAGCATTCCAGGGCAAGAAATGCTCAGGAAAATCCACACCAGTAAGCGCACAGGCGAACTGCACGGGCCAGCACCCATGCTTGGGTCTGGTCCCTTAGAGGTGGACCCTGCGGCCACAGCCTGGGCTTCCACAGTCCAGGGGGACATGGCAGCATGCAGTCCATGTCCAGAAAAAAACCCTTAAATCACTATGTGTCGCTCTCCTCCGGTAGTCGAGGGAACCTATGCAACAACTTCTAATTAAGAACACATTTTCTCTTTGAGCTGAAGACGGGGGGAGATTCATTTTTAATCATGCACTGAGCTAAAGAGGCTGAATACACTGGGGCTCCATGTGCTGTAATAAAAACCGAAGAAAATAAAGAGTCAGAGACGAGTAAGTAACGGCTGCACTTGCCATTGCTGCTGAGGAAGTATCGGCCGGGGAGAACAGGTTAGGCCTCCTGCTGGTATTTGTGTTTCCTTTAGGAAAAGCAGTTGGCTGATAATAAACAATCATGCCAGCAGAGCTTTAATCAACTGTGCAGCTTATAAACTACCAAAAAGTCAAGCATTTGGCAGATCCCAAGTGATGAAACTTGGGAATCAAGGAAACGGAAGTTATTTTAAAGCAATCACTATGAAATAGCCTTCTTCCAGGCTTTTTTGGTCTCCAGTGATAGAACTATCAAAACCTAAAGGAAGTCCTGCTTTGGATTTGGACATAGCTTTCATTGGATTTATCAATCGTTTCGGAAGAAAAGATGGTTCAAAAAGGCAGAATGTATTAGCTTCCTGGTAGCTGATCTTTAAAATCACACTTCTAACCCCAAGGAGGATGGTCATAAGAAAGGGAAGATTAAATCCTTTATTGTCACCTTTTGGGTCATTCACGCAAGTGCTGGGGGATCTGGGAGGGAGATCTGATGGGATCACACAACACGAGGAGCAGGGAGGTTGCAGCACTTCAGGGTAGCCACAGTTCTCAGGGCAGCTACTGCACATTCATTAAACAGGGGACCAAAGACTCATGGATGAGTTCTGCCAAATTTTGTTTCCCAGGAAGTCTCAACACGTGGAAATCCCACCAAATATTTTATGTAGATGAGGGTGATTCAGGTTAATAAACTGGTCAGACCATTTATATATGTTTTGGGCTGAGTGGAAGGACAGAAGAGACAGTAAAGAAGCATTTTCCATCATGATTCTTCATTCTGATTTCTCTTCCTGTTTAATCAGTTTTCCTCTTCATAGCAATAGCTTTCATCACATTTTGCTTTGCTGCCATTCTGCAGGAAACCGTAGTCACAGGTAGTCCATTTTCACAGTCACTACCCAAAGGAAACATCCAACAGTTGCTTAAAACTAAGGATCTTTGCCCAAGACATGCTGGAATGCAATTTGCTTCACTACTGATTTGATCTTCGAGTTTTCCAGCATCGTCCAGCTCTTCAAGAACTGTCTTTTATGCTGCTTGGATTTCCAACACCTACAGATTTGGGAGGCTGAAAAGAACCACCAAGGCAGGCAACCAATTGGTGAGACACATTCACCTTCTTTTCCTTCATTTCTAGCTCACGTTTCCTTACTCCCGTTGTCATTGTTAATCATAGGAAAGGGTGACCCGGATATTAAACCAGATGCCCATACAGAGGGAAGAGTTGCACAACCACAGTTCAGTAAAAGCAGATGCCTTGCTCAGTTCTACCTTTCACAGAGGCACACACTCAGCAGGGCACGTTATGACACCATTTGGATGACCAAAAGCTTGGATAGTCACGTCGACAAAAGAGCTAGTACCTCTATACTCTGCAAAAGTGATGCTCTAGCAATGGCTTGGTCCTTTGGCTCTTGTAGTTGGTTCAGCCCAAACTTGATATCTTTGTTTCAGAAAAAATATAAAATACATCACTCATGAATAAGGGTCCTTAGAATTATAAAAGACCTGTGGCAATTTATAAATGCTTTTATTGTCACGATTAAACCCCCTTCCTCTGGATTTTATCTTGTTGGCTCCCAATTGCTTGTTTGTTTTAGAAGGGGCTCCACAGGATTCATAACAACGATAAATGAGAAGTTCTATGTTGTTTTTGGCACAAGTTCATACACTGGCCCTGATTTACTCAAAAGCATATAAATATCTACAAAGATTATACCTGGAGTGATTTCAGCAATGACCATCTTCCAGGGATCCCTTGCAAAGGAATTTTCATTCATTCTACTTACAATCTAGGAGCAGTATTTCCTATGCAGAGCAATGATTCTAGTGTTTCTGCATCTTGTCACATCTATGACAAAATTAATACTCGAGTATACTAACAGGTCTTTTGGCAAGCCTGAAAATGGTTTTACGGGAGATGAACTGCAGTAGTTTTAACCCTGGCAAAGATTTAATTACACTAGCTGAGAAACTCAGGAACCAGCAGTGGAAATAGAGAAGCTGGAGCCATGAATTTCACTTACAAAATAAACATTAAGATGTCAATTCACGTCAAGGAAAACGGCAACCCAAGCGCTGAGGTTTGGTCAAGGGCCCTGCTATCTAAACAACTGCGCTGTGCACTACTCCTCTGTGCTCAGCCCGTAGAGATGGATACGAGGGATGGATATAACTGCTCTGTCCAAAGCTTGCCCTGACCATGAGATGCTCGTTTCCCATGGTTAGCCTCCTTGATGAGATTGCACCCGTGTTTAAGCAGCAGAACGGTCCCATCTCACAGTGTGGCCTCCTTCCCAAAGAGGAAGACAACTCCAACTGCAGGCAACTCTCTATTTCATATCAGCAGTCCTATCCCAAAACATGGACAACGCCAGATCTACGCAATGAGCTGCAGAACAGACACAGCTCGTTTCCTCAGAGATTTTTGTCACAGAGCTGCCACTGACGTGTCCCCAGCTACTCCTCATTTTTAGTATTATTGCTCTGTCCACAAAGGACTCTCAGGGCTCTCCTCTGTCCCTCTCTTCTTGCTGGGTGAAAGGCCAGCAGGTCGGTATAGACCCACCAGTTGGCCAACTTGCAGAGATTTCTGTTGAGCTCATCCTGCTGAGTCTTTACCTCTAAAGGGGATATTAGTTTGTTTCCTTCACCAAGCCGCTTGTTTTCTTGAAATTTATGGGAAGTCATTTAACTTTAAAACCTTTCCAGTCCTGTCAAATGTGGTTGCTTTTGTAAGATCCAGTTATATTCCCCATAGATAAAAGTGAGTAGAGCCAGAATTGTCATCTGACACTAATCACATGTATCACACATCGCTTGGGCTTCTTCTAGCCCCTCATGGTTTTGAAAATGATCTTGCCAACATCAGGACTGGGGACATCAAAAAGGACTCTGAAAGACCACAGGCTACATCTTCAGTCTGCTTCAGTCACACAGAGAGGGGAAATGTAACATTTCCAGATCCCCAGGGCACTGGTTGAAAGCAAGACAGACATTATGAAATACTGCATTTTCCTAGGAAAAACGCTTGTTCTCTCTTTTTTTCTTCTAACCAGGCTACCTTCCCAGCACTTGGGAGAAAGGCTTTCCAAATACCCAAAAGGGCCATTTTTCCCCTACTCTCCTTATTCCCAAGGAAATGCTGGTGTCCTCTGGATGCCACTTTAACAAGTTATATTTTGAGTAGTGCTCTCATAAATAACGTCTTCTTGAAAGCATTAAAAAGTGCAAAACTGGGCATGTACGATGAAAACCACGCGGTCATCTGTTGTTCTCCAAGAAAGGCAGGTCAGTAAAAACCTGCTGTGACAAGCAGTGGAGAAAATACCTCGGTTTCAGCTCCTCCCTCACTGAGTACCCACACTGTAGGACAACCAACAACACAAGCGAAAGCATTGGCTTATGAGGCAATACTCCAGCAGCACGTAGAGAGCTCCTTGTAAGAAACACAGACAAAGATAAAACAGTTTATAGAAGCACATTCAGATTTTATCAGACCAATCTCTAAAACCACCAATTAATCCAAATCTCCACTTTACAGTTTGGAACTGCACTGTAATCCCATGGAACAATGCCCACTTTATGTTTGGAAAATTAATTTCTAGAAAGAAGATTTTATTCTGAAAGGCAGGTCTTCAATGCAAAACTGTTTTTGGTTTTTTTCCCCTCGGTGTCCTACATTGATAGCTGAATTATTCATATTTAAAGAAGAGCCAAGGTTTCTGTTTTTTTTTAATGATATCTCTATAATTGGTAGCTGGCATTCTACAAAGAGAGAGGTTGTCAACATATGACAGGACACATTCTCCAAAATATTAGCACTTTGGAGCTAAAACAGGTAGCACAGGAAATTGTTGTGGAAACCTGGTAACAGTTTTGTTGTTTCAAGAACTTGACTAGAATTTCAGCTACTAATGATGAAGGCATGGAAAGGGAACACTAATTGGGATTCAGGAGCTACTGGTGATAACCTCTTGCAGCAGAAACTGCACTGTGGACTAAACTAGTCTTCTTGTCCTACAGTGCTAAACAATCAAACCAACAAACAAAAAATCTCATTTACATGGCAAGAGAATCATCTGCTCTCCAAGTAATAACCCAAAATAAAACAGTCCTTTAGGCACTGCACTGACTAAAGCAGCCTAAGTGAAATGCATACACTTACATAATTCACTGATTGCAAGCAGAATTACTGCATTACATAAGTGCTTACCATTTTCCTTTTTTCTCTCTTTTTTTTTCTTGCTGGCTATGTAGATTTTGAGTGCTCCCAAAGGCTGTTTTATTTTTCAGACTTTCTTTGACCAGCGACAATCTTGCAAGAGAAGTACAAGTCTTTAAGGCCAACATTACAATCCAAACAGAAAAAGAGCTAGTCACACAAAGAGAAACACATGTTAAATGACACTTACATTCATTTCTGCAGTTTTTCTGCTATAAGGAAATGAAGAACCTCCTTCTGCTTTCCACTGAACAACTCATATCCCCTTGATAGTCAACATGCGTCTGGAGTCCAAACGAATACAGAATTAATCCCAAAGGTTGGACAGCAAAACAGGTCAGCAGCAATCTCTACTACAAGTCAATGCAGACACCTTGTAACAGGCCAGCTTAAACTAGGGTGCATTTAATGATTTTCCCTTCCTTTTTCTTTTTTTTTTTACTTTTATTTTCAACACAGTTTCCCTTAGCCAGCTCTTACCCATGACACAGAATCAGCCTAACTACATGTGCAACAACCTAAACTACCCTGATAATTTCTACAACAGGCAGGTTTATCCCCACTCGGTAGCAGGACATTCTCAAGACATTTTTCTACCAGATTCTCAGCACACTTAATTCTCCCCAGAGTCGCTGGAGGAGCTGATGATACTCAACTCTTGTGGCTGTCAAGCTTTTCCTTCCTTTCCCCCATCAAAGAAAAGAGGGGAAAAAAAAAGAAAGAGAAAAAAAAAGGAAAGGAGGAGGAGGAAACCACACACATGTTCCTACACACACACACACACATACATACATAGAGAAAGGAAAGGAAAAGGGTAAGAAAGTTGTATGAGGTGCCAGTCTGGAATGAAATGGACTTTTGAACAGACAGTCATATTTGGCACTGCCAGCAAAAGCTCGTGGGTGGCCCTATTTCTCTCTGAGTCTTAATGCCCTTTTACATTGGTCATTTAAAAACATCACCCAGAAAGTTCAGCTGTGTCACTTTTGACATTATTTTCACAATACTGACGAATGGACTCCACGGAGAGATGCTTTTCCCCTCACCCCAGTTCTGTAAAACATTGTACATTAAGGATGTTTTCTGTCTGGCCTTCCAGTAGCATTTTTATGGTCCATGCAAAACCGCAAATCCATGGTCATTCTTCCCTTTAAAACGGACCAACAGAAACCAGAGCCCTCTTTTCCGGAGGACAGGAGAAGTAAAAACCACCGGATCTCCCAGGCGACCCCTCCAATCCTTAGGCAGCAGACCGGATTAAAGGGTCCTCGCACTGTTCTAGCTGCATTCTCAGGACGCCGCTTTTATGAAGAAACCAGAGCTGTAGGAATTCCTCTGGCATGGCGTGGAACCCGGAATCGGGCAAGACATTGTCATAGTAGTGATGGCTGATGAACTTCCCACGCAGGTCCACCGAGAAGGGCCAGAAGCCGTAAATGGTGACTTCCTCACACAGGCCAAGGGCAGCGCTGACCAGGAAGAGTCCCGTGGAAAGCCGCTTGGCGTGGATGCCTTTGCTCTTCCAGAACTTGCCAATGTCACGCAGGAAGTTGGGGTTGGCGAAAAGCACCGTCTGCTTGGCACCAAAGTCCTGCAGGGTGTAGTAGACGCGCAGGGAGGGCCCCGTCCCCGTCTTCATGGAGAAGGCTGGCATGTAGATATAGCTGTGGTTATACACTTTGACGCTGTCCACAAAGGCTTTTCTGGACCAAAGCAGATTCTGGAACCTGTAAAACACCAAAGAAAAGCACGTTGCTCACATATAGGTTCTTCCGCTCCTGTCACAATCCACCAAAAAGCCGATTTTTCTACAGACACTTAAAGGAAGTGCAGCTTTTTCCTTAACCCGGAGAAAGCCCACTGACAAACTTCTCACTGTCTGATACTGCCTTTCTTCTAAAAACAGGAACCCAAAGAAACAGTTGAAAACTAAGTCCAAAACCCAAAACGTTTCTGGTTTGATCTCATCAAAAATAACCCAAAGGAACACTGACAATTTTCATGGAAATCAGTAATCTTCAGTGACAGTTTTCTTTTTCTTCCAAATCCAGTTCATTCTGAGGGACACAGAAGTCTTTAAAAGATACTCTGAAAGTCCACATTATTCTTGTTTTTCAAAAGTATATTAAAAATGACCCAAACTACATTCTGAACAAGCAATACTGAGAAATATCTAGGTATGAATACTGGTTTTATATAACTTCCAAAACATTTGTTTTGATTATGCATTTTTAATGACTTTTCCTGTGTTAGGTTATGTGGCCATCACAGTTAATTCTCATTCTGCAACTGAGAAAAACCTCAAAGAACGTATTTCTTACAACCAGGAAAACAGTCATTAACTGATGCCTATTTTATCCCTGACTTTAGACCTATATATTACTTCAAATATAGTATTTTATTGAGAATATAACCTTTCCATGCCATACAATTCTGGATGTGCCAAGACAAATGAGATATCTGGCAGGAAATTCTAGGTGATTTCCACAGTCCTTATGTTTATTGCATTGCATTAGATGCTATTGATATATAGAGGCATTAGATGCTATTGATATATGGAGGCAACCCTATTAAATAACAGGAGGCACCTGCTAGTCTCAGGGTTATGAAGTGTTCTGGAGGATGCTTTTCCATGAAAAAATTACAATAATTTGCTCTTGAGAGTCTGTTTTCTTTTTAAAGCCTGAAAAGCCTTCACAGCACCCATACACTTCAGCACACATGCAAAAACCTTGACTTATTTCCGCACAGTCCTCACATTCACTCCTTTCCTACCAGCTGGGCTGCTCTGCCATGCATGAGCCCTAATATTTTCTAAGTTCACGACTGTCTGTCTTGTTTTTGTTGCTCCATCTTTTCTCCCAGTTACTCATAGTTCAGGCTCATATACGTGTCATGACTGACTTCACAGTCATACAGCAGAGGAGTCAGAAGCAGCAAGCTGAGACACTGAATTTTTATTTTCCTTTCTCTGGCACAGGCAGAGAGAGAGAGGTAACAGAATATCTTTTCCAAAGGGCTATGAGGAGATCAATTTAACGTATAAACTTCTTGGAAACAAGAACAGCAGAATCACAGCAAGATACAGGGATTTGAACGCGATGCAATGTGACCTGAAGAAGCAATGGAAGAGATTTCAGCTGAAACAACTGCCAACAAAAAATACAGCTACAGCAGCATCCAAAGGTCTCATGAACATGCGTCAGCATCATGAGGTCTTTGTTCTGGCACAAAACTTAAAATGTTCCGAACAAATTGAAAGATTTTGTTGACATTTTCAGCACACAATCTTTGGTTTCTGATTTGCTACAAGTTTCTGTCAAAATTTCCTGCAGGTTCTCTTCAGAAAACACACAACAAAAAGATACTCAAAGAAAACTCCTGGGAATGGTGGAATAAGCCATTCTTTTCAAAATGGAATGAATTTGAATTCCCTGTGAATTGAAATTTGGTTTTAGGTATCTTGTTTCAAATTGACTTGAAAGAAAAGCAAAGTGCACCCTATGTTTCTTTTTAGGTTAAGAGTTCTCCAACTGCTAATGGACTTTCAGTCCACAGGATCAGACTACAGATACTCTGAGGCAAAAGACCTAAAATGAGCCAAGATTGGATCTTCTGTTTTGCTCCAGAGACCTGCTCCTACTGCACCGTGCTATTTGCTAATAGCAAATAGACAAAGCCACTGAAATCCAAACAAGAAATCAATTCAGTCTGAATATAAAAAATATAACAATAAAAATCATTTCAAAGCTTATTACAGTTGGTGTTTTTCTCTCTAGAAATAGCCAGGGTGCATAGTTGTAAGTAGCAGGTCAGCCAAGAGCCAAGTGCCCTGGCTGGATTTCATAGTCTAGTGGTATCTTCTTGTTTGCCCTCTCACTTGCTACCAACAGATCTTCAACTACATGTTCTCCAAAGCTATCTGTACATTTTCCTCTCCTAAAGATCCCTGGAGGAGGACCAGCTGCTGCTCCTGTACTTGGCTGTCAGCAAGAGGAACTGGGGCTCTTTACCTCCTGCTCGAACCAGAACTGCTCCATTTTGATCAGAACACAGTCACTAAGGGAGGCAAAAATCTCTCCCTTGATACTTGCAATAGCCACCGGGGGGAAAAGTTGCTGGATCCAAACCCTGTTCTAAAGACTGCCTAGTTAAAGCTAGAACAAGATCAGCAGTGGACTTTCATATCATCCTCCCCTAACTTGAGGTATCCACAGGGAGATGTGGATTCAAATCTCCTTTCAATGGGGGTCCTTGCACATTGGATATGGGGAAGACAGAGGCAGCTCCTCCTCTGACAGTGCAGGCAGCCAGTTTTACCATGTTCTTTCCCACTCCCAGCTAATTAACAAATTGCACTTTCTATGGCAAAGAGATGTGTTTATCCTAAAACTGCATTCTTCAGCAAATTTACTACTCACAGAAAAAAACACATAGTTCTAGGATGGACTCGTTAAAGATGCTCAGATGTGGCCACAGAGGGACAGGGCCTGGTGCTCCATATTCATGTGCTGTTGTTGCCACAGCACATTTACATTTCATTTAGATGAATCCCTCCAAACGCCCCACAAGTAGGAAGAAGCACATGCTGCTGCGACGACAATGCTGATTAGGAAGGATTTCATACAGAAGGGGTAACATTTGTCATGTTTTCGCAAATTGCTCTTCAGAAACATCGCTTCATGGACACCAGTGTCTTACTCAAATGGTATGGATCACAGTGTCATTAGGCATCATGCCCAGCTCAACAGATGGGCATTATACAGGTGGCCAGGAGCCCATGTAGAAGCATAAAACATGCTGATTACGGCTGCTCTGACAGCCTGAAACAACCAAAAAGCTGCTGCCCATCCTGCACTCCTCATGGAGGGAGATATTAGAAGCAAATGAGATTTTCTGTTCCTGGTTTGCAAAAACAGGAACCCCCGACCAGCTTTCTGACATTCCCACAAGGGCTGCTTAGAAGGCTGCTGGGTAACCTGGGGACAAACACTGCCCAAGAGCAGACTTCTAGAAGCCATACTTGAAGCTCAAGAGTGTCTCCAAATCCAGAAGGGAGTCCTGCAGGCAAAGCCATTCCAGTTGTAGCTTTGGGTGAGAAAACCCTTCCCAAGAGACTGTGAGGACACTACTCTACATCCAACAGAGAGACAAGGAGGTCTTTTCCTCAGCATCCAAGCAGCTCAGTAGCACATGCATTAGTGTGAGGATATTGCTTCTTCCTGCACATCCTAGCAGAAATGCTGGTAGAGTCTGTGAGTTCAGATGGGCACCAAGACCTTCCTTCCTGCAGGGCCTTTCAATAAGGAGTAGCTGGTTGCTAGTTAGTCCTTGCCGCAACCTTACCTGTCTAGCTGTGAATGTTCTGGCACTCTCAATAGCACCACAGATACGTGGTTCATCCCTATTCAAGGCGCTGCAAAAGAAACCCATCAAGTTATCCAGCCCCTTGTGCAAGATTGTGCCTCAGACCAGATTCTCTGTCAACCCCATTCTGAGCAAGAACTGCATTCAGAATCGTCCTAGGACCTTCTGCTTGTACAAAAAAAAAAAAAAAAAAAATCATACAGTGGGTTCCCAACACTTAGGTAAAACCGGGGCTGGAATCTCCCAAGTCTGGAACAGTTCCTGAGAAACTACACGAGGTGCTGAGTAATTCGCAGTCATGTCCCCCAGCACCCAGAGAGCAGCCCAGAGAGGCTGCGAAGACTCGGACTTCCAGCAAAGCAAATCACAGCCTGTTCAGTCGGGGTGTTTTGCTTCTGCTACACTCACTAATGGACAGTGAGTGAATAACGCCAACAGCAACGTGTTTTTCCTGTCAGGTCCCGTATGACAGATCAACTTAAAAAGCACTTCTAAAAAGTCTTTAATGGGCATATGTAGGCATAACTGCACAGATATCACAGAAATAAAATCCTTTATACCAGCTCCAGAGTTCTCTCAAATGCTCTCAAATTCCTGTGCTTTTTCAGAGAGAATTATGCATCCAAGAGAAAGCTGCTAGAGACAGAACACTGCCATGGCAGTACAATCAAAGCCATAAGAGCATTAAGTGTTTTGGGTTTTGTTTTTAATCTGTCTTTAATGTTCTTATTGATGTTCTCTAGCAGATATTTGGGATAGAACTGTTCTCTGGTACTAAGAGATGCCTTCCAGTAACCGCACAGAACTCACTGCAGTGATATTGAGCTAACCCACTTGCAGCTAATAATGGCAGCATTTTCCTGCATCTCTGTTTCTCTTTGATCTCCCCAGAGAGTCACTATCTCATGCTTATGATGATATCCTAGTCACTTGCTGTGTTGGCATCTGCAAAGTCACAAGTTCAGCATTCTGGATTAATTGCAAGATGACTTACCACAAAAAGAACGATTGAGTAATGAGGGTAACAGCTCAGATGCCAAAGAAACAGTGTATTATTCCAAAATTAAGACAAGCACAGCTCAGGGGAATAAAACACAAGGCACATAAAGACTTATGCATTTGTCCACACAGCAAGGGATAACTTCACAAAAAAAATTATCTAGATAATTTATTGGCAGCATTAGCCAAGAATGATTTAGCAATTCGCTGCGGCCATTTGGAGGAGTCTTGCAGCTGGAGTCACAACCAGTTGGCCTGCAACCGCACATCTGAAACGTCCTCGCTCCGACAGGAGTTTTACTGCGCCGGCTCCTCAGACCTGTGCCTTCAGCTGGCAATATTGTTCTTAATCATTCTGTCACACTTCCCCGATTATGTGCCCCTCTGGGGTTTGTTTATCCACTGCTACTAAAATACAGACTGTGTCTGAATTAACAGCACGCTAGCTTCCGCGCACTCGTTTCTCTAAGTAGGTGGTTTGGGCAGGCATTAGGAGCAAGGCAGATGATTCTGCTTGTCCACTGAAGGAGCCAGAAAAGAGCACTTAATATATTATAAATTTAAACTCTTGTTTCATCCCAGCTTCCAAGCTAGAAACCAGTCGTTGTTTACTTAGCCTGAAGAAACTTATCTTACTTAAGATTCAGTGATAATCTCATCAGAGGCAATGGCAAAACCATCTGATTTCACTGGGTGTAAGCTCAGAGCCTTGAGTAAATTAGACGGGTATGAAGTGACATGATCTATGACAAAGACATCTCAGAGAGATCATCAAAATCACTGATGCCAAGCATTCTCCCCCAATGCAGGAGTCTTTTATCGACGTCATCAGCCCCCAATGCTTGGTCTAACCTCACTTGAGTCTATTTTGGAGCAAGGAATTCTCCCAAGTTTGGCTAGAGCTCATAGCACTGGTGGGGTGCCACAATCTTCATCTCCCTTCTTGGCACCTTGCCAATGGCCTTTGCCAGGTCAAGGATTCACTCCCACAACCTCCAAAGATCCCAAAGCAATGAATGGGGGACTGCAGACAACCACATCTGCCACTCTGCTTCTTAATCACAGGCTGTCCTTAGCAAATGACCTTCAGAATAATTTAAGGCACTTAGGAAATCCAGTTAAATACTGCAGAGGTAAATGCTAGTCCCTATGAAAAAAGAGGCTCCCCTTATGACTGAATTCAGTAATAATTAGTGTTTTTTTTCAAACCTCCATCCATTACTGCTCTTTATGCTGTCACACTGGAGATGCTATATATAGTGCCAAAGGAAAGCTGACTCTCCACTTTTCAGTGGAACACAGAGCTATCCTATACACGGTGCTGATCTGGAAGCAATGACACATTAAAACCAGCGTTCACTGGTATTTTGGGACTATGTCTAATCCCTACTCTGCCAACTCAAATTAGAATGTTTTTAATAGTTACTATTTCCAAAAGCACTAGAGCTAAACATCATTTCTTTCTGTTCTCTGACAGCTTGAATCTCAGCTTTCACAAGATGAGCTGTTCATTTAAGTTTGACTCTTTGAATATGGTGGCTGCTAAAGTCACAGAAGTAGAATTAGTATAAAAGTGCTGGCAGTACAACACGGTTGCAAACTACTTGTGTTGTCAAAATGCCTCGTGCTTTTAAACCTTCTCAATACTGCCCCAGCACAGCAGCTCAAAGGCTGGAGGATGCTATGATAACTAGTGAAATTAGCTAGAATAAAAAAAAAAAGGCAGAGAACACAGGAACTGTCATTTTTGCCTTTGAAGTGCAGCATTTCCGGCACTCCTAGGTCTTCCACCCACATATTGTCCAGATGCAGCTCTGGCAAATTGTGAGGTCTCAGGAAATGCCTGCCTGCCGTAGCACTGCAGCAAACACTAAGCTGACGAAATTATGCTTTCCTGCCTGTTCCTGCTGACCTTGAGACTTCAAAAGCTTTGTAACCTAAATATTAAATGCACCCACTGTTCAAACTGTGAAAGACCTATTCACCGCTGAGAACACTTTCTGGTCGGTATACTTAATGGTATACTGAACCTTTTTGGACTGCTTTTAACATCAAGACCTCCCTGGTATACCAATAACTTGCAAATGTCAGGGAAGGTGGCATTTGGCTACATTCCTTCTTCTCCCTCTTACAGCTCTTTCCAAAGATAATTGAATGGAGAAAGAAAAACAGCAGTGTTTGAAATGAAGGTGCTTTCTTTTTAAAGATGCTATGAGCCACGAAGTGTGTAAACTGGAAAGGGATTATGTAAAAAAGCAGATCCTTTGACAGGTATTATCATATAACCTGCAAGCAGGCCAGGCTGTCTCTTTTCAAGGACCTAAGCACCTAAGAAATGTTTACTTTGTTTTCTAACACAGTATATGGACCAATGGTGGACTCTGAAGTCATGGCGCATGGCCTGCACATGGACTGTAAATCTATATTAATCAATATAAACAAATAAAAGTTTGTTAATAAAAACAGTTGTACAGCGCCCACAGGAATACAGGGTCAATCTACAAAACTTAAAACACAGTGCTTCAATATATTTGCTTAATCTCTTAACCTCTGCAACCCTCTAACCAATTTTTTTTTTACCTTGGCAATCCATGGCTGCCTTAATTCCTTTCCTTTTGCCAAATGCCTTTTGGAAATTCAAACAGACTTTATCAGCAGGATATAGACCATCCATGCCCATGTGTTTGCTGATCTGTTCAAAGAACTCCCAAAGGTTTAAAAGGAAGCATTTCCTTTGGAGTCAACACAAGCGTACAAGCGTTTACTGTATGTCATATATATTGTATATTATACTATACATAGTCTCTACAAATGGAACCATTGAACCATTTTGAAACATTGGTGTCTTATTTGACACTCTCCAGAGTTCAGGTCCAAAAGAAATTCGAAAGTGGGAAAACGCGCTTTTGTAACCTAAATTTCAGAATTTCCTACACATGTTATGACAGATGAGAGGATTTCTTGCTCTTTTTTCATTTATACTGTTGATAGAAAGAGGAGCTTTAACTTTTACTTAGTTGTTTCCCAAAACGCCTTCTGGCTTGTTACATATTTTTTATTTAATATTTCATCAGCCAGAGCTTATAATAACCTCAGTTTCATTTGCTGGCGTCAACTTCCTTTTACCCTTTCAATTTTTTGGTATCTCCTAGCACTGTGCTTCTGGTGTGGTGAATCCTCCTCAGGAGCTTCAACTATTTCCAGCAGATCTTTCAGATTTATTTTCCAAGGTGATGGTGTTTAAAACTGAGAACGCTGTTTAAGCTTCTTTTCAACATGATTAAATTGCCAAGCTTTTCCTCAAGTGTTAGTACAGCATGTACTCGTTTAAATTGCTATAGCTAGAATATGCTCTGCAAGAAAAGCAAAGTAGGGCTAGCAAGAGCATGCTGGAGCTTTTGCTAATCTCTTAAACTGTTTTGGTACTTGTGACAGTAGTAGACTTCTTTCATCTTTTTCCTCTCATTAACTTCATTCTAAGGAGTTACAATTTAAAAGAAGCAAAAAAAAAAAAAAAAAAGAAAAAAAAAGGAGGAAGAGTGTTTGAGGCGGTAGGAAATACATGCTAGTTGTTAGAATTCAAGTGTATTCCTCAAAGGCAGTCAGTGAATGCTTTACAGCCCTGCATGCGCTGGCAGAGCAAAGTGGAACAAAACATTCTGCTCACCATTTCTCTTAGTTTCCAAACACAAGAGAAGGGCCAATGTTATTAGATCAAATGCAGGCAGACTTTCTAAATGCAGTTAGTCTTCTGTCTGTGTCATATACTCGAAAGTGCTGTGCCTTTCATTTTTAATAACACATTGTAATGCAAAGGTTGTCCCACCTATCTCATATTCTTACGTACCAGGCAAGAATATCTATCTGTCTTCACCAACTCAAGGAACAGTCAAAGAACAGACAGCATAGGACAGAACTTGACTTCATAGAACCCCACAGAACCAGGATATTCAGCTGGGCAATAAAATCTCAGATTCAGCTCTCTGATGAAGGAAGGCAAACGGTTAAAGCTAATTTCACTTGACACAAAATATTCAATAAATCAGAAGAGATGACTAAAATAGAGTGATTATCTACACTTGTGGTGGAGTCAACACTGGTGGTGGGGTCAAGCAC
Source organism: Eudromia elegans (assembly GCA_003342815.1). Lineage (NCBI taxonomy): Eukaryota > Metazoa > Chordata > Aves > Tinamiformes > Tinamidae > Eudromia > Eudromia elegans. The sequence continues at coordinate 57,679 of PTEX01000076.1, forward strand.
CCTTCGGACCCTGCCTGTTCGGTAATACAAATTCAAACTGTCATCAGAGGACACTGATAACACTCATCCAGCCAGGCCTTTGGTTGGCACTCTTACTAGATGAGAAACAAGAGGTCTAACTCTTCTCAAAGACGAAAAGGAACTAACCTGGACCTGTCACAGCTTCAGTAACTGAGTTGAACCTTCACCTCTCACACAAATATGGCCTCCCCTTTTGGCCGTTTTCTAAACCAAGCTCAATGATGTTCAGCTGAAACAATCTGATTCTGTAGACCCGCTCTAGGAGACCCTGCGTGTGCAGGGGGGTTGGACTAGATGACCTCTAGAGGTCCCTACCAACCTTAAGCATTCTGTGATTCTATGACTTAGGGACAGCCTGAACTATGTAATCTGGAAATTACAGTGAGCAAAAACATCCGCACAACCTTAGCTTCATATATTTTTATTTGACCCAGGTCTTTGAGCTATCTTTTCGCTCAGAAACACAAACAGTATTAGTTTTACAAATGCTCACATAATACCGACTAAGGAAAATGAGTTCCCATCTTCTACAGAATCAAGATTTCTTTCAAATCTAGACAGTGCAGAGCTGCTTTTCTTTAATGCTCCAAGCAATTTCACTGAGGTACAGCAGATAGTCTTTGGAAGGACTCCTGACATTCACATTCATGCTAAACGACTTCCACATGCTTTATGCCATCACAGTAAACACCAAGATGTGAACAAAGATTAAGTCATTATTTTAAACTACTGCTGAATGATCAAAAGAGAAATTAAAGCTGCCCATTAGTGGTTTGTCTCCCTAAAGCAGCAGGAAACACATTACCTGAAAGAAAAACCACCATGAAGGTGCTTATCTGGACTCAGCAACACTGCCAAAGGGTACTCTGGAGTAAGAAGGAAGGGACAGTAGGAGGGCTGCAGCACAACTCAGACAGAGGGAAACACAGTGCCCTGAGGGCGTCCATTTGATAAGGCTAAAGCATTTTCCAGATAAGGCCAAATGTTAGATTTGAAGGTAGCTGAAAATGTGCTGATGTTGTCAAAACCAGGTTAAAGGAGAAATCACACAGACAAAGAGCACTCAGTACTGCAATTCCATCCTGAGCATGCTACAGAAGCAGTTACATCTCCAGAAGGACTTCATTCAGACACTAGCTATTTTGGCTGCTATCCCTAGTAGCACAGTATGCATATTCCCCTGCATCCCCACAGCTCATCAAACACTAAGATTAATGGAATTTAGCCTTTTTTTTTTTTACAGACACAGGCCAGCATACTTCAAAGAGCGATGTTGCAAGACTTGGGTGCTCCTGCTGAAGTCCATTTTATCCGGATAATGATTTGGAAAACAAATACACTTTTCAACCAGCAACACATTTTATCTGACCTTGCCTCAAGGCCAACTCTTCCCTTATTGCCACTGCTCCAATAAGCCACAGTGACCGTACACAAAGATGCAAAGCTGCTTTGAGAAACCACCTCCCGTGCTCCCACAGACCTAGTCCTCGCCTGTGACACCAACAGGGCCTCCTCGAGCTGATACTGCTAGCTGGGAAATGAGACCTTTTCTTCCACGTCCCTCCACATTTGCATTTTTAATTTTGAAAAGGACAACTTGAGGAATGTCACATTTTAAAAGATTTCTGTATTTTGAAAAATATCTCATAACAAATTAAAAACATGATCATTATGGTCATGTCTTGATATTTTCAATTTACATATTTCCCCTTATTTCAATGTATTTACATAAGTTTTTATCAGATGAGTACACAGTTTAGTCTTTGCTTAGGAGACCCCCTATGCTAGTTATTTAAAGCCTGGGAAACCCCCAGCACACTGTAATATTCAAGAAGCACACTATAAACACACGACTAAAGACAATGAGATTATCTAGATGCAAACGAGCATGGAGGAAAATCACTCAGTACAACCATTTGCATTCCCAAACCTGAGATGTTTAACATACCAGAAGAAATCAGAGATGGCAGCAATTGTGCCAAAGCATGAAGTGAGAAAAAGAAAGAAAAAAAGAAAAAGAGATTGCGCTGCAAAAACGTCCTGACAGAAAACCCCATACGTTCTGTCCCAACGGCTGTACCCAGCTCCTTTCCCTCATGAATGCACCTGCACCTGCACAGTCAAATTCATAAGCAATTAGTGAATACCGGTTTGCCTAATGAGTTTGTATTCAGAAAGGCAGGCAGCAAAATCAGTTCAGCCAGCCTGTCGTCTGCTTTGTTTTGGTTTTCTCACTCCCATTCTCCGCAGTTTCAGGCACTAAAACACCCCACGGGGCAGACGTCTGACCTAGTTCAGCTACAAAATCCCACAGGTCTCTTGGGACAGCACAGCAGTGGATTCCTTCTCAGTACAATCTATGTTCAGGTGCTTTCACATAGTCCCTTCATAGGTAATAAAATGAACATACTTCCCCAATAGACAGGGAAACCAAGACTTGTTTAGGAAAAGAGGGCTGGATGGGATCACCAAGGCTCAGTGTTCATGCTGCAGAGAGGCCAGCCATCTGCTGTGGGCTTTCTGGCTCACCTAAGACTCCAAAAAGCCATCCACGGAGAAGCCATGAGGAGGCACAGTGAGAAGGGTGCTGGCAAAATGGTTGCAGATGTCCAGTTGCCAGCACTGTAGGAGATGCCTACTCCAGAAGGCTCTTTAGGAACTTTCGTGTTGCCGGTGCTTTGTAACCAACATAAAACCTGTAATAAAGAATCAATAACTACAAGTGCCAGATGCTACAGAAAAGGCAGGAGAATTCAGAGACATGACCGGTGTTCTTGTGTTTCTAAAAGATGATATTTGCTACATGTAACTCACAGTTGATCTAAAAAGGCAGCCTGTGATTTCAATCAAGTAGGAAGATAAAACACAATCTCCGAGCAAACCCACAATTCCTACTAGACTGAAACCAAACGCAGATAACAGTTTTCTCACAATGCCTTCCTCAAACTATATCCTCTTCCCAGCTCAGGGCACCTAAGCTCCAGGTCTCAGCTCTCCCAAAAATGTTACCAAACTCCAGTTTAGGTTTAGAAGACCTTCTGCATACTTTTTGCCTGGCTCTCATCACCCATTTGGTTCAGACCTGGACAAACAGAGACTTTCAAAGCCAACCAGAGATGAAACAGCCTGCAGCAATGCCACCCTCATCTTCCTGGAGACTTGAAACTGAGGAACAGGCTTGGAGCCCTCCAGGCTGAGGAGCAGCTGGGCATGGCTTCAAGGGAAGCAACGGGGTTGGCAGACCTTGGGCCTTTCAGGAACACCTCGAGGAAGGGGGAAGTGATTGTGGATGCGGATCCTCCACTGCAGGGGATGTAGACAACTCTTGTCTACAGAGGTCTGCTGTGTGACAGGGGCTCCAATACGAGATATCATCCAAAGATGGCTAAGACTGACCCACACATCGGACTATTAACTTATGCTGCTCTCTTCCATGTGGGCACTATAAATACCAAAGGCAAACCGGAAACTATCAAGACAGATTTCAGAGCTCCGAGGAGGGTGGTCAAGGGTCTGGGAGCCCAGCTTGTTTCCTCCTCAATCTCCCTAGGGAAGGATGAAAGGAGGAGTAGAAGGATTCTCCAAGTTAACAAGTTGCTGCACTGCTGGTGTTGGCAACAGAGTTTGGGTTTCTACACTGGACTCTTTCTGAAGATCAACAACTGATGGGAAGGGATAGGATTCACTTTTCTAAGATGGGCACACGTGTCTTTATCAAGAGGTTGTCCAGCCTAGAAAGGAGGGCTTTAAACTAGGCAAGCCGGGGGAAGGGGAGAATTATAGAGATAGTTGGCAAAATGCAGCTCAAGTAGGGAGCATGGTGCAACGCAGCCAGAGAAGGGTGTATGGGATAGGACTGGGGAGCATCCTCCTGCATTCTGTTGTAGGTGCACTCCAACCCCTTTCCTTTGCTGGAAAACAGCAGAATAGCTAATTAGCGCCTGCAAGCAGCTCTGGGAGCTAAAAGGCTTTAAGACAGTGATTTTCACAGGAGCTGCAAGGTCAACTTAACACGGTATACATCGTTATCTAACAGCAAAATGTGCAGAGTGACTTCGAACACCCTGATGTCTGCTGGAAAGACAGCACAGCTAGACACAAACAGTCCCGGAGGTTCCTGCAGAGCAGTGGTGACAGCTTTTTAACACAGACTGTGGAGGAGCCAAGGAGAGGAGGTGCTGCTGGATCTTGTCCTAACAAACAAAGAAGGGGTTGGTTGGAGATGTGAAGTTTGGGAGCAGCCTTGGCCTCAGGGACCATGAGATGGTGGAGTTCAGGATCCTACAAGCAAGAAGCAGGGTAATAAGTAGGATTGCAAGACTGGACTTTGAGGATTTACTAGGAGGAACCCCAAGGGCTAGGGCTCTAGAAGGAAGCAGGGAGTTCAAAAAGCTGGTTAGTATTCAAGCAGCACTTTCTCCCGGCTCAAAATCAGCACATCCCTACGAGTAGGAAGTGAAGCAAAGGGGCAGGAGACCGGCATGAATGAGGAAGGAGTTCCTGGTAAAACTCAAACAGAGGAAGTATACAAAATGTGGGAAAAAGGACAGGCCACTTTGGAGGAAAACAGAAATGGTGTGAGGGTAATGCAGGGATGCAAGGAGGAAGGCTAAGGTCTGTCTGGAATTAAATCTGGCAAGAGATGTCAAGGACAACAAGAACTTCTTTAAACACACCAGTAGCAAAAGGAAGGTTAGGGAAAAGGTGGGTCTGCTCCTGACTGGGGTGGCTGACCTGCTGATGGAGGATACAGAGAAGGCAGAGTTACTGAACACCCTCCTTGCTGCAGTCTTTACTGCTAAGGCCAGCTCTCAGGAACTGCACACACGCAAAACAAGAGGACGATTAGGGGACTGGAACATCTCTTATATGGGGAAAGGCTAAGAGAGATGGGACTGTGTAGACCAAGAGGGAATCTTATCGGTGTATGTAAGTATGTTAAGGGAGGATGTCAAGAAGATTTGGACCAGATTATTTTCAGCAGTGGACAAGAGGCAACGGGCACAAACTGACATGCAGGAATTTCTGCCTGAACTTGAGGAAAAACTTAAATGTGGGGGTAACTGAGCATCGGCACAGGTTGTGGAGTTGCCTTCTCTGGAGATCTTTAAAGCCTGACTGAACATGATCCTGCGCAACATGCTCTAGATGACCCTGTTTGAGCAGGGGTGTTGGACAAGATGATCTCCAGAGATCCCTTCCAACCTCAGCTACGCAATGATTCTGTGCAAATGCTGGATTCCTGTTCTCCAACCGCCTGAGCTCAGCCACTGACATTGCTTCAGGTACTTGGTTCTCTCTAAGGCAAACACACTAGCGACACTCGATCAACCAGCGTGCACAAGCCAGTCTCCATCACCTGGAGCCTGGGATTGGGCCCTGACCCGCTTTGATTTACCAATATAGATACAGCCACTGGCCCTCAGATAAGTACAACAGCTCCTGGTGTAAGAACAGCCCCTGTTCTGGCTTTGGCATGAGCCACGTCTGGGCCTGCAATGGGGAATCTGCGGCCACAGAGCGCAGGTGGCCAAGGACCTCTCCTTACATCTCGTTTTACTCTCCAGAGTAAACTGAGTGTACTGAGATCAGCAAGCCCTACCTGCCACGCAGAAAGAAGCCTCACTAGGGACGTAATTCCTTGCCATGTTTGAAAACCGCCGGTGATAAGCAACAAACTGCCAGGAGTTTGGAACTCACAATAAAATTAAAAATATTATGTTACCATTGTGCACTTCTAAGTATACAGCAATATTTTTAAAAGCTCCTGGGTAACTTAAGAACCTAATTTGTATTAGAAAGCTCCCTGTTTACATTTTCTCTAACATTAGCCTTGGTAATTCACAACTAAACCATAATTTACCAAGAAACCCAGTGCAAAAGAATAGTTTAGTATATAAAATAATGGAACAAGCAGTTTTCTCGTCTTCCTTCATATAAATCCTGCAATTTCAGTTGCAAAAAACTGTAAGCATCTGCACTGCTATGTATTTGTTAGGTGGCAGATTACTGGCCACAATTATTGAAGTAAGTATTAACTAAGAGTTCAAATAAATCTAAACACATAATTTTGCTAAGTCCTTTTCAGTCCTACACTAAGAGAATTCTCCCTGTGCCCCTCATGTCAATAAATGACCATGTAAGTAAATAAAAACTGCTTAACCTGTTTTTCCATCCAACTCTGCTACTGCTACCAGAATAAAATATGTGGATCCATCTTCCACTTTTAATTCACTCTGGAGAAAATTTTTCCTCCATGAGAATCACATTTTTCTCTGCTCTGTTAAACTGTGCTATGCACACTAACAGTTTGATTTTCTTCAGCCTGCTTTATCTTCCAAAAGTACCATTTGCTTCTCTCTCAATGGAATGATGGCGTTTGGCAGATTGCTGCTTCCTCTTCCAACAAATCAGCTATTGTGGGTAAAAAAACCCACAAAACCAGATGAAACCAAAAGGAACCATTCCAGCAAATCAGCTTGAATGTTTAACCTAGCAAAGTACTCATATATTCTGAAAATCATCGTGCTTCCACTCTTGAGATGTTCAAAACAGAAAGTAAAGAAAGAGGGGTTTTAGCATGGTACATCTCTCATTTAACTATGTAGTAGTTCTTGTCTGTAATATACTCCAGATGGCCAGAAGGCAGAAAACTGCCATGAAAAACTGATTAAACAAACTTCCTCACTAACAGAGTGGTTACACTTAGTACAAAAGCAGTTTGTGCTACTCTTTGCTGTATTATCTAAGTAAATATATGGTGCAGAAACTCAGTCCATAAATCTGAGCTTGTCTAACTTAGCTGGGAAGACTCAGGAAAAGGAAAACTGCTCCTTTACCCTTACAATCAAGTGCTTTTGTTGGTATAAAATGTAAAGACAAAATCAGCTTCATTTAGCTAACAAAAAATCAACAATGGGTTGCTAAGCTCAAACATTTACCCAAAAAGTGTGTACAAAAATGATTTATTTATTCACATTTACTATGTCTTTAGATATAACTAAACTACTCTCCTGGAGAACAAAAGTAACTTTCTGTTGTTTATGGTTCCTGCTCGTTGTGAGAAGCAGAGCACGACAGGGAGCAAGCAGAGCTGTGTAACGTCCCGCGCACCATCAGTCAGGTTGGTTGGTAAGGATTATGCCCACCTCCCATTCTGATCAGAGCTCAGCAGAAATTCATTCTGCTTCCCGCAGAGTACCAGAAGAGGAAAAAGACAAGACTGCCAACATTTTTAAACCACCCTCCATGTGCTGGGGATGGCAGGATGCCTTCCTCAAAGGCATCAATTTCCCACTGTGCTGAAGTGCTGAAAGAATCTAATGGGCTAAGACAGGATACACGATTTGAAAGGCAGGATTAAGCACATATGAATGCCATCTATACTTGTACCAAATCTGGATGGGTACCATCAAGGCGGGGAAAAACTGAGAACCCCGGAGGTTATTTCGAGTGAAATATAAAAAGGAATCCATTCATCAAGAGCTCTGTGTTTACAGGAACAGACGGGTTTTCATTCTTGGTAGAAAGTATTTATTTCAAAAGATCCCGGTCTCCAAGCTCATTTCCGATGCACACTTCCCTCAGCATTCCTTCCCCTCATGCTCGTCCTGCAGAGGTTTCTGTCTAGACCTCTGATTACCTTGGTGAACACAAAATATTACTTCCTTTTCCTACCCCAATCTACTTTATTTCAGCTGCCACTTGTGTTTTTTTCTGGTCTTGTTGGAACTACTGCATGAATCTTTCTACACTGACTGTGCTCCCCTTTCCCTTAATACTATATCCGTATGGATACATATTCCAAATATTCCTTCAATAAACACCTCAGCAAGTAAATTTCATACCATTTTCATCTTTAAATAAAAAGATTTCATATTTATACAAACCCCAAACAAAAAGCCTTGTCTAAACATGTTGCTTTGCATCTCAGTCTTATTTTCTGAGTAATTTTCAACACATCCTGCCAACCTTTTGACATTGAGATACAAAATCCTTTCCTAACCTTTCTTCTCCTGTCTTCCTCTTTTTGTGTTTGTACTAGGACCTTTTGTTATTTTGGATGCCAACTACTTCAAAATGAAATATTTCTTTATTAGAAAAACTAATACTGAACTGGGAAAAACTTGTAAACAGTTTTGGAAGAAACTTGCAAAATTGTAAGAAATTGCATTTTTCAGTGAATAAATTCTCTAAAAAGGCATCCTAGGATTACTGGTAAGTTGTAGGCCCATGACCAAGGCACAGGAGTTGTTTTTAATAAAGGAACATGTCAAGTGAAATGGCCAGTCATGGATCCAAACTCTACCTCCTGTACTGAGCAGGGGGATTATTTCCAAACATTGGAAATCCTTCTAAGGCAGCTACATTCAAAATTATGCTCCTGATATACTCATGCTTCATAACTACTGTGTCAAGAAGTCATAGTTTAACCCGAAGATGACAAGCACAGTTTCAGAGTTCAGATCAAAATTGAGCCTTCATCTTTCCTTGTCTACCCACTCTCATAAAAATCAACAACATTGCAGTAAAATCAAACAAAAAGTGTCTTAAAGTCCAGGGACACTGGACTGGACAACAGCCAAAGGGTCTGATCCCACTTTCAGACAGCCCAAAAGCAAAGTTCCTTTAGCATACATGAACACATGGCATATATCAAATATAGGTGTGAAAAAAAAAAAAAAAAAGTTGAAAGTGAAGTTATTCTCACTTGACAGGAATGGACTATTAACCACCTGTATCACTGTCACACCAAGAAATTCACTGGGATGAAGTTATCTAAACTTGACATGGATTAATTCAGTATTGCCCTGATACCTACGTCCCAGGTGAATGCAGTTTTGAGATGATATGTATCAGCTCAGCTGAAGAGATGGTGTTTATCCTCATAAATTTAAGGGATGATGAATAGGTATATTATGTTCCCACTCTGAGGGCTGAGCACCTTATGACAGCAATTTGCTTGCCAGCGAAGAACGATGCCTTGTCTCATGCTAGTATCTTATCCAGAAGGAGCTGGTTGGGCAACGGAACTGTTGCAAATAAGCAGAATTTGCCAGTGCAAACATTGACTGCAGGCAAATCCCTGAGCTGGGTTTCAATCACTGAGATGGCACCTTGTATTGAAAGACTTTATGCATTTGACACAGCGGCATCACGCTGATTCACGACTACAGAGGTGCGATGCAAAAATAATAGCAATGGCCCAAGCTCTTGCTATCTGCCCGAGTAACTCTGCTGATGTCATGTCTGACTTCCCCAGGATTACCTGAGGTATTTTCTTGTTTGGATGCCATTCGGTCAGTAGCAACACTCCACAAAAGACAAAAAGAGATGAGGAATCTCTGTGACCTTATCCCAGCCTTTTGGAGTCAAGGGCACAACCCCTGAAGAATGGCTGCTTTCAAAGTCCTCACCTTTATCTACTCAGACACAGAAATAAATACTGGAAGGACGTGTGTGGAGATGCAGGTCATTCAGGGAGACGTGAGGGGATGAGAACAAGCAGTTCCACCATGAGTGCTGAGAAATAAGCCCTGCAGCTGCTGGGAACACCAGAGCCCATGAGCGCCGGGTTGTGCGGCACAGGCGCAGGCGGCCAAAGCTCAGGTGCAGGAACGTTGCTCAGGTTTTCCTCCCCAAGGCAATGCCTTCCTTGGCAGATGGCCAGTCCTCTTGGATCCTTCCGGCTAACACACGTCTTGATCTTCTCAATGGGCCGTTCTTGCTGTGCAAGAAATCACGCGGTGCAAAATTATCGCTACCTTGGAGCACTCCGGGTACGTTATGCACTAGGGCAGCAGCTTTAGCAGACTGACATCAGCTAGAGGATGCAGATTATTTAAATTGCTAATCATGCCTTTGTTGCAAAGTTGGGGGTGGGACATAACAAGGCCAGCAGAAGGCAAAGACGGAAGCAAATCAAGGTTTATAGAGACCAAGTTTACAGGTTTATACAGGTACAGGCTGAGGAGATGCTCTGGGGGATGCTGCATGACAGCAGGGTGGGCAGCTTCCCAATAAAACATCAAAAAGCAACGACGCGGAAATACAGTTTTAAAACTAGTGATGTGCAAACCAAAAGGGAGTCATGGGCTGAGTTCAGTTAGTGAGAGGTTAAGAATAAGGTGACTTAAAACCAAACAGGTTTAGGTGTAAGTATAAACACTTGTCAAAATCTCTCCATTGCTTCCTCTTGGCTCTCATTCTTTCCTAAGGGTCCCAGGTGTTTCAGGGCTTATCTGGACCTTTATACAAGTTTGCCCACAGCTTTTGAGCAAATTCTTTTATCTCTTTCCCAGCTCTAATGAATATTAATCTGGAACCCAGAGGCCACTGCAGTACCCAGAAACTACACGCTGAACTAGTCAGCTCCGCGATCCAGACGTCTCCTGTTTCACTAAATCCAGCCAGAGGACCCCTCAATTCAACAGCACAATTACGAGCAGGAAGTGCCCTTGGAGTTCTACAAATGCTGTTCATGATAAATTAATCTCTTTCTCTACTTTTCTCACTGTCATCATCCTCAGTAGGCAAGCAGTTATGTCCCAAACATAATCCTTTTAATGAAAAAGCTACAGTTTAAGATGAAAAATCAAGCACCCACTTATAAATACCATTGAGACAACAAGTGACACAGGAAAGAAAAAAAGCAAGTAGCTTATACAACTATAAGTAACACTCTGCAGAACAGGTGACACTTCTAGTCTTTTTATAGTCCTTGAGAGACACAGTAAGCCCAGGCAGTGATTTCACCAACAAACTAAACCTGCCAGAATATACAGGGACATGTAAAAAACTGTCTTTGGGGAGACTGTGTAAAGGGCTCCTCACACCAGAGCTTCTCCAACAGCTCAAGTTTGCAGTGTTACAGCAGCATTTAATCGAATACATCGAGACCTCAGTGGTAGGTTAAGTCTCTCCTTACCTCGGCATTAAATCGTGGCACTCCTCTAAAAGATGAGCACAGGGCATATTGCAAGGACTCTACTGCAAGGCAGAGTCGCAACATCTCTGTGAGCTGCAAAGTTACATCCGGGCTATTTCCTGTCTCTCAACTCAGTACAAATTACGCTGCCTTATGAGCAGTAGTTAAATTACACAAATAGTGGACTGAAGCCATACGAGTAGAGGACTTGAAGCCTCACACACACCCCGATCTCACTGCTGGCGTCTCGCTGCCTCGAACTTGCGACGGGCATCGAAACTGCCCTTCAGACAGCGCTGGCTCGTCTACAGGCAGCTCAAGGCGGACTGGACAAACGCCTCATCAGCTTCAAAACCTCTATAAAGTTTAGTATTCTTCTGCTTCTAATTGGATATTTAGTTGGTAAAACAACGATGAAACATTAAAATGTTTTAAATTTATGACACATGGTTCAGGTTATATATATTTTTTCAATTTAATCATCACTATAAAAAACATTGTATGCCTGTAGGCACTGTGAGATTGTTTTTCCTTAAAATATTTTTTTTAAAGATATAATGCTTTGGTTTTCAGGTTAATTACAGAGGATTTCAAGCCTGCTCATACATATTATAGTTCATCTGCCTTAACCGAAACCCTGCTATTCTTCCATAGATGTGTTTCTGTTCTTTGTAATGTTTAAAACGTTCTCTACAAGGGCAGTAGAGGGGAAGACCAAGCTGGCGGACGCCCTCCGGGGAGGCTGTGACAGTTCCGCCCCAGCTGCTGCACGAGGGTGGCTTTGCTGCCCCACTTGCATCTGGGCCAGCTTGTGCTTTAACCTTTGGGGATCAGTGTTTGCTGCTGCTGCAGAGGATGGGATGCTGCTAGGGGAGAACAAGCAAACATAGCCCTTATTCAAGATGCCTAACTTTGCCGGGCTGGGATTTATAAATATGCAAAAAAAACTCCGATTTTCCTTCTCACTTCTCATTCTGTTGAGTTGCAACTCCTAAGAGCAGCAGCCATGACAGCGAAAGCCTTTGCTTTTCTGATGGGAACGCTAGCAAGGCCCTACTCGGACTCGGGCAGCTCGGAGCACGTTTCCCCACTCGCACGCACGCAGCTCCCGGGGTCCCTGCCACTGTCCGGACGCAGCCTCTGCGCCGCTTTCCCCATCATTTATCAGGCAGCAACCAACACCACTGTTTTTCCCAGCGTGGTTTCCTGGTTCTCTTCCACGTTTGCTTTCCTTCCTCATCTGACGCTACCAACTGTGTCACCTCTGAGATGTTACCTAGACCTACCCAGTGCTTCTTCTGACCCTTGTTCTTCACTTACTTTTGACATCCTGCTCATTGCTGTAAAGCACACTGGCTCTTACCACCAAAAAACACACAGCAACACACAGCGGTTTTGCAAGAGTTGGTTTCATGTCCTCAAAGCACGACAGCAAGCTGCTTTATTCACTGTGCACCCATGGGCTTTTGCCTTTGCCTCTCAGGAAATTACGTGCAACAGGAACCAAAGCCTAATCTTGTAATTGAGTCAAAGACGGGTGAGGAAACAAGCTCTAATCATCTTTGGGATTTCCAGCAACAGCTTCCACTCTCAAATCTCTTCAGCCCTAATGTTATGTAACTTCTTCCACTTAATTTGTACCGAGAACAAGGGAAAAGGGAGTGCAGGGCAAAATGTAAAGGCCGAGTATTTATCTTTTTAAACAGTTCCACTTTCATTGTTGATCTCCTGCTGAAAATATTTCTTTCTGTGGCAGGGGGAGGAAATCTAGCACCAGACGCAGGGCAGACACAGAGCCCTTGTGCTTCTGTTACCTGTGCCTGGACACTCAGCACGTTTTGCCAGCCCAGGGCTCCGGGAAGAAAGGATTCGTTGGAGTTGTAGCAGAGAAGGGAACGACCTCTCCTCGTGCAGCCCTCTGAATCACGGGCTCCCTTCAGGGTCGCAGTTCAGCAGCAACAACGACGTGGCCTTTTGATTTATGTGAAGGGAACGTTTCTGGATATCTCAGTGGGGGGAAAAAAAAGACTTCAGCTCATACCAACTGTTCCTTCCCCAGCTCTAGTTCACATGGCTGTTAAGTAATGCAGGGGTCAACACTTTTCTTTTTTTTGCCTATGCAGAGTATACTGATCACAAACAACTTCTTATATCTCACTTTTAAATGCACCTCAGGGTTCAGCTTCTAAATTACATGGAGTAAGTTATGATATTAAGAGACACTCGTGCTTACACATCAGTAACGCTTCTAGTTGGGGGTTTTCACAGCAAGGCCAAGCTAAAAGGGCAATTATTTAGGCAAGCAGCTGCACACACTGGAAAGATAAGTATAAGCAGCTGGACACACTGGCAGAATTGCAAACAATTCTGCAACATTCACAGTGTGACTTAAGAGCCTTCTCTGCCCCTTCTCTGCCCCTGTCCTCTGCCAGGGGTTGCCAGCTCCTGTACACCTGAGGTATGAGGACCTAGGGCCCAAGCCCGGGAGTTTATGGGAAGGGGGTTGAAATGGACCTTGATGCACACCTGGAGTTGGGCCTTTCCATGAGATTTCCCCAGCTGGTGTAAAACATTTTAATCCGAATGAGGGATTCATCACGCATAAGTCGATTATCTTTTATGTAACATTTTCTGGCCCCATCTGAAGGGGTTTTTTTAAAAAAAATCAACATTTATTACTCATTAGATTTTTAATTCATTTGTAGTTTTAGCAAAAAAGGGAAAGGCTGATTTTCCTAGTTCATAGCAGAACCCAGTATACACCCGTTGGAGATGCAATTCCCATTCTCCTGATCCGGAAAGCTGAAGGTTGCAGATCCCGTATGCTAAAGCAGAATGAAGCAGCAGGCACTCCTGCCACCTGTGACCCATCCGTGTGGCCCAGCCAGTAGCTATGGGGCCTCATACATTTGCTCAGTTTGTGTCTGCCCAACTCTTCTTTTAGGCTGTGGTGTCTGCTAAAAGATTTGTGCCCTTTCTCTTACTTGGTGATCAGCTCAACTGTTCCCACTGTTAGTAAAGCTGTGAAACGACAACCACGACACCGACACCTTCGCTGCCCATCTGAACATCAGAGCTGTCTCCAGCCAAAACCAAAACCAAAACCAGGTGGCATCAACCCTCCAAACTGCAGAGAAACTGCTCATGCAACTGGCAGCCCCGGAGGTTCAAAACACGTGGCTTTGAAGGTGACCAAACCCACCAGCAATTAACTTCAGCTGCAGGAGAAACTCATAAACCATAGTGGATAACAGTGCCACCAGAATGACAGGGTTGCTGCTCAGCTCTACAGCTCCAATACTGTAGCTATCACCAGTACAACCCAGTTAAACACATCCGCCCAAACGGGAGGCTCTGGTCGGTGGGCAAGACTGTGAAGTCACACCTAAAAATGAAGACTACTCAAGCAGACCCTGTTAGTCTGACCATTAACCTGCTAGGAAAAAGCTACGTCTGGAGTATGTAAATGCATCTTGATAAACTAAAGACGGAAAAACATAACTTCATATTATAAACAATCCACTACTGTTGTCATGTGTAATATGCACTGGGGATGGCTAGAAAAATGACTGTTAGCATTCTGCTGGCCAAAATCTGACTGCTGTTTTATGGGTAATCATCAAAGTGGCACATTTCCAAATATTAGACAGCATGTTCCATCTTCCATAAACAGAAAGATCTGATTACACTTTCGAAAAATCACCTGCATTTAATATGGAGCAACTTTCTAAATTGGAAGCAGCTGCTAGTTATTAAAACACTTTTTAAGATGTGATCCAGCATCTGGAAACATCTTTCACCAGGTAATGCAGCTTCTGCTCTCCGTGGCCTGTTAAAAGCCAGCCTAAAACTCTGAAGAGCAGAGATCATGCAGAGTATTAGCAATGAGGGGGGAAACCAACTCTTGTTCTTTATTCACGTACAGCCTAGCAGAGCGCGTCCGGGTCTCTTTAGATACTACTGTAGCAGGAAGAAGGGGAATAGAGAGGAGAAAGACAGAGCAACTACTGTCAAATTTTAATCCGCATTAGTGTGGACTATGACTAAAGACCCAGCCAGCATCTGGGATGGAGGAAAATCCATATTTCATTGCCTATGCTGCAGCTGTTCTGTGACGGATGAAGGACGTTGCTTTTCAAACCTCTTTCCCGTCTAACACTTTCTCAGAAAAAAATGACTTTTTGGGGGTTTTTTTTTGACAAGCAGGAAGGGGTTGTTTTTGGACGGTAGCTAACCCATGTTTCAACCTAAGCAGGTCTTTACAACTACCCCTCACGTCAGCATGTCATGGAGGAGGCACCCTCAGAGGGCAGTTCATGCCATCCTAAGCCAGGATGGATCATCTTCACGAGGTGCTCCCCTCTCTCTATCCCCCACTAAAGGAGCCCAGACAAGACACTGGACCTTGTGGTACCTATCACGGACAGGGTGAGGTGACTTCCACCCAGGTTGTTCTAGGTGAACAACTGTGCTTAAGATAGGAAGCTCTGCATATTATCACAGGGAAAGCTAAGGATATCAAAGTACACCAGAAAGAGTGCTGCTTTTGTCCACACATCACTCCATTCCTGTCTTTTATTTAATCAGACTCAAAACACAAATAATGCTTAGTCTTCTGCACTGAAAAATTTCCCTGGGACTAAGGATCCACCATTCAAAAAACATTCAAAAATTATCGTCCTGTGTCTTTCAGAACTACAGGCTTGTTCAGAACAGGCTTCTGTGTTTGCGTTTCTTCAGATCTGGATAACAGATACATAAGTGCAAATAACTAAAAATGTATGGGGGAGAGAAAACGAAATCTTCCTCTGAGTAAGGGTTACAGTATGAAATAGCCTGATGAATCACTAATAAAAAAAAATTTTAAAAAGATAGTCCAAGTTCAGTGCTACCTTCTTCCAACAGAACTCAGTAATATAAATGGCAAGTACTTGACAAGTAACCTAAGGCCTGTCCTCTAAATGTATCTCCCAATAGCAAGGAAACCACCTCCCAAGTGATTAACAACCAACCACTTGCAAGAAAATATGTTGCTTGTAGGACCCGCTGCCCTATCTGAACACGACGGATGTCCTTAAGCTGTGCTGGAGAAGCAGGAAGGCTCCCGCTCTGGGTGGAAGGGAGCAATGGCAGAGACTGGAGCTGTTCGGGCGGCAGGAATGAGTGTAGCTCCGTTAGCTACGGGAGAATTAGGCTGACAAAACGCAGCAGCGGAGGATGTTTCCCATTACCCATGCCTCCCGCCGTGCCCGTGCTGCGGATCCAGCCCGGCCTTCCCGGCAAGGTTCATATGGCACGGGGCAGACCCGTGCACACCGTTTAAACAGAAACACGACTTCTGCCTCAACTCACAGTATCTCAGCGCTAAGGGAATACAGCATGGACCGACACCACGGGCTTTGAGACGAGCACCAGGCAGTCTGTTAAGCCGTGTCCCCCCAACTGCCACCAGCCAGAATCACTGGGGAAGATTCATTTATTGAACTAATTTGTGTTGTGCAAAGTGGGGGCAATTCGTTACGAGCATTCAGCATTCCCTACTCAAGGTATTTTCACCAGACGCGAATTTGAGAGGTGCTGCAAGAAGGTCGATAGCCAGAGGGTTCCTATCTTAGAAATAGTTTTCCCCTAAAGCTCTGTATTTAACTATCCCTCTTTTCTTACTAACATCCCACAGAATTCACGGTCCGTTTCCAAGCTTAGCAAAAATTTTACGAAGAAATGTGCATACCTGTTGTAAACAAATGTTAAAAAAAAAAAAAAATAAGAAGAAAAATCCAGGTCTGAGAAAATGTGCTTAGGAAGAGGAAGTTAGACACAAAATACTGGTGACAACAAAGGCCCAATTCTGCTAGCGAGGCACCTTCCTGAACGCAGTCTGTTCCCCACCTACCAGGGCGTCCTCCTCTCCTTGGCTGTGAGGGCTGCCTGGGCAGCTTGCGCGTGACAGTCACAGTCCCTCTGCAGGACTCAAACCTCTGGCAAACTGCGTTAAAACGCAAGTGGCAGAGAACATCCCTGGGGAACCCGGCGGCGGGAGAAGGGTGGTCACGACTCCTCAAGCAGCAGCACAGAGAAGCAGAGGGATCATAAGCCTGGTGAGGGACATACGCCATCCGTAAGTCAGAGGCATTGGAGTTGCATGTGCTTTTATGATACCAACATGGTCCCACTTCTGACCACTCAGAGCCAGCACTACATGTTTTGTGCTACAAGGAGATAGACAGGACAGGAGCTTCCCAAAGACTGCGTTTAGCTCCCACACAGCCCTCCAGGTAGACAACACTGCTTTGCATATAAGACCTGACAAAAGACTAGAATAAAACACAGATGGACGGCAGGAAAGAGCCTGCCTGCTATTTCTGCTCAACTCACTGAATATGAGCAAATACTGCCAAAAAAAAGGATTTTAACCAAAAAGGATTTATTATCCTCAATCTAACAGAGGAGACCAGGAATTCCATACACATTTATTCTAAAATGACCCTCTACGATATCAATGAGTATCACTATACCACATTTTGCAAATAAGTGATCAGAGGCAAAAACGACCTTTCCCGAGATGACAAGCCTATAACAAAAATCTTATATCTGGTTCCTGTCCCAAACACTCTAATGTTCTTTCAGCAATACATCCTTCAGGGAATGAGAAGTGTTTCTGAATAGGGCACAATACGCAAGGTTCAAACCTACCAGAGACACCTGAAGATGAGCGAGCACAATTTAAAGATTATCATGCATGCTTCTGCAAAGAAACCGTGAAGATGGAATCAGTCCCTTAAAATGCTGTTCACACGAAAGGACAAAAATATCCTCTGCAAATAGCAAGAGCACACAGGAGAAAGCATTAATATCTCAGACCTACCTATTTTATTTCAAGTAAGTAAATAACATTCACTGCCGCTAATTAATTTATAATTTTTTCTTACTCAGGTTTCCAGGGCTGCTATTAATGGTGGATATTTAAGGCTTCATTTCACAGAGACGCATTTTCAGACAAGGTTGCAAAGGGCAAAACGAGAGGAAGAACAAACGTCAGTCCAGCACTGAGCTGACCCAGCAACATCCAGGGACACTAACAAAAATAAAAGGAGGATGTTGAAGGTCTTCCTGTGCTGCAGCGGCTCACTGGTTGTGGAAAGCTAATAAGAAGGGACACATCCCTGAACAACTGATGGATACCATCCGCTCCACAGGAAAGCTGGATGCTCCAGGCTCTGCCCGTCCATGCCTGAGGACAGCTGACGCCTCTACATGACACCAAGTCCTGACAGCACGTGAACAGCAGTTAGCAATCTGTAGACAGAAGTAGTTTTTTTGGCAGATCTCACAAAATTCCTCATGATGATTTAATCATAGAACGGTTAAGTTTGGAAGGGACCTCAAGAGATCATCTAGTCCAACCCCCCTGCTCGAGCAGGGACCCCTAGAGCACTTGGCACAGGGTGGCATTTCATGCTGATGAGAGAGAGCAGCGTTACCAAGACCAAGGCAGCTCTTCATACCAGCTACCACCAGAACCTATGACTGACCCACGGGCAGAGCCAGGAAGATGCTGCTCTGGACACTGCTTCTGACTTGTAGGTCCATGGCTACATGGATACATATACCTTTACATGTGTGTGTATGTGTATGCACGTATACATACACAAAGACATACCTTTAAAATTTTTTTTACAGTAAAAGATGAATAAAAGGAACAGTGAAATGGAGTATTTGATTAACATGTGTTGGCATGCAAAATGAGAGCAAAAGAGGCAGTAGGCAGGAATACAGGTGGAGAAAAAAGGTTAAAAACTCAATACATAGAAGACACTGATAGACCGATGAGCTTCAGCTCAAGTTATAGGAACTATGGATAGTACTCTTAGCTACAGACATTTAAGGACATGAATCAAACTAGACTTCTTTGTGGGAAAATCTGCTCCCATTCAGACTCTCCCAGAACTAAGCAGAGGTTTCTGAATCACTTGCTTAGACTTGGGTATGCAAAAATCTTAGCTAAGCAAGATTAGCTAAGTCCCTGCCTGCAGCATGGTTAGGCAAGGTAATACTTGATTAGTGACTCTTTTAGTTGAATAGTACATGCAGATTAGTGACTCTCTCAGTTGGGCAGCACAGGCAGCCATTTGATGCAAGTCTACATTATTGAATGTAGTGCAAAACAGCACAGACTCAAGCTGCTGATTTTTGAGCATAATCAGGAAGGAAATCTTGATGAAAGTAGTAAATGAGCGATGATGTTTGAGGCTGTGAGATGAATTCTTGGCATGGAAATAGTGACTGGCTCAGCTGTCTATTCATTTTCAGGCTTTTCATCAACATTTCACACTAATACCAATCTCCTCTATGAAACGGGCATGACATCAGAAAATTAAACCTGGACTATCTTTGAGAACAGTCCATGGTCCATATTCACCACTGTTATTGATCTGAAACACCTCTCTGGGCATCACTCCACTAAGAAACACTGCCCGATTTATAAAAAAAACCCTGTCAGCAGCAGATATATTAGCTATTACAACATGTAATGAAGCAATTGAAATAGAAGATCTCGCTTCTAAATATGTTTATTTGGTATGCTGTCTGCCATCTTTGTATGCAAAGTAAATCAGAAGAGGTAAGAAAGTCATAGTGAAAAATTCCAGTCTGAAAAATGTGTTTCCTTTTAAAGCATAAGGATTCTGTACCTCTACCAGAAAAGCCAACTAGAAGAGTGACATGTACAGAGTTAAAAATAACTACTGGAATTTCATGTACAAGAACTTCAGGAAGTTGCTACAACTTTTTATTCCAAAGCACTTGAAAAATCACACTCAGGTACTGTTACAGCACTCATGTGAAATGGGTACTTATTTTAGCATATGATTTGACTCAGTCTAAATCTTAAAAGAGTTCTACCAGCTTTAGTGCAAAGTGCAGAAGGAAAGTTACTCACATGCATAAGCACCACAACGCAATGAACCTTACAACTGTACAATCAAATAGTCAAAATGAGGGCAAAACTACCCTATCTGAGCTAAATTTGGTTTCTTATGCACACACACTCCATCTTTTATGCACTGTTAATAATATGGTTCAATATTACAAGGTGTCTACACATGCTGGCCTAACTTTGTACTCTAACTCTAGTTGATCCAACTTCAAGTCAAGGAAGCCTGAGCTTATCTCATCATTATTCCCCACGTATTCAAGCCCTAATTTTTCTACTTTGATGCCATATGCTTTTATTTGGAAGTCTCAACATGACTGTGTATGTTCCGTGACCATTTAAAGGCCCTGTGGAACAAGAGCAAGGGAATGTTATATAGAGAGCAGATGAAGCGCCTGGGGGCTTTGGTGGAAGTTGCTTTGGATTTCTCAAGATAAGGCTTCTGACCATGAAATGGGCAGTTGTCACTTCGAAATGCCACCAAATGCTGGGAGGACACTCTTACTTATTGCCCTGTGCCAAAAGGTGAGCAGTGTAGCAGAAGGTTAAAAAAACCCCCTGTACCCCGCATATGCATTGGCCAAAGGAGTTTTAGGGTAAGAAAGAAAAACAGATCACTAAGGCAGCATTGAGGCTGGTGCTAATAGAAAAACTGAAAGGATGCAGCCCGCCGTATTTCTGGAGCGTTTCCCAACTTGGGGTCTCTCATACTCTTCCCAAGGACAACACATATTCGCCTACATACCGTGTCAGTGAGGGGCTATCCCTAGCCTGTACACCCCTGAGAGGGGCCTAAAAATCCATCCTAAAGGGATGCAGGAACATTTAGAGCAAACTCCCCTGCTCCAGGTCACAGCAATCTCATTTCCAATAGTGCCACTCAAAGGTGCGAAGAGAGCTTGGGGAAACTGGACACAATACAAGCCACTTTATGTGCCTGGTCTGCTTTCTTTTGGGGTTGTGAGCTTCTCAGGACCAGCAAATTAAAGGAAATAAAATACATAACTATAGAAGTATGAAGGAAAATAAACCTTTCAGTGGTTTATGCATATGCCATATTACCCAATCTTCCTATGTACAAAATGCCCGAGTAGTGAGTCACACCTGAAGGAAGGGCCCAATCAGCATCTTCATAGATAAACATTTAGCTAAGCAAATAGGAGGAAAATAATAATTTGGCAGCTGTCAAATACCCCAAATTTTTACAGCAATAAACAAAAAAACAACAAAATGCAAAGACTAGCAGTTACAACTACGTTTGTTTCATTTGGAGAGAATGTTTCTCTGCAAAAGAAAACAAACCCAGCTCTACTTGTAGGTGTACTTTCCATGAAAATTATCCTACTTCTGTTATCATACACAGACTGATCATGAAAAGTGTTCTCTAACACTTAGAATGACTCATTTCTGGCAATTTAACAGTATCATCTCGTAAGAAATATACTGGAATTTTTAAAGATTCTGATTCAAACCTATTTTCTTTCTAATCAGCTCAATTTTTGTTTATAAGAACCATTTTATGAGTCACCATCTCAAACGCGTAGATTTTAAAATTATTACATTTCCAGCTTAGGGTGACTCTACCGTTAGGAAATCATCTAAAGCACTGTGTTTATTTCCCAAGGATGCAGCAGTATTTTCTTTATGAGTGGGCTGTTTAGGGGTCACTTTAGAGAGTCCATTCAACTCCCTTTGTGGTTAATGGAGTATACTTAGACTCTGGCTAAATCTACACATCATGCGTCTGTGAAGATGGTTCTAAGATGCCTACAAAATCTGTTACTAGTCTTGTTAACAGGAATAACCAATTTGGGGTCACGCAGATGTTCTAATTTCAAACTAGCTCCTAAAGTGCCAGCCGGCTAAGCTGCAGCAGAACTAGCTCTGGTACCTAGAAAAGGTTCTTCAGCCTTGAAGGCAAGTCCAGCAAAAGCTCTGTTAGTGCAAGGGCCAAATTTCCTCGCTGAGAGAAAAGTAAGGGTTGGCTTCTTGGTTGGTGTAAAGTAATCAGGTGGGAGCTACCACAACAGAGGTAAAATTGCAGAGAGAGCAGAAGCTGCAAAGGCAACCTTGACCTATTCAGAACACAGGCGTCTAAGCAAAGCAGCTTCATGGACTTAGCTAGTCACCTTGGCCTCCCTTTATTGGCAGTGGGGAAAAATTAAAATTCCTTGTGGCACAACTCACGTTATTTTTAGGCTGACATCTGAAGGATGTCATGAATTGCCAGTGACAAAGCTGATAAAAGTTAAATTTGAAGCACGTTCTGCCTCAGAATGCATCCATTCTCCTTTTATATGCAAAATCTTCCACGCTTGTATCAAAGTCTTTTCACGGGAATTTACATTGAAATAATTGCCCAAAATGTTCATTGAGGGAACAAAAAAAATGCTTTTGGTAATAAAAAGTTGCTGCCCAACCTAGCAGTGAGTTTCCAGCTTCCCTGGCTCCTGAAGAACCTGCTGTGCCACCCGTGCAGGACACCAGCAGCACTGGAGCCTCCCAAGTCTGCACAACCCAGCAGAGACTATTAACACATGGTAAAACCTCCAGCCTTCTCAGTCAGATCAGCTCATTCCTAGCAATCCCTTCTACTGTTTAATGAGAAGACAGGCACTAATTAACCTCTCTGCCTCTGTGACACCTCTGCTGGACCTAAAGGTTCTGGCCTGCAGCTAAGCCCATACGGACAATACGTAGGCTTCCGGACGGTCTCCTGATTTTGGAGGCTTTCTTTGCAGTTTATGGCATCCCACAGCTGTGGGTGCTGTTAAAAGTGATCTTTTAGAGATGGGAAAGACTGAAAAAGGAGAAGGCCACATTCTGACAGACTACGAAGAAGGTATTTCCTGTGTTCTCATTATTCAGATTGCAGGAAAACATGAATCTTCATTAAAAATAAAAAGTTTTTTCCAATCAGTATCTGAAAAGCTCAAAGAGATGAGGCAGTAATACAAATACCTGAGTCAAAGCCACATGCTACAGGGACAGATTAGTTACTGAAACAGGGATTAGGTACTTAGAAATGTGACCTTGAGCAAACAAGGGCTGCAACAAGGTTACTAACAAGAAACTAAACTGCTTGATGCAGTAAAATCTTAGGTAGGCAATTTGCTCCACTGACTTCAAAGATATTACTCATATACTTAAACATGAAGCAGGTTCTTAGGTACACTATTCCACATACTGGCAACAGGACTGGACAACTCTCATGGAACACAGGATTGGGCCACTCACATAATGAGCCCCACTGCAGGAATATTAGGAAGAAAACACTAATTAAATTCTTTTTAAGGAATTACTTCCTCAAGGACATACATAACTCTGCCATTTCACAAGCCTAATAATGGAAAACTAGACAGCTTGTTTTCTTTCTATTTGGCCTTGCTGGCAGACTCTGCAATACTGTGGCCTTAAGAAGACAGCAGGAGGGAAGGGGAGGGGGAAAGCTGCAGTTTTCCTGCAGTGGCTTGCCAAGAAAATTAAAATGTGTGAGACTGTGTTAATGAATATCAGCATACATGGGCAAACACTGGTGATTCTGGTAAGACAAAAAAAATACAGTAAAAGTGCCTTTTGTGATGCAGATGGTTAGGATTATCATCAAAGTCCCAGTTTAAAGTCAGACATGGTCAAAAGCACACATAAGATAAGGCATCCTATACCTCTCCAGCTCTGCAATAAAAACTCCTTATAACCGAATGGCTTAGGACAGACTGTTTGCTCTTATCTCAATAGTAGGACGTTGACAATTCATATTCAGTCATTAGCCTAACACAATGTGATTTTCCTCTGAAGAAATGTCACCTAGTCCCTAGCTTCCCTGAGTGGGGGAAGTGCACTGCTTATTTCAGAATGCTTCTCTATTTTTTCCACAGTAACTTTGAATTTTAACCATTCACAAAAATACATGCAGTCCCACTTTAGTAGGTACTGGCTAATAGGTTTGCCATTATGACCAGGTCTACAACAAAATTCCTGGGAGACCTATTTCGTTCCAGGAATAGGAACTGCTAATAATTAATATAATTTCTAACTAAGCTAATTTCTTCATCCATACCTCAAATGAAAGTGTCTATCAGGCGCTTTCTCTGCTCTAGTCCTTTGTCACTTGTATCACGCCACTGGCCACAGTCCTTCCCTAGCCAATATAAACCTCAGCTGCATTGCCAAGTAGCCTTGTTAGCCATTATTTACCATACTTCGTTTCAATCATTTGTGCAGTCTGTTACAGACAACACTTTCAGGGACATTCGAGGTACTAGGTTATTTTATCGCTCTTCACTGCTTTCTGTTCATTTAATATTTTGGACTCACAGAGACATGGAGAGCAGTAAGCGGTACAACAAGACACTACGGATCCAAAGTAGAGGAAAAATAGATTATGCCATATGATATGAGCATATGGCACAGAAATACAAGAAGAAATTCTAACTATATACAGAAAGTGCAATTGCACCTTTTTCTGACTTTATTCTTAGCTGCACTTCAGTAATCTTAAGCACATAAGCACACTGCAAAATGGAAAAATAGATACTTTTCAGTGTACTATCTATTACTACTATTTTGAAAGCCATCTGACTGCTTCCACAAAGTCTTTTCAAATCCTTTTCTTTTTTCAAAATAGACTACAGTCCTCTCTACACTGGAAACTAAGGAGACAGAGGGAGAGGAGGAGAATGAAAGATGTTGATTTAAATGGGGCTTCTCAGAAGGTGAGAGCAAACCGAGCTTTGGTTTAATGCTTGGCTATAATATCACACTGTCCTAATTACAGTACGACTTTGTAACACTCATATGTGTTTCCATTTATCAGCTAGTAAATTGCAAAAGCTGATCAAAAATTGCGGATCCTGTTCCAGGTTCTGCCTTTAACCTGGTGGTAACACTGGCAAGTCCTCTTCATCACTGCGTTTCAGTTTCTTTCTCTACTAAAATGCCAACAAAGCAGGGGTTCCTCACAGGAACGGAGGCTTCAGTTGTCAACACATTTAGAGCTCTAAAACGAACATCATCTTAGGGAAAAAAAAAAGAAAAAACAAGAAAAACAGACTGTTTACAAACAAATGGGGCTTCAAGGAACCTCCATATACAAAAGGGTTTGTCGAAATCTGTAACTTGCCACTGAAGAACTGCTTCCCAGAAATTTTACCCCATTGCAGTTGGCAGAGATGGTTGCAGACTTTTGTCTGCAACATGTAACTGGCAGTTCTGTAAAGTGAATTAAAACAAACATTCTTAGCATTTTGGAGTGCTTCCCAAATAAGGAATCAGCAGTACACTCAAAAGCGGACAGCAAGAATAAAAGAAAATCCTATATGAATTGCTTAGAGGATGGTAGATATGTGGCATCCTAGAGAAAGATCTTCTCTTCCCCTAACTCCTAAAGAAAAAGATGAGCAAAGGGGTTTTCCTTCTGTATTTCTTTTACTGTTTTTTTTTTCTGTTCTTATCATTTCTAATGATTAAATTAGAAAGCAGCTACCAAGGGAATAATATATCAGTCATTCATGGAGACATAACAGGCTTTAGTATTGCATATTTGGTTAACTAAAGATCAAGAAAATTTTCGTTACATTAAATAATTGTCTCATTTATTACTAATGCATCAAGCCAACTGAACTCTAAGTTGTCTTCAGGATTGGATCCAGGAAAGATCACTAGCGTGCACTAAGATGGAGGGACACGGGGGAAGCAAATTCAATCCCACTCAAATTTCTTGGGAACCTAATAAACAACAGTGATATCCAACAGACATTTCAAAGGTGGAGGGGCAGAATTAATGCATTTGTTATATCCTCAGTATTATTCCTTCATTCTGCTTCAGTGGAAGAAGCTACATGCATTAAAAAAAAAAAAAAAAAAAAGGCAAACCTTACAGAGATCAAAAGTGAATTAATTTGCTGAAAAAAAGTTATTCAGATTCAGTGACTGAAGACCACACGAGGCTGCAAAGTACAACAGCTGATCCTAAATCCAGCCCTTCACGTTTCAGTCAGACTTCCATCAGCAACGTTATACAACTGTTGATTGACTCCACTCTAAACCAGACTTAAATAAAAACATCCACATTTCAGAGAGTGATCGATACCGCCTCAACTGATCCTCCTCCTCTGTATTCACAGCAGCAGGAAGCAGTGCAGAACGGCTGCAGACGCATGGGTCTCCTTCACCACCACACTGCTTCTCCCAGCAGCCAGGCAGGAACTTCCATAACGAGTCCAACCAAGGCCCTGGGAGCCCGTGGGAAGGACCCAGTCCTCATTCCTTGGTGAGGTGAGGGGATATTGAACAGGGACGTCACAGCTCTTGCAGCACAGAGCTCTCCCTTCTCATCACGAGAGCACCTGAAGCAGAGCACAGAGCACCTGAAGCCACGTCCCGCTTCACAGCGCGCTCAGCCGGCGACAGCAGCAGCCCGCCACGCAGCTGCAGCGCTGTTGGCTCTAGTTAAGGTGCCAAGCACGTCCCCCCAGGGCCCATCAACACTCGCAGAAAGCAGCACCCGGAAAGGGACGGCTGGGAGGATGCACATAACTCAGCTGGTTATTGCATTACCTCGCAGAGACGGCACCAGCAAGTGCGCGTTACACACCGCAGGGGCCTCTGCTAGTGTTAATAACGCTGAATTATGGTAACTAAAAATGCCACCATATTCATCACGCCGCTTGCTAATGAGATTATTCCTACACAGGCCGCAGACACACAGACACACAGCTTGTGGGTAAAATACTCGCCAACAAGCATCAATAGGTCTGAAACCTATTCAATGGAAACCATCCATTTGGACTACGGTACCCGTATTAACGATGATATATGTCTGTGTAGATTAGACAGAGGAAACAGATATGACAACTAGAAAGGAATATTATTAACCCCACCAGCATTTGTTTGCAGATGTAGTTAGAAGTCTAGATGGAAGGTAAAAGGGCATTATTATGCTTGTAAAACTATTGAAAATGATAAGAAACTATCCAAAATTTATTTGCTAAAGTTTACTTCTTTTAAGCTACCCAGAGTAAGCAACTTCAGGAACATGTAATATCCACATCCTAAACAGCAACTCTTTGCATTGCTTTGACCAATAGCAAAAGATTTTGAACAGCATTGCTATCTACCTAAGCATTCTTGTGTCCATGTGGGATCCATTTACAAGTCACTTTCCACAGCAGTAGACAAGTGCCGAGAATCATAGAAACAACTGTCATGTATGATATTACCGAATACTCTTGTTAAATTTGTCATAGAGAAAATCTGAGAAGAAACACATCACAGTTCTAGCTACTACACAGCCTCCCTCCTAGTAGTGACTTACAGCAGTTATGTAAAGAATGTAAGACCCAGAAGAAATATAAAATAATCTTTGCTAGATACAACGTCTTGGGTTCTAGTAATGGTGGGGAAGTTGTATAGAAAATAAATTTGTTTAATGTCCACAGGGGTGCCCTACAGATATGGGCAAATCAACTAGACTACCGGAGCGGTGGGGCAATGCTTGTGAAACACTGAGAATGCCAACCTGTTTGCATCCTCAGCTTGACTGAAGTGGTGGGGTGGGTACCCCCACAACAGTTTTATGCAACGTTTCAATCCAAATTACAGCCTTAAAGCAAGAGTCAACAACAACAACATATGTTTAGGCTGTAAAGTGGCAAAAGAAATCTCACACAGCCACAAAGGACTGTCAGTTTCAATATTAACTGGAGGGAGACATCCTGGACAAGAAAAAAAGAAATTGGGGCATTCATCACGAGTCCTCTTAGTCTGGCAGGGGAATCTGTATCATACTGCCTCTGCTGCCAGTACTCCCGTATTATACGAAGCCAGGTTTTCAAACCTAATTGAGAAGAGAGCACAATATTTACAAGTGAAAACTGCTTTATCTGCACAGTCATAGTTCCTGGTGAAAACTAAGCACCTACTTTTAGGAATTCGATCTTTAATTCTTTTATTATTATTTGCTGTCCAAAGATTTGCAAAAGGCAATATTTAAAGGGTATCATTAAAGCCAATGAATTCCCAGACGCAGTAAACACTAAAATCTTGACTTCCTTGTTATATTCCTGTTACATCTGCAAACTGGCTCTCGAGGGAATGTCTAGAGGGAAACAGTGGTAGCTCAGACACCACTGTGCAATAGTTACTTGCAACAGTTTTCTTTTCCCAAGGAAATCACTCCAATTTTAAAACATCACAGAAAATTGCCTCCACATCCCTGGTATAAAATCCTTGTCCTGTCCAATATGCCTAATGGTAAATTATCT
Source organism: Eudromia elegans (assembly GCA_003342815.1). NCBI lineage: Eukaryota > Metazoa > Chordata > Aves > Tinamiformes > Tinamidae > Eudromia > Eudromia elegans. The sequence continues at coordinate 85,823 of PTEX01000076.1, forward strand.
GGTAAGGATGAATCTGTTCGAAGCAATGAATGGTGTTGCAGGCCCAATTCACTAAATCTGCCATAACACACTCGAGAGATAATTGAGATGTCAAGTCTCATCAGTATCAACCTACTTAAAGCAAGGACAAGAGTAGAGTGGAAGACTGATAATTCAGTAATACCATTATGTGAAGCTAGTTAACTTACAGCTTAGAAACAGATCTGTATCAGCCACCAATCTGAAAGTCCTTGAATATTGTGGAAGCCTGACTTACAAGCAGTCTTAATTCTTCAAAAAGCTTCTTTTCACAGAAATAGATTATGTGTTGAGAAAGTAACAGTCTTTCTTTGTATTTTAGCTTCTAAGCTTGCACCTTTTTATCTTGCATGTTCATGTTCGACTCCAGCTTAACTTGCAGGAGGTAAAATAATGAGTTTGGAAAGCATACAGGAAAGGGCAAAAAAATACTATAATGTTCACTCCTCTTAACTGAAACAGAAATTGTACAAAGTCTTACACAAAAACAGACAAAAATATATCTCCATGACTAAGCAGCGGAAGTGAGTGTCAGACCGCTCAATAGCTCCAAGGCTAAGAGGAGATTTCTGCCAGTTTTCAGCACCATGAATTTGTTCTCTGTCTCAATAATTGGCCATAGATGTCTTTATCTAATCATTACATGTACATATACACCCTATAGTACTTCCTTGTCAAAGCTCTTCTATCACAGTTATATAGCTCTTCTATCACAGTCATATCCAGCCATGAAAGCTGATCTGGCAAACAAGCTCAATTCCTGAACTGCTTCCATCTCTTCCTCACTTGCTCTTTTTGCATTTCCCTCTCCACCCACCCCTTCCTTTGAGATCCAACTCACACAAAATACCTTCTTGCTCTCCTCATCTGCCTCTTCAACCATATGCTCGCTATCATTTTTCCTTCCTTGCTGAATAATTCCATAGGCTCTCTGGTCTAGCTTCGAAGTCCTCCTCTAATGTCACTGAAATGTTTTTCCTTTTCCTCTTCTGTTCAAAAATGTTAAGTGGAGTGAGTTATTACTCCATTGGAATTACCCTTTTCTATTCTAGGCACTGAAAAGGAAGGGGGAGGAAAAGCATGGAAAGATCCACAAGTTTAATTATCCTCTGGTTTGACAACTGTAACATCCTTGAAAAGCTTCACATTTCCCACTACTCCTCTTCATCTTACCCAAAATGCCAGTGTCAAATTAATTTTCGTTCCCTGATGGGATGTTCTTTCCATTGCATCCCACCTTTTCCATGTGCCTGCATTAGCTCCGTCCTTTCTGCCGCATTTCCCAACAGTGCCACTGCTCTGAGCAGATCCGTGTGCTCTCCTGTCACCCGCCACTGCTCTCTGCGGAGCCACCACCCTGCCCACGATGCCCCTTTCACCCTGCACGTCCCTCCGTGCCCTGTCCTCCTCAGACCCCTCTGCTCAGCACCAGCTCTTGCACCTGGCTATTCCTCCGTCTCCCTCTCGCTCTCCCTCTCTTTACCACCTTGTCTAAGAGCACCACACCACCTATTTTCTTCCACACACACGCATTAGAGAACTCTTCAATTCCTGGTAGAAAAACATCAAATTGAATTGAAATCTAAGCAAATATCAATTCCCGTGTCTGCTTTGTGCCTTTCTTCCCTTTTTTAATTCATTTTATCTGCCTGCTTTTCTTCCTTTTTATGCCTAATCATTTCCTGTTCATCGTCTCAGTTTATGCCTTTTCTCTGTATTTTTCGGTGAAGACGGCAAGTTACTAGCAGACTTTATTCTGCCTGCGAACAGCCTATCACATCCTGGGAGATAAACAAATAACACAGCAATTAAAATTCAGCAAGGCAAAATCAGAGAGATGACTCTGACATTTTTTTTGTTTGTTCCTTCCCCTTGCTCATCAGCTACTGACATTTAGAAAAACTCAAGCAACCCTAATAAACAAATAAATTTTATCCCAGTTTCCTAAGATAGCCAGGCTTTATGATCACAACCTGTCAATCAGTCCTCCCCTACTAACTTTTGACACTGCAAACCAGTAAACACGTAATACCAAGAAGAGCCCACAGGTTTCACAGAAATTATCTGTTGTGGAGGAAAGAGAAAGCCCATGCAGCACACGCAGAAAGGAAACGGGCTTAAGCAGAGTGCCTTAAATCACTGTGTACCAGTATATATACCATCAGTATATGACAAGCTTGCAGCCAGGCAAAGCACATGCCAGTGCACACCTCACCATATAGACACAGGCAGGGAGAGAATGGTAGAAGAAAAACTTGTAAAAAGTCAGTTAGTTTCTTATTTTCTCTACTTAGAGCGAAAGGATCAATCAGAGTTTTAGTCTCCATTTATTTCACTGAACTGCAGTCCACTACTTACTGCACATTTCCAGGACCAGAACAGCATTCATTGTAAAAAAACAGAGCACAATGCACTAATATGTACAATAAAAAGCAAACATATTCTTCTTTTTTGTTTCCCCAGGTGACAGAAGGAACAACATGCTCTCTACCTTTTCTGAATTATACTGGGATTTGCAGTCACCAGCTGGGTTTTAGATCCAACATCCTTGCTGTATTCACGGGATAGAGGAGGAAGGTTGCACCTGCAGACAGAGAGACATTCAAGATTTTAATTGACGTTCAGGATTGACAGGCTTCAACCTCGGGGTTTTTTTAAGTCTAAATTTGCAGTTTTCATAAAAATCCAAGCAAAATGACCAAGAATGTAACAGCACAATATAAATACTGGAGCTAGTCATGGATGGTCCCTACTCCACCATACCTATAAGCACAACAGGACTTTTTTTTTTCCTGGAGATTGTGGAGAATAAAGGAATAAACTATTTTGTAGAGATGATCTTAATCATGAAGCAAACAGGAAACCATAGACTTGGCACTTCTGCCAGGCTATTAGGCTGACAAGTTGTGGAAGTAAGATGGCAAGACTGTGAAAGAAGCAATGGCTTCTCTTAAATTCCTCCAAAGTTCTCTTTTTCGCCCTGTTTCACCTTGTAAACTAGGGCTAGGCTCCAGCAAGTTATCACCCAAGTACGTTCTTGCAAGCAATAGGTTACTGGAATATTTAATATTATATCACGGGGTATCTTCAGCGCACCACAATTCATCAAGAAATATAGGTATGGGACGACTTTAAGTGACTCTTTAAATATTTGTATTTCACCTCTTCTCAGAGTCTTATTCCGGTGGGCAAGGTGATAATATTGAAAAGACTAAGAAGGTTGATGTTGGAAAGCAAGAGAGACAAGACTTGGAAAAACAGAAGCAGAGGGAAACTTAGGAAAAATGAACAGGCTTAAATGCTCTATAGTAAATACACAGAAGGAGCAAGGACTGGTAGATATGTCCAAAATACATTCAAACAGTACCACGCCCAGGCACTGCTACAGCGATTAAAGGCGAGATTAAAGGCGAGATCTACACTTTCTATAGAACTTTCATCAAAAATGAGCATGAAAACAACTGTCTGCACGACAAATCTGACCAATTTCCTCCACGCCCAGCAGTGGAGGAAGCAGCACTTCCTCCTCATCCAGCAACAGTGCATCTCTGTGTGTAAGAAGTCAGGCAGAGGGGGCAGGAGACCTGCATGGATGAGCAAGGACCTTGAGCAATGCTCAAGCAGAAGGCAGCAGTATAGAGAATGTGGAAAAAAGGACAGGCCCCTTGGGAAAAATACAGGAACATCATCAGGGATTGTAGAGACGCGACCAGGAAAGTTAAGGCACATTCGGAATGTAATCTGGCGAGGGATGTCAAAAACAACACGAAAAACTTTTTCAAATATATTAACAATAAAAGGAAGGTCAGGGAAAACGTGGGTCTGCTGATAAACAGGGTGGGTGCTCTGGTTATGAAAAACACAAAAAAAGCAGAGTTGCTGAATGGCTTCTTTGCTTCGGTGTTTACCAAGGGCAGCCCTCTGGAATCCCAGGCCCTAGAGAAAAGAGGACTGGACAGAGGAAGACTTGCCCTTGGTGGAGGAAGACTGGGTCACAGAGCACCTGAGGAAACTCAACACCCACAAATCCATGGGCCTCAATGGGATGCACCCCAGAGTGCTGTGTGAGCTGGCGGATGTCATGGCTAGGACACTCTCCATCATCTTTGAAAGGTCCTGGAGAACGATGGAGATGCTGGAGGACTGGAAGAAAGCCAATGTCACCCCAGTGTTCAAAAGAGGCAAGAAGGAGGACCCAGGCAACTACAGGCCGGTGAGCCTGACCTCTGTCCCTGGGAAGGTGATGGAGCAGCTCATCCTGGCTGCTGTCTCCAGGCACATGGAGGAGAGGAAGGTGCTCAGGAATAGCCAGCATGGGTTCACCAAGGGGAAATCATGCTCAGCTAACCCGATAGCCTTCTACGATGGGGTGACTAGATGGATAGATGAGGGCAGAGCAGTGATGTCATCTACCTGGACTTCAGCAAGGCTTTTGACACCATCCCTCACAGCATCCTCCTGGGCAAGCTCCAGAAGAGTGGCATAGATGAGTGGACAGTGAGGTGGATTAGGAATTGGCTCGATGGCAGAGCTCAGAGGGTGGTGACCAGTGGTGCAGAGTCTTCTTGGAGGTCTGTGGTTAACAGTGTCCTCCAGGGCTCAGCCTTTGGTCCGGTCCTGTTCAATTTATTCATTAACGACCTGGATGAAGGGATGGAGTGCTCCCGCAGCAAGTTTGCTGATGACACCAAACTGGGAGGAATAGCTGATAGCCCTGAGGGCTGCGCTGCCATCCAGAGGGACCTGGACAGACTGGACAACTGGGCGATGAGAAACCTCATGAAGTTCAACAAGGGCAAGTGCAGGGTCCTGCACCTGGGCAGGAATAACCCTAGACATGCCTACAGGCTGGGGACCGACCTCCTGGAGAGCAGCCCCGCAGAGAGGGACCTGGGCGTCATGGTGGACGACAAGGTGACCATGAGGCAGCAGTGTGCCCTCGTGGCCAAGAAGGCCAATGGGATCCTGGGGTGCATTAAGCAGAGCGTCTCCAGCAGGTCGAGGGAGGTGATTCTGCCCCTCTACTCAGACCTGGTGAGGCCGCACCTCGAGTACTGTGTGCAGTTCTGGGCTCCCCAGTGCAGGAGGGATGTGGAGCTGCTAGAGAGAGTCCAGCGCAGGGCCACGAAGATGATTAGGGGCCTGGAACATCTGCCCTATGAGCAAAGGCTGAGAGAGCTGGGCCTGTTCAGCCTGGAGAAGAGAAGGCTGATCAGTGTCTATAAGTACCTCAAGGGAGGGAGTGAGGACGATGGGGCTGGCCTCTTCTCAGTGGTGGCCAGTCATAGGACTACAGGAAACGGCCACAAGTTGAAGCACCAAAAGTTCCACAGAAACTTGAGGAAGAACTTCATAACAGTGAGGGTGACAGAGCACTGGCACAGGCTGCCCAGAGAGGTGGTGGAGTCTCCTTCTCTGAAGATCTTCAAAACCCGCTTGGACACCACCCTGTGCCACATGCTCTAGGAGACCCTGTGTGTCCAGGGGGGTTGGACTAGATGATCTCTAGAGGTCCCTTCCAACCTTAAGGATTCTATGATTCTATGAACTTTTACAAGGAAAGAAAAATTTTCCATTAAAAATAGCAGTGTCTGGAGAGGGCACTATTATGCACCTAACACACGCGCTGCATTTTTTATTGATGCCAAACATCCCATTTTCCTTAAAAAAAAGCATGGATTTGCATGCAGTCAAATACCAGCTTTCAAAACCATATTCTTCAATGCACATCCAAATGATAAGAAAACACCAAGAGAACTCTATAACTCTGTCTGTCAAGACACGCATGGAAAGCATCGAGATCTCAGCTGGGGAACTGAGTTTGGCCTACCACAATTTAAGAGGAACTAGGTAACTTAAAATGAAGTCAGCCAACAGGAATCAAAATGATGGGCTTCAGAAAATGCAGTCCCTGAAGAAAGTATTAGAAGCATACGGAAAGCTTAACTCTAAGAAAGAATGATAAAAATCTAAAGAAGTGAGAAAGGTTTTCATTAAAACTAAATGAAACACATGGGTTGGGTAGGATATAAGTCAACCAGAACAACGCTGTTTAGAAAGGCTGTCAAATTTCTATCCGTGGCCGTTTTCAATGGCAAGTCAAATAAATACTGGGAAGCAAAGCCATATATATTTATGCATACATGACCTTGCCTCAGAGCAGAAAGATGGAATAGACAACCTCCATCAGGCTACAGTTTTATGGTCTCTGATTTGAATAAATACAAACTCACAGGGAAACCTTTTAAGAAGACAATTTTGACTGGTGCTTACTTAAAAGCAATGTGAAGGACCGAGATCTCTCACTAGTTTTCACCATCTGAATAGAGAAATTTATTTCACAGATTAGTCCTAGGTGCATTTTTAAAATGATCTAATTTATTTCATCAGGAAATTTCATTCCCAGCTTGTTCTGCATGAAATATTAAGAAATGCTGCATGTATCCAGCAGGGAAACCAGCTGGTCAAGGAACTTGGCCTTTCAGATAATTTTATTAATCTGGTCATCCGAGCGCTGACTGTTACACAGCTGAGAAAAACACCAAGAAGCAAAAAAGCCATTGTAAGGAGTGTGTATATTTAATGGTCTTACTCTTGGTTCCTGCTGCTGAGGAGCAAGCATGCGATGTATGAGAAATAAGGGAGAAATAAGGGAGTTCCAAAACAGTATTTTTTTACATGAATGGAACAGGAAGGAATGGAACAGGAACAGTGTGTTATGTATCTCCTTGCTCAGTTTCAAACTTTTTTGTATACCCCATTTTTACTTCGGAGATCTGTCAGCTCAACAGGTCACTACAACTGCAAGAGTGAACTGAGAGGGACCTTCAGCCTTCACAAGGCAGCAACAGCTCTCTGGGTTTGATCCAGAGAGACGTCCATCTCCCACAGATACAGAGAAAACAGGCAATTTGGCTGGGCAATTACATGTTCACTTGGTAGACGTTATGCAATTACCTACTTCAAAATATATCATGCCTGCATGGTAAACACACACTTTAATCTGCCTCGGCTAGAAGTAAAAAGGACTAACCGGAATTTCTAACGTCCATTTTCCAACATTCAGTTACTTCCTTATGGCACCTGTGCCACATTGTGTCAAGACAATAACTACATATGGCAAACGAGAGCAATGTTTCTCCGGTCCCCAACAGAGCAGCACTGCATTTAAGCAGCGCAGCTTTGCCCACACAGGAGGCACAGAACTTGGAGATAAAAGCTTCGCTTCCTCCAGCCCAGAGCTAGCAAGCCCGGCCCCTGCTCGGTTCAAACACCGTGACAGGCTGCTGCCAGCTTGGGAGCAAACTTAAGAGCCATCGGGGCAGAGACACCCTCCTGCCAACACTGCTCTACAGTGGAGCGCATTCCTCTCTGCGGGAGATGTGGCTGTTGAGAAAAAGGGAGAATTACAAGGTAGAAATATTTCTTCACAAGCTAACGCTAAGAAAATGGGATTCCTCCGTTAAACAGTATTTTGTCAAAATGTGGATAAAAAGACCTCTTTGGGTTTGCCACCTGATATTTATCTCCTAAAATAATTATTTGCAGGAAGGACAAATAAAAAAATTGCTTAAAACTGGAGACTACAAACCTGGAAAAAAGAACAGCCTATTATAACGACACTAACTGAACCTACAGACCATATGGCCAGGGCCAAGCACGTTTTTTACTGCCAGTGCAGTGAGCTATGCCTTAGGGGCTGAAAACTGCTGCTTTTCTAACGCATATGATGATACAACTGTGTTTGGAGATGGTGGTCAGAACAGGATGAGTCTAAGCTCATTAATTAACCTTAAGACCATTTCCTAAGAGCAAATGAAAGACATTATGCAAGTCATATTGTGTTGTTTCACTCTCAGATTAGAGATATCAGATTTAGAAGGGATCTACTAAATCCCATCTTCCACAGGTCATAGAAATACTTTCTCCTAGTTGTGTAGTAGCTTCTACTCAAAAGAACTGAAACATTCTCCATAAATACGACTGCATATGATCAATACAATACAGTCTGCAGACAGCTATTGAGATTGTGCAGGATTTTCCCTTTCGCTTCTTTCCCATTCATAATTCCTGTATAGACGATGGCTGGTTTGCCATCCCTAGAGAGAAAAATGGTTTCTCTGATCAAGCTACAAAGGCTGCTTAAAAAGAAAGTGTCTATTGTTTTTGTAAATGATTGTTCCTAAGGTAATTCAATTTTCTACTGCATCTAGATAACATTGCCATGATACACCCTGTAGGTTCTTATACTTTGTCTCTGGAACACCTAAGGATTTTCACAGTAATGGCAATCAACTCACTGAGTCTCTCCTTCTGTGCCTGTGTTTTAAATATGTGCTTCTTTTGTCTTCAGATCATTGTATTTTGTTGCTTTTTTGGTCTTTAGGGCCAAAACCAGAAATCAAAATGTAATAAGGGGATTTTCTAAAATGGTAGTTAATTCTGCATCTGTTTCAAAGTTGAAGTATCTTCACTTGTCATCTTTTGGGGAACACTCCTCCAACAAAGCTTTTCCTGTTCATGTTTAACACAGAGGAATTCATTTTCTGTCTTCCTCTCATAAGAATGCAGATCTGGAAAGCGCCAAATTCAGTCAGGAAAGCCCTGTCTGGTTCAAGACGCTGCCTGACAGATTCTAATGGCTTCAGAACAGCAAGAGTGAGAGGGAATTTGAGGAATTCCAAGAAAACAAAATCAAGGAAAAAGGTTTGGCTTTTCCCCCGTCAGTCAGAAATTATCTTCAGAGAGGAAAAAATATAAAAAAACTCTACGTTTTTCAGCTTCCTTCTGAAAGCTTGGCCAATAAATCAGCGTTTCCACATTCTGAGCTTAATGGGTGTCAGATGACAGTATTTAGAGCTACAGGACAGAGCCCGCGACAGGATGAGATCCTGTCTGGGTCTGTGCGACGAGAAAGAAAAGCAGCTCTCAGTTCCCTCTCCCTGCCAGCGCAGAGCCTGGCACAAGCCCAGCGCATCCGTCTGCACATCTCCCCGCGACGCGCACGTGGGCGGATGCCACGTGCTGCCCTTAGCGCCTTCTCTCACCCGCTTACCCCAGCCACTGGAGTAAAATAAATAGATAGGGAGACAGATAAACAAATAAAGGCAAAGGGGCACACGACAATGGGTTCCTCGCGAGCGAAGAGCTCCGCAGAGCGAGGCGGCGGGCAGGGAGAGCGGGTTTGTGTCTCACCTCATGACGAAGTCGGCGCCGTCGATCTGCCGGCCGCAGCCGCTCCTCTTGAGGATGCCGCCGTTGCCCACCACGGAGCATCTCCTCAGCGGCAGCTGCAGGGGGGTGGCCTGGCAACGGAAAACACGGGTGCGTTTTAGCGGGACGACACACAGCGGCTTTGTGCGAGGCGGCCCCAGCGAGGCCGGGCGGCTGGCAGGGCTCCCCGCGAGCACGGAGGAGGGAGGATTAGGAGCTGGGGGGGAAGAGGGAAAACGTGCACTAGTTGGCGGTAGGTGGGAATAGGGCCCTTCTTATCCGCACTCCCTCAAACCGTATTGCAACAAAGCAGCAGTGCAAAGATAGCAGTATTCCTGCAGGAGTGAAAGGGCATGGTTATCACGTCCTGATGCATGTGCTGACCGAGATACGCAGCGAGACCGCATCCTCCACTGGAGCTGCAAGGACATGGGCAGGAAAAAAGTAAAAAAGAGACTGGTGAAGAAACAGCCACAATGTGACCCGCCGGGGCTCACGCAGAGCTGCAGGGCAGGTGCTGGGGACCACGTGGCCGTGGAGGGGACCAGGCGCCACCAGCTCCTCTCGCCGCTCTGGAGCCTCGGGCAGAGACGCCGGGAGCTCCATGGCAGCTGCCCGGGTGCAGCAGAAATCAAAACAGGGTCATGTTGACAGCACAGGAGCCCTCGCAGCCACTGAGCGCGGGAGCAGGGTGCAAGGTCAAGCTGACGTGCTGTGGGTGGTCAATATGGCACCAAATACAGTGATATGTTGGATTCATACAGTCCTCTACCTTCCAGAGGATCTCAAAACTAGATGCGGAGCATTTGCCTGTCAGCCCCCGAGTTGTTCACCTACAGAAAAGTTGGGACAGCTTTCCAGCTTTCCAGACATTTGCAGTTTCATTTAAAAAGTCTATAGCAGTCCCGTACGTCAGAGTAGCCCAGCACATTAAAAAAATAAAAAATAAAAAAAAGGCATGGGAATTCAGAGCAGAGTGCTCCTGTTCTGAGAACAGGATGTGCCTCCGATAGCAGGCTTAATACTCTCCTCCTGCCAAATCCGTGCAGGGAAATTTTTATTTATCGAGCCTGCCAAGGCCTGACTTTGCAGCAGGGACAGAAGCGGCTGCGCCAGCCCGCGAGGACGCAGCGGCCTCGCGAGGTGCCACGGCCTTGCCGAGCCCTTACCCGCTCCTGGAGGGCACGTGGCAGCCCTCAGCCCACATAAATACTGCCCGGCGTGCACAGGGCAGCGTCCAGCACCACACAGAGTATTCCTCCAGACCCGACGCGGGCCAGTGAACAGACCAGGGGTTGCAGCAGGAGCCCCGCAGCTGCTGGGACTTCTTTGTCACTGTCACGTTCCCTTTGCTCCTTACACTCAGTGGGGTTCAGGGCTTCTCTCCTTCCTCGGCAAACTGGGCTCTGTTTGAAATGAATTAAACCATCTTGCCTATCTTAATCCTGGATTAACCTATGCTAAGGTAGAAAAAACCCCTCAGTTTCAGCTTCCCCAGGCCCAGCAGCACAGGACTGGGTATGTGGCTGCCTCCTCCTCCTGCCTCCGCCTTCTCGAGGCCCTTGTTCAATTTGCACATTTATTGAACCAGGACCGTATCTTGGAATTCAAAGGGCATCTCATTTCAGAGGTGACCCTGACCAAATGAGAGCCTACAGGCTCACTACGGAAAGAAAAATGGGAGGAGATGTAGAAGAGGAATACATTTATAAATAACTGTGCCTTTCTTCTTGAAGGCATCGCAGGGTCCCTTCCAAGCCAGCTAGTTCTGTGAAGACAAGCCCGTGACAAATCACAAAGGCAGCAGCTCTGAACTCTTACATTTACAAAATGTGGACATCCTGCCCTGCCACTCACGTGGCTTTGGTACAGGTTGAACGGTTTGAGCCCCCCAAAAACTCACTCTTTGGCCATGCCATGCAAAGTACTGGAAAATCAGGACACGGCACAGACACCAGAGAGCATTTACGGGCCCTTGTAGCGCAAAGCTTCAGCAGAGGTGGCTTCCAGAAGGAAGCAAAGTGCAAGTTTGCAGAAGCTCCAGACAGACATCGTGCAAACCGTCACACTCCAGGGCCTTAGCAGCAAGGGCACTGCAGAGGCCTTTGGATTAAGTGTCCCTCCTGCTTGGAGATATTTTAGCTGCTTTTTAGCTTAATGAGGAGCAATTGCTTAAGATGCCCCAGAGAAACCTGTGTTTGCTATCTTACACATGACCTTTCTTCTAGCACCTGAGTGTCCCTGGTCTGTAATGCTGCTGCCTGCCAGGAACTCTGCTCTGGGCCCGTTCTGCAACCAACCCGTCCGGCCGCACACTCATCACCCACGTCCCAGACTTGAGCGCTGCCCACAGTGAGTGTGAACCACACGGTTCCCTGGACTCTCTGCAATGGACACAGCCACCTTCCGCCTTCGAGGAACAGGCTTTGAGGCCAGCAGGTCACCTCCAGCCTGCAAGCCGCTCAGCAGCAGTGCACACTTCCCTCCATACCTGGAGGATGCTCAAGGGATGGACTGCACGGACAAAGGCTCTTCATTCACCAGGGCCAACTCCTTGCTAAGCAAATTTCCAGCTCTTAGATAACGTCAGCTCATGGGGACCCCACTGTCCTTTATGTCAAAGGACAGCAGAGAGCTCAGCGGCTTTCTGCCTTACAGCTGGGAAGGGGCCTGACAAAAGCTTGCTTGGGAACGCCAGGCGGTGACAAAAGCACTTCTGTTAGGATTAGCTTCCTAGGGCTGCTGGCCTTCGCTGTCGGTTCATTAGCACATTTGTTATTCTCCTCATTGATGAGGAGAACAGCCAGCGACTTGTGAATGGACTACAAAACCAGCACAGCATTAGTTTATCTAGCTTAAAAGAGAAAAATGTAAAAACAGGTGACTGGCCCATTTTTACTAATATCGTTAGCTAAAAAACCCCCCAAACCCTTACATATTGGGAACTGGTCCTACTTTTGCTTTAGCTTCCCCAGTTCAAACCTATGAAACTCCACTGATAAGCAATGAAGCTGCTCTAGTGCATATTTATGCAGATGAGAAGAACCTCCACCTCCCCCTATGATTTCTATGACAAGAAAGTACACAAAGCAATAGATTAAAGACTCCCAGTTGAATATGGGATTAATTTAACAAAGCATCTATCCAGCAATTCACTGATTAGTTTCATCATTCATCTAAGCAGAAATAAATCACTGTCATCAGTTTAAAGAACATTACACAGTACTAAAAAAATATAATTTATTTCAGACAATGCTATTCTAATTCACTTTGATTTCATTGTTAGGTTGTTAATGCATTAATTTTTGTCCACTCACTGCCAAAGGCTTCCATCAGCAACCAAGTCCTGACTGGGAAAACAAGACAAAAATGTTAGCAAAAAAACCACAAAAATGTTCAGCCTCCGATTTAGTGCTGAAGATGTCAAAGCCACTGAAAACACTAGAATAAAAATTTACAACAAAATGGCCCTTTAAAACAAGCGTGTCTGGATCTGCAAAGAATACTGTGTATTTGCATCCTCATGGAAATGATGCAGTCCAGCTCTTTTTCTGAGGATCCAGTGGTATCCTAAGAGTTAACTAGAAGCCACATGCCTCCTCCAACCTTGTTTTTCTGTGCCTTTGTGTAAGGAAGCAGCTGGCACTTTCAATGCTCAGCCACAGGTAGGGTGGGTGGCAAAGGCTCCTTGTTCCCTTTCCCAGTGTTTACAAATCATCTCTGCTCTGCTGGGCCTTTTGTTCCTCCTACAGAGCTGTCAAAGGAGGGAAGTGATGGCTTGAAGGCAGCAGGCTCCAAACTCCCTCGACGCCAGCGAGCCAGGGGCAACTCCCATGGTCTCCTTTAAAACTGGACACAGTTATCTAAAAAGGTCTCATGTGCAGCAACACCTGAAATTTTCTCTTGCATCCTTCTTTCCATCCTGGTATTTCTAGTTACTCCTGATTGAAAATGCCACACAAATTTTAAATGCATCAATGATTTCTGCAGTAATTTAGAACTCATTTTTGTGTAGAGAAACAAAACTGTGGGCTCAAGTGGAAATGTCTGTCTATGAGTGCTGAAAAGGAAATCAGTCTCTTCTACACCATAAATTCTGACCAAATGTTGCGAGCAGGAAGATGCAGATGCTGTAATGTATTAATAAACCACACCGAGACTTTACTGGCAGATTTACCAAATGCTATTTATTTCCTAAATTGTTTTGTGTTCATGCAAAGGTCTATTACAGAAACACGTGAGTCAAACTGTGGAAAATCAAATTTGGCTTGTGCAAAACCTGCCAGAACCGTTCTGTGTGCTCCCCTGGCTCCTGCGGAACATGCCACGAACCTCTCTACGGAGCAAGGACCCCTCTGTAAGGTGGCACTGCTCCCAACAGGAGGGATGGGACGGACATGTTTCAATTCATTCTGCTCAGCGGACTGAAACCAAGCTGCTGCCAGATGGATCCCAGGTATGTAACGCTCTGACCTTTTAGTGTATGCTGAAATGAATAAAGCTAAGCCTGGCTTTCCAAGCTGCTGGGGCTCTGTGTCACACCGAAAGACATGACAGCCTCCAGTGGCTCCACACCTGGGAGGCATCAAGGAGGAACTGAGCTTCCTTCCTGCAGTCGCATTTCCATGCGGAAATCCTGCTCACGGTTCCAACAAAGTGCAAAAAAAAGCTTCAAAAAGTTTTGAAAAAAAGCTAATGTGCAAATTTCCTGAAAATGAACTTGGCTGGAATTCACGACTAATTGTTTGCATTGGCTTCCATAAGCATCCTGTGTTGTAACAAGGGTTAATTTCCACTCATGGGTTGAACCAGTAAACACTATCTGCAGCCACAGAAACACCCAGGAAATCTTTTTTACGTGACCATGCCACAACTTTAGGTCCTATGCTGAGCTTAAAGGAAAACGCCTTTTATTCCCTGGAATTCCCAAGCTAGCTCTGCTTTGTGTACTGACCCTTTTGCTTCAAATTCAACAGATTCAGAGCTACAGAGGCAGACACACACGTTGAAGCCTGCCATGGTCATTCCATATTACAATACCCTGGGAGCTTAGCAGCAACCACTTAACCATTCGGAATGAGAGGCCTCTGTTTTCAAAAGGTCATCCCTCCTCCATATTTTCCCTGTTTCTTCCTTAAATTTGCTTGAAATATCGGTAGAAGAGAGAGGCCCAAATATGTCAAACTCACTAGTCCAGGGCTTTATGCATTTAACCATTTGGGGGTTTGAGCTAAACATTTCATAGAAACAAGGGTGAAGTACAGACAATCATGATTTCAGGGGGGAAAAATACTTCTCTCATGCCACACATGTCTACTAAGCAACAAGAACAGTTACTATTTTGTATGAGTTTAAGTGAGTTATTTTGTAGGCCAAAAAAAAAAAAAAAAACCACAGAAGATTTTTTTTAATTAATCACCTGCCTTGCAGCATATAATTTCCTAGGCAAGGAAGTTACTGTACGTACGCAATATTTAGCTTTCAGTGATGGAGGAATTGTTAGAGTAAATACTATGTTCATGGAAAGAAATGAAGACAGAAAACAAACCATATTATTGCCCAGTGACAATTCCCCCCAACTTTAACTGTGCTTTATCCCTCAGCAGTTGAAGGATAGAACAATTGCAATAAGCAAAAATCAAAGAGTGGGGAAAATTGCAGGTTATCAGCTTGTTTATACTTGGGAATAAGTGGAAAATGTACTCTTGTGCTGAATTAATCTCTTGTGAGAGTGTGGGAGAGTCGACAAAGATAGAAAAACACTGGGAAATTTTGCAAAAACAAGTACTGATCAGTAAGGGGTTCTCTTCACTTATTTTCCCAGAAAAACAAAACATCTCATAACAGTTTTATACAAATGCAGGGTTACTTCTGGGACCAACAGGCAATCAAAACCACAGTTCCAAAGCATTCTAAGATCAATCCTAGCCCTGTAAAATTGATATAGGATGACTGTTTCTACAATAACATGAGTAGAACATAAATAACTGTCAAAAGCAATAACAGTCCTCATGGAGCATGAGGGGAGCAGCGACGAAAGCAAGCGGGAAGGGTCTGAGGAAGGCGTCAGGAGACCCATCTGCACACAAGCGGCTGATTAACGAAAAAGCTCATTCAGTTATAGAAACACTAAGTTTTTCTAAAATATTAGTAGCAGCACACAGGATATGCCATAAATAAGGTTAGTTCCAGCTCATAAAAACATAAAGGGCATCTAGTTCTGCTTTGTAAAAAGGATGGGGCCACGGAAACAAAAGCCCGGCTCTCTGACCTCCCGAGGGCCCCTGATCCCATCAATAGGAAAAGGAGCTGAAACAAAGGAAATTCATCAACTTACACAGGCACCAATATAGAGATGCAGTTATTGTACGATAGGCACCAAAGCTTAAAGCTTTGGGCTTTTATTTTTTAAGAAATGTTCAAGACAACATGCCTCTATTCAGACAGTATATCAAATAATTTCTACCAGGAAAAAAAAAATCGCTAATTAGAAGTAGAACCTAACCTTTGCTTTCCTCCTAAACAGTTGAGATGAATCAATGACATCTATTGAGGATCACTAGTTAAAAAAACATCAAAAGGCAATCCGCAAGGATTGATATCCCTAGGAAATTTGCAATTAGACAACTGAGCAAAGTTTAAACACTGAACTTAGTTCCTGGCAGCATGAAAGCACAGTTGACTTTTTTAATGATTCTTGCATATTTTTCCCCTCTTCTGCTTCAATGAGGAAAATTAAGCTTTTTAGGCAAGCTTCATTTATCTTATAGCTAGAGAGAAGCTCTCTGTTCTAGGCCAATGTTTAGACTTTGATAATTCTGAATTTTACAAAACCGATGTAGACACATTTTCACACCTTTCTTTCAGTAAAAAGCAAACAATTCTCCCCGGTTCCAGTTCGGTAAACATGTACGAAGGGCAAACTGAACAACAACGAAGAGGAGATAGCTAAGAAATGTCTATGGGCACGGGTATTTCAAGGTGTTTGAAACAGTTTATGGACACTGATTGGCAGAAACCTCACAATACTAGGCTGTCAGGAAACACAAAACTCCAATACGGAAGAGAACCTTGAAGAAACAGTGGATTCATTTAAATGTGTTATTGAATTGGACAGAAGAAAGGCGTGAAGCCAGAGGTGGGAGCAATACTTGTCCTTCATACCACAATACACCATCCAAGCAAACACATAAGCCCAACTAAGAAATGGAAAATAGTGTGAAGAATCATTAATGTATCTACAACAACAACAACAACAACATGGCGTTCAACCAGGTCAGGAGGCTGCGTCAGGCCGTAGCGTACACCTTTAGCCAAGGTGGTAGGGAAGCTACGTAGGGTTGTAGCGAGCAGTACAAGAAAAGCAGACCCATAAGAGTTAAAAAGCAAATGGTATGCTTGGATGCAACTTTAAAAGAAAAGGAAAATAATAGATATTTCTGATGAATGGGTACAGGTTTTCATTTCAAGTTTACCTGTCTTTCACAGGCTCTCTTTCAGTAGAAAGGTAAAACCTACACAAAAGATCTTATGGAAATTTATAAAGATGGTTAGCAATCCTGCAGGATTTACATATAATGAGGAAGTAGCAAATTAAAAGTAAATAAACTACATTTAGCTCATAAGGAAGTAATTTGAGCAAACCACAGTACAATGCAGTCTAATGCATTAAGGTTATGAAAACAGAAATTTGTTAAGTTGAGGGGGGAAATAAAAGGGGATAAGCTGTTATAAAAACCAGCAAATATTTATTTTCAAAGCATACTCATTTATACAACACAAACATTTAATCTAATGCTGTCCTCTCTTAATTATAAAATCAATGAAGTTTCCATAGACTCTTTAATTTTTCCAATAGTGAAAATGAAAGTTCTCAAAATGAATAGCATTTTACACGAGTCACAAGAGTAATTTGTCAACTCGTTACATTCTGTATTAAAGTTTTAGAAATTGATTTAAATGAAAAGCGATCATTTCTTTATCAAAAATTGAATATTTACTAATATAAATTCAAGATGGGGTCAGCACCCTGGTCAGCTCCAGCTTCCTTTTGGGAACGGCACTAGCAAGGACTTGGGAAGGACCCGTTGCCCTCACTCAAATCTACCATAACATGTCCAGCCTACATTGCTCCTGTTAGTGTGTCCTAATCTCCATTTTTCCCAGCTTTTGGATTAACACTATTTTTTTCACTGAAGTCTTATCTGAAATAAAAGAATTGGAAGTAACTCCAATTAGGGTAATCTGATGACCACAGAGGTGACCTACTCATCAGGAAATTATTAGCACACCAAGGCTGTACTAGATTGCTCCTCGCGTCCCAAGCACTGCAGAGCAGCAAAGCTGGGTGAAGGGTTTTTCCCTTAGCGTGTTTTCCTGGGGCTGCTTCCGGTCCTTTCAAACACTGGGCTAGGGAAAAGAGTTTCCTAACGGTAAACACTGGAACCTTGTATCAGGGAAGAGGGCAGTGGCAAGACAGCACAGGACCTGGAGCTTAGCAGTTGAGGTACCCAATGGGGACAGGTCATTAGCTGGCTTCCTGCTGAACCAACTCTCAGCACACGGTGCCATAGGATACCAACACCAAGCGTGACCTACAGCCAGAGGTTCCACACAGCATGTTTAAACAAAAAGGCTTCTTCCTCTGCAATCAAGAAGAAAACCTCTCCTCTTTCCTTTATTCACTGTACTTGCTTTAGTTTTCACCCCTGTACAAAAGGGGAAGTCCATATGAGTACTTCCCTGATGATTTACCCTTTGATGATTTACCCTGATGATTTACCCTTGTCCGATTGTGATGCTCCTCTTCCAAGTTCGCCTTGATGCCTCTAACTTCTCCTTGCCCTTTCTTACTCACATGAGGAGTATTATTGGAGCAGAAGCAGCTTGGTTGGTGGCTTTTGATAAGACAACTGTGTGGATAAGAGAACTGTGTCCTCTAGTTTTGTCTCTCTGCAGTATCTGTAAGCTTATTTTTAGAGCTCTCTCAGACAGTCAATTAAAAAGAGTTATTCAAGTGGCTTTGCTCTCCACTCATGTCTGTATAGCCTCTAAAGATGCAGTCAGAAAAAAAATCCACCATAATATGACATTGTGAATGTTGCACAGTATCTTCCCTCTCAAATGCTTCCTAGCTAAAAAAAAAATCAGATTTAAAAATAACAAGTTCTCTTTTTAAGAATATAATCTTGAGAAAAATGACCTTTTATTAAAAAGTCAAATTAGGTTTCTTTCTGTTTCTGTATTTTCATGATTACTAGAGAAGATTCTGTACAAAATAACAACACAAATAGACCATTTAGATGATCATATTTTGTGCTGGGCTCCTGACAACACCATTCACAATACCTGGAAATAGAAAACTACCAGAGCGTTCTCCTATAACAATCAACTACACAATGACAAACTTTTTCTTTTTTCTAGTAAGTAATGGTATAATGATTTCCAAATATGTAGAGAATAAGTAGCTTAAACAAAAATAGTAAAATTAGATTCTTTTTACAGCGTATTTATCTATTTCTAATTACATTTTTATGCCCCTCAGCATGTATTCGTACTTCTTTTTTGCTAGGAACTAACATCCTGTTATCATGCTGAGAATACTTTCCAAGAAGCTGTCTTAGCAAAGAAGTGGTGCACTGGCTTTGGGCGAAGGAGGCAGGAAGCAAAAGAGAATATGAAGGGAAGTGTCAAATCCCTTATCAAAAGAGCCAGGAATTCTATCGTGTTATCATCAAACACGATGCCTGTTGTCAACTATGCTTGTCTATTGGATTAACGAGACTTGTCACCTTTGTTCGGAGATAGTGATACCAAGAATGCACACAATGTGTAAGAGGTTTACTTAACCAGAGTCCTCTTGTAGGTAAAAGACCTCATGATGGTAGAAAAAAAAGTCTAGGCAAGGTCATTTCCGAGTGCAAAAGACCTGCAAGGTTTGATGAGAGGCCTTCCATGATGGGTCTGATGAGAAGGTAGGCCTGTGAATTTTATAAACTTTTACCAATTAAAGCAGGACCCACCTAAAAGGTCTGTGTATGTTAATGAATTAATGCCCTGACCTTTCATTGGCATCAATGTCCCATTGCACAGCTTCTATCTCAGCAGAAAAAAAATCAACAAGGTTTCATGAATTCTGAAGAGGAGATAAAACTTGTAGATATCACTGACTGACAGATACCAAGATCCAAACAGTGTTCACTGGTGAAGTGAAGAGGAGGTTGTTTTAAAACATTACACTAAAGATAAATCCGCAGTGCTTCTACATGAAAATTTATAATGGGCAAGTCTTCCACATCAAGTTTGGCAAAGCTCTGGGTCACAAGCTACAATACTCTGTTTAAATCACTTCTCCCACTCAGATTTAAAATGCAGACATCCAAATTCCCAACATCAAAGCAGTGCTAGAGCTCTGTTGAGCCTGCAGTAATCGATACGTAAGAGGTTTCTGCACAGACTTAAGAACTGCATACTCAGAGATTTAGTAGCACAACCAAACGAGAAGAGAACCCACGTGCCTTAGGGTACAAGCCATACTCTAGCACCCAGGGGTCCACCTGAAACATTTCCTCAGACTCTCAAGCCTCAGATTCTATCAGGGGGACACACGTAGGTGTCCCCTTGCCTTATATCACATTTCCCCATTATGGCCCCTCAACATACAGGCTAGCCATTCTCTCCTACTTTAGGAGTTTGGGCCCAGAAGCACTTGCCTGACAAGCACTTGCTTTCAGTCAGGTGATGAATGATGCAATTTTATGTCAATTCATGTATAAACCATACACCCATACACAATCATGAAGTATAATGACAAAAAATACAATTACAGACTGTTAAGGCTATGAATAGGCAGTAAATAGGGAAGTTCATAATGAACAAGCTAAAACAAGCAGCTTCATAATGAAGAGACATGGAAGTGACCGCCCAATAAACACAACAGAAAAGTGGGCTCTCGTTATTGACCCAGCCCATGAGGCAATATCCTGCACAGCTGAACCTGATCCCAAGAGATCCCAGTTTTTCATTGTCTCTAAACACTGATGTAATTGGCATCCATTTGCACAGCCAGAGTGGTGCTTTAAATAACTTAAGGCATAAAATGAGTTTCGGTCACTCAATTAACAGTGCAAGGAGAGAAGTCTAGAAAGAGGAATTCAAATATTTTCTCCATAAACATCTAGATTGCGTCTGTAATGAGCTTTTCACTTAGGATAATGACCAGCATTTCTCAACATCCTGATTCCAATCGGGAAGTGTATTACACTATCATTTGTGTTCTGACTGCTCATGTGATTTGGTGTTATGTATTTTTTATGTTGTCTCGTCTGCAAAGTAGCCCTAGGTAACTTTCTAGAAGTCAATGTTTTAATTTATAGCTATGTGGTTACTTATTGCCCAGTCTGACAGGCCAAGTCAGAATTTTTAATCCATATTTGTATCTCGGGGGATACAGGAAGGGGTCATCTGGATGCAAAAGTTAGTTACTGAAATTCCTTACAGGGAATATGACAAATGCTCCTTCACAGGGAATCTTTGGCACCCAGCAGCAGTGTCTGTGCTGCAGCAGGGCGAGTGGGGCACTGCAGTGACAAGGGGCTGCAGTTGAAGGCCCAGCTGCTGCACTCCATTCAGACACCACTCCATGCAGTCACACAGTTAGAGTTCCTCAGGAGGCCACACTGGGCCAGAGGCATCCTGCTGCCTTTTAAATCTGCTGTGCTGGATCATGACCCAGAGCTCTTGGCATCTGAAGGTGTCAGTGTATCCGAAGAATCGTGTTAGGTTGATCTGCAGACAACAGAATAACGAGCACCATGCACATGCTTAGGATCTGCTCTGCAAACACTCTTCTCACAGCACTCCAAGCACAGTCAATGGTAATTCCAAATAAGTGTGAATCTGTGGGGGGAGGACAGCAACGCAGCCTCTACTGTAACTGATTTATGTTCCTTTTCTCAAATGAAAGTTCTTTCACTTCATTCTAATGAAACCACCACAAATGACACCCTGCATGTCCCAAAAGAGTGGGAAGATATGAATGCATGGAGTAAATTGCTTTTAACAGACAGCCAGAGAGGGGGGGGGAAAAGCAGCAGCTCATCATTTTTGCAGAGACAGCTTTTTTTCCTCCCTTGACTAAGTAGCTAGACATCTGTTGAAGGAAAAAACATAAAGATATGACAATCAAAAGACACATCTTAAAGTACAAAATCATGTTTCTTAAATCGACTCCCTCTGACAGGAGATTGGACTGCAGTGCCCATAAATGGTAGTTAGGCATATGCTAGTGAAATGAGCAATGGCCTGAAAGCACAATTTCAGAGAAAAACACTTTTTTTAAAGAAAGCTTACATGGATTCTGGTGGAAAGGTGTGCTGGTGTGCTCCCCCAAGCCCAGCTTGACTTTATCACCCCTAATATTGCTCAAGAGCCTCCTTCCCCTTTTACTCCCTGCCTCCACTCCAGCAGTAACCACCAGTCATGGTCAGCACATAGGGCTGCATAGGGCTCAAAACAGAAGCTGGGGAGACATCTCCCCTTGAGAGATTCCTTCCCCACAGCAGTAAGTGGCTAAATAACATGCTGAAACTATGCAGACTTTACTAAATTCTATCTCCGATTGACTGTGCACATAATCCTCGCCACATAAACATTTGGGCAAATGATGCTATATTTTCCTTCCTCGGAAGTACAAGAATAAACTGGTTGTTGACCCATTTGTCTAGAAGTTGATGAAACTTGTTAAATCTACAGACAAAAGGGCTTCTAAATGAGTGACTTGGATTGATGGTGACTTAGATTGTTTCATATTCCTAATTTTCTATACCTACTCTAATTTTGAGAAGATTTCAGGAACAAGCCATACCTGCCCTGCCAATAAGATATTTAATAAAATAATTCTATAAGGCTTCCAATCATAATATCAAAATCACTTCAGAACTCCACAGACAAAGGTCTTCTTCACATGTTAATCACAACAGCCTCAGAATTGCTCAGAATAAAAAAAAGAAAAAAATCACCTGGAATATTACTTATCCAGACATGCAAAAAAACAACATAATTACAGAAATGGCCATAATCAAGAGCTTCCCACTGTAGGAGGATTCAGAAGTTACATAAGATCAATTAGAGAGGAATAAGCAAGATGGAAATATTATCCAATCGACCAAAACCCGCCAGTTAATCACAATTCCTGACCCTGCATGCTGTCACTCTGCAAAATAGAAAACCCCTTTGCCTTTCATTGCCCATGATCAGTGCTCTGCCTCTTTGACTTTACTCTGTTGAAAGAAATTTAGAAACTAGACAGTTTCACTACAGAAATTAGTGCAGGGAGCACAGGAGATGAGCTGAAAAAACTACCAGTCCAAAGGAAACTAAACAAAACATAAGATTTCCTTATTTTCCTCTCAAGTGACTAAGAGAACATACCAAGACCTCATGTTAGTACCAAAACCAGCAAAATCTGTGCAGTGCTTCCTTGGACCAAAGAAAACTGAACAGAGCACCTATGGTATATATGTTTGTTAACATGGGGCTCTGTTCTAGGTTCTGCTAATGACCTCAGGCACCCGTCTCCTTCCCATCTATAAAACTGAGATTACAGCAGTGACCTGTTCAGGGGGCTGCAGATGGAACACGCTCAACAAGAGTCAGGCTTACTTGGCTCTAATCAAAGACATTACCTCGTCTTACAAAGCTTATCTTATCCACTTATGTCTTCCAAGCCCCAACAAAGCTATTATAATAACAGGAGATCATTATTAAAAGTATTATTAGAAGAAAAGACACAGGAAAGTTGCACTGCTGTCATACAGGTGGGAAAGTTCATTCCTCTAGGGTAAATCATAAGCTAAATAAAGCCCATGCAACATAACAGCAGCCAAAATGACTAATGGAAGAGTTAATCAACCCCCTAATGTGACTAAAAGGCCAACTAGAAAGTGATGCTAGTGAAGACTGAAGACTACAATCCAGCTCGCTTTTCTATGCCTGAATGTGCTTGAAGGAATGACAGGAACGAAAACTTGGTCTCCCAGTAGAGCGGGGAAGTAAACCTTAGAAGATAGGGAAGAAACAGCTCTGCTGAATGAAACAGTGATGCTTTCACAAGCTTGTATTTCTGTAAACACACACATTTATTTACTGCCCTTTCAGATTACTCTACCAGAGATAAATGTTACCCCTCAGTTAAAATTGGCAGAGAGAATAAAGTGCAAAGTACACAGCCAACAATATTTAAAAATAGGGAAAATAAGGAAGTGTAACTAGGAAGTAGTTACTAACATGCACTACATAAAATAGTGCAAAAATCAAGTTTTACTGGGGTAACAAGAGTTAGTTGGATGGAAATAGATGGCATACCAAATCCTAGAATGCTTGGAAAATTGAAAGAATGGCTAAAAGCCTACATTTGAGAGAAGGAAAACATAGATTTTCTCTTCTTTTCTCCTCTTATAAGTAATAGAGCTTATTACTAAGAATCAAAAGGTCTACAACTATGCTCCTTGCAGGAGCGAAACACTGAAGCAAACAGGGAGAACCTAAAGTTACACTGAAGTAGAACCATTCCTAACACTTTCTAACTTCGTCTCCAGATTTTTCACTTCTAGGGGAAGACCCTTTGAAATCGGAAAAAGCAAGTCCTGGTCTTCACCAGAATACTTATTTATTTTGTTGGCTTCACATACCAGCAGGTTTCAGAAGAGGACTCTGCCTTGCAAGTGCCTAGTGGGACCAGATATCGAACTTTAAAGAGAAACATCTATTACTAATTATCACTATATATATATATATATATATTTTTTAACATCTTTCCTCATCTCTCAGCCGGTCTAACCTGGAGCAATCAGATACGTAGGTTTAAAACTCCCATAACAGAAAGATTATCCAGAGCTCACTGAGAATTTGAGATAAATCCATTTCTGAAGACAGCACTGTTCTAGAAAACAACAAGCCCACTTTCACAGTAGGAAAGTGGGACCCCAATTCTGACTTCATTTCTTTCACTGGGTCACAAACCACAGATCTTTGCAGAAAACAAGAGCAAACAAAACTATGTATGATCCTACTTTAATACAATGTGTTGACATTATGGCATATTATTATGTACCTCACCCTCATACAAGACTCCATGGCTCCAAAGAGTGTGCAAGCATGCAAAAAGGGTTGTCTTTGCCTTGCAAAACTAACAGTCTTAGAGTAGGATTGCCTCAAAGAAGCACAGAGAGAAGCAGAAAAGTTTGTCAAGAGTCTGAAGGACTTGCACATAGCCTGCTCACAAGGATGCCACCCTGCTTATTGACATGAGCAACAGGAAGGATGTTATCAGTGGTGACTGGAGCAAAGAACAGGGAAGATAAAAAGCTCCATTTTATCTTTTCCAAATGTCTGTTTCAAGCTTGCCTTGCCCTTTCACTGAAAGTCTTTCTTAAGAGGTACAAACAAGTGCTTTGCAGCCAGATTAGATTAACAAGATTAATCACACGCAGCTCCTTACATGAAAACAAAGGCCAATAAAGGCCAAGGACTGAATTAAAGACATTCTTTGTATCTACCAGAAAGAAGCCACCAACACAAATCTGCATATTCCCGGCAGCACTATGTTCTGCAAGGCGATACTGTTGACTGAAACCTCGTCCTGCTGAAGTCAACTGGAACACGGCCATGGTGCAACTCAGCTTCCCTTCACTCATTTTGCAGCACAGTTTGTTACCTATTTGCCCGTCGTGCTTCTTTTGGTGCATAACAACACAGCACCCACAACCGATTTGCTAGGTGACGGCAGATTCTTGGAGGGCATCAAAAAGATGAATGCCAAGCGCCGTGCCACAGCAATGGCCCTGCTAGGACAAGAAGAGGTCAGCCTGGGCACAGCCTGCGGGGGAGACCCCAAACTGGGCACTGGAGCTGCAAAAACACTGCCCAACTGAGAGCCAGGAAAACACTGTTGCTGGGCTGGCATTTAGGTAGTCCCATGCTTCAAATACAGCATGTCTCTTCCACCTTTACTGCTAAGAAGGTCCCATCCTTAAAGATATAGAGCAGAGGAGAGCTCTAGTTTCTGCCACATTTATATATGGCCTAGAATATCAGCAGGGTGGATCTCTAGGTCTCTTTTCTGTTTTTTTTTTGTTTGTTTGTTTTGGTTTTGGGTTTTTTTGGCCATGAAGAGAGAAGAATTGTGGTTCATCCTATCTGCTTACTGCAGAAAAGAAAAGGGGGGCTGCAGGATTTCTTCCTACCACCACCACCTCCATGGAGGAGAATGGAGGGAAAACTCTCACTTTAATTTTCTCCGGAGATTTCTAGGCATAGATTTAACTGAGCAGTAACACCCTACATCAAGTTCAAATGACTGTAAAGTGCTTGGGGGAATTTCTATAAAGAGCATTACAGTCAGAGAAGGATTATTTATGTTTGGCTTTCCCATTTCTTCTTCTGGCACAACAGTGGATCACAGAATAGATGTGTGGCTTTTGCATTTATATTCTCATTTCACCTAAACTTTCTCCTGTTAAACCTAACCCCATGAATTAAATTTTCAGCACTCTTCCTGGGATCCCAACCTATGTTGTCAATATGCCAAGCCCTACTGCAAGGGAAAGGAAGCAAGACAAGACAGGGGGGTTAGATTAAGGAAAAGTTTGGAGATGGCATAGCATAGAAAAATTAAAGAACTATCCTACAAATACTTTAGCTAGCCTTCAACCAGAATACAGTATGTCTTCCGACTCTACATTTTTGTCATATTCACAGCCTTACACACACTGAACAAAGGGTTGCTTGTTGTTAATTCATGCACTGCAGGCAGGTCCAATCCACCTCAACTCTACACTTCAAAAAATGAAGAAATAAAATAGAAATTCCCTACAATCTTTGCTATGTCCCTATTCATACATATACATTATATACATAGACCTGTCCTAGCAAAAAGAGTGCCATTAAGTTCTATCTTTGCCTGGATATTTTATACCATCCAGAATGGCAAAGAATGATGATATGTTGTGAGGGCACCACATAATTAATCATCACACACGTTCTGTAAAGGCAATCAGAAGAACAAAAATAATCCAAGGTTTAAGGAAAAAAAGTGATCCGAGTGAAAGGATTGTTCACTGAAGACAAAAAGAACACGGGGAGATTAGATAAATCATATGTGGAAAAGATTAGAAAACAAATTAATTACAGCCAGGGTGTGATTTTCTGCTGGACATCAGGCAATACATCTTTCCTATAAGGATAGCAGAGGGCTGGACTGCCCAAGTGGTGGGTGGAATTTCTATTACGAGAAGCTGAAAATTTTTTTTAGTTATCTGAAAGAAAGATATTAGATCTATCTGTCAGGTATAGTCCAGGTATGTTTGCCTGTCATGGCAAAAAAGCAAAGAGGGTAATGACCTCTGAATACCCTCTCCTGACTGTGCTTTTGTGCAGGTTTTAATATGATACCATCAGAATGAAATAACAGCGTCCGTGTGTGTCAGTGCAGCACTAAAATCCCTGTGAGGATGCAAGGTGGGCTTTTTGCTTAGATACAAACCCCAAAAAAAGACCTGCCCTAATAGCCTGGCCTTGTAAAAGCAAAATGATGGAGTGCTGCATGCCTGGATCATATGCTGTGACTGAACGCACTCCCCGGACTGCTACAAGGGCTGTGCAAAACTCAGCTTGGTCTTGCTGGTTTTGGCACCGTGGCTTTCAGCTGCAGAGTAACAACCAGAGCACGGCCTCCTTCAGAGCTGCCGCTGCCTTTTCAAGGGCAGTAGGCACCCGATGGGGCTAACCAGGCCCAGCTGCCAACCTTTCCTTGGCCTAAATCTGCAGCTGGGTGAGGCACGCGCTCAGCTAGACACAACAAAATCGCAGAAGATGCAATGAACAAAGGAGAAACCCCATGCAAATATTTAATTTAATAGTTAACAAAATATTTAATAAAAATCTGTAAATAACTGTAACGGCTAACAGGTGGCCAGGATATTAAGGCTTAATCTTACACAGGTTTTAAATATTAACTGCCAAAGCATCAGAGGTTTCATTGCACCTGTAGGTGGAAGTCTTGGTATGTAAATGGGTTCGCTACCAGGAGAAACCCTGGGTCAAGAAAGAGCCTCCTTTAACCATCTCGGTACAACTCTGAGGAGCTCACTAAACACCATTTAGATGGTAAAATTTATGGGGGTACATGTAGGAGTTGCTCAAAACACATCCACACCTCATGTGCATACACAGGGGATCAAGAAACAAAGGAAAAAATGAGGATGGAAATGACTTGGCCAATGTCCTCATCTACAACCCCAAGAGCAGTTAAGTACAAACACAGCCTTACTGGGAACTCAGGACCACAACACATTTGATTGCTAACAAGAAACAAGAGAAGAAACAGCCAAACACTTCCAAAGTTAATAACCTGGCATCTCCTGGAGACACTACAGTCCATCAATACCTAACTGCACAGTCCATCAATAACCAACCCCTGCACTTCAGGTGGTCTCGCCTTTCAGGCACAATTTTTTGGTCAACACTGTTACTCGGGTCTAAAACTCAGGCAGAACAACACACAGGGATCACCCTCAATAAGCTAAACTCTCCCCTTAATGCAGTTTGCATTTCTTACATAGATCTAAATTAGCATTCATACCTATGCTGTCAGCCTTTGCCTCTTACTTAAACCAAACCACCATCTCTCCCTTACACCAAATATATTTTTCTTCCCTGTGATCCTACCGTTGCACAAAAAGAGAAAAAGCCAATGTATTTTATATCAAACTCGCTTTCCAAATTTGCATTTTCTAAAATAATTACAAAATATTCTACCTACTGTTGTACCATGAAGCCCCTCTTGGTCGCAGTGTGCCCTCGACAGTCAATTCCAGCCTCAGCAAAGACATAATAAAAATCTCTGATCAACTGAGGAATATTGTAAGCAATTAAGAGAAATTATTGAATAAACACTACTTAATAGTTTGATAAATACAGCCTTTCTCCTGATCATGATGCATCTAGCAACAACTGTCCACATTCACAAACTTATTTGTAGTCTGAAGCTATTTTCTTTAGGTTTTTGTAGACCATTTGCAAAAAGATGATTATTCATAAGAAGCTCATTGCAAGCACGCATTTTTCCACCTGGTGACATTATTTATGGGAAAATTTTTGAAGAAATTTGGAGCAGGTGGGGATCATATTTTAGCAATTCAAAATAATTTAGTTGAACTAATAGGTCACTTTAAGGTACAAGTGAAATGCAACAAAATCAGAAAAAGCTTAAACAGCTTATTATATTTTGTCAAATTAAAAAGTTTAAAACTGAAATATATTCGTGAAATATATTCTCTCCTCTCCCTCCAAAAAGACTACTTTTCTTTTTTTTTTTGCCACAAAATAACACTTAATAGTGTTTTTTCAGAGGTGGGGAGAGGAAGTTGGAAAATCATCTTGGTTCTTGCCTTAAGCTTCTGCCAACAAATGAAAACAAACAAAATGCTTAAACAGGTCAATAGCACTGTGAGTTTGCTCCCTGATGGCAAAGGGGGCTCTGCAGTTTGGTTTGGAACCTTTGAGGGAAGAAAAAAGATGGGAACAAATGAAAAATTATTCTGGAAAATGTTTGAGACCAAGATATTTTCTACTCTCTACCTTAAAAACAGATGATTTCCAGTTCACTTTTCTCTCACATGGTTTTGAGTTCCTGACTCCTCTTCCCGTTTACTCATAGCATCTGATAGGGCATTGGGAACGTAGAGCGCCCTGTTCTCTTCCATCTGAGTCAGAAGGGAGGGCCAGCACTCGTCATGCGTTCCGTCCCGCCTCGGTACATCACGGCAGGGCCGCAGTTACACGGCTAAACGAGGCAAGTATCTCTGTCCTGAAGGAAAGGACTCCTGAACTCTTACCAATGCATAGATCCAATCTCAGTATGATATGTGGCCTACGAAAGGGAGTCACTCATGGCCTCAGCATCCAACCTGAGCTGTCACTGTTAGGTAATTCAGCGTTTTCCTATTGATTTCAGGTAGAGGAGAGTGATCTGCACCTCTGAACAATGCAGGAGTGGGTCCTCAGCCACAGAGCCAAACTAATACTGAAAACGTCAGGCCTAGATAGGAAGCTGGGAACACATAGAGCAAGAATAAGCTGCCGTTGTTAACACTACATCTACATCCTCACGTATATGCAGGCGCAATGTTTGGCCTCCTAAGTGGTGCTGCAGAAAACAAAACGAGGCTGCTGTCAGGAGCAGTGTAATTTTATAGCAATCAGGCTGCATCACCCACGAGCTGCGGGCAACACCACGCTGGTGCATCTGGGAGACGAGGTGTAGGCAGGATCTCCCTCGGGATCTCCCTCGCACTGCAGGGAGGCAGCGGGACCGGCCTCGTCCTGGGAAGGAGGCATCTCATGTCATTGCCCGTCCTTTGGGTACTGATAACAAACCAGCAGTGGTTGCTCCCGGGGAGGGGAAGGGTTTTACGCTCTGCAATATTTCATTTCCATTTCAAAACATTAACCCTAGAAATCAACAGAGACAGGGTGAGGTGGGGGGAAGAGTAGGAGGTTGCACATCTGCAAATGGGCATTTGTGGTTCCTGGAAAATTCTGCAACTGCAAACTTTGTTCCTATAAGCTGAAAGTCAGAACGCTGCAGTTTTCCACACAGTGACTTTTTTTTTTTTTCCTCTCTACTCTTAACATATTTTTCATTTTGTCTGTCAAAAATTTAAAACTAAGATGTGGGAATATAATGTTTTAGGAAAAAAGTCATTGCAGTAGGGATATATCTATCTTACACTGCAAAAATGGTAAAATAAGATGCCTACCTTTGCCAAAACCTTTTAATCTTTTCACTTCAAAGAAAATTTGAAAACCAAGAAAATTTGAAAACCAAGAAAATTTGAAAACCAAGAAATTGATATAAAAACTTTATATTTTAAGGAAATAGCATTTTTCAGCAAAAAAGCTCTTCATCAGAAAATGCTGAACCAGTTGTAATAACTTTACTCACACAAACTGCTCATAAGAATAACATTCCATTTTTCACATTCAGTGATAAGTGACTTTTTACACATTCAGGCCCGAAATCCTTGCATTATTTCTCCATAAGTCTCCATCGAGGCAGAGCAAGCTTATTCGATTCCATAAAACACAGCAAGTTTCCCATTTAGTTTTGAGTTACTTTATGCGGTAAGTTAATAACTGGCCCAGGACTGAGAAGAGAAATCTGCTGCAAGCACAAACTGGCTTAAACCCAGCAGATTGATGTGGATGGGGTTTTTTAAAAAAAAATTCTAGAGGAAATATTTTTTTGATATCAACATAGCTGTGGCCCTTTACATTCCTGTTCCATCCCCTGAGCATTTAAGAGTATAACCCAGCCCACAGCGCTTTTAAGCTTTTGAATATTTTTGAAAGGAATATTCACCTTCACAGAACTGCTTGCCAGTTGCAACTAAACTAACAGAAGACATTCTTCAAAGCAGAGGGCCTGACATATTGGGTCTGGTATTTTCCTAGAAACAGACAGCATCCTAGAAAATAACTTAATTTAAGCATCCATTACTAGGAAGTCTTCCTAAACTTTTAAGCCTAACAGCGTTTCATTGGATAGAGGTCTACCAAATTCCTCTGAGCAAAACACGAAAATAACAAACCAAGCAACAGAAAAATGGTTCTTAAAAAGGTGTGTGATTTGGGGAGAAGCTGTGAGTAGCATTTGTCAGTAATGAAGCAGTCATCAACTCTTTAGAAGAATATTTCTAGAGCCAGTCCTGAAATTGCTTTTCAGAGCTATTTTATTGTTGGGGCACTATAAAAATTTAGTCTTTCTCCCCACAAACACACAGCATAGAATCATAGAAGGGTTAAGGTTGGAAGGGAGTGCTAGAGGTTATATAGTCCTACTCCCCTGCTCAAGCAAGGACACCTAGAGCACATCTAGCCATTGCTTTAGACCAAGGGACCTTGAAGCCTCAATTCATTAGCCCCTGTATCCCTCATGTTGTCTTTCCAACCAATAAACTTTGGGAATAGGCCTGGGAGGTGGGATGCTGCTGACTTCCCAGATCACAACTCCTATCTAGCCACTTACCTTTCCAAAGAAGCCTATCTAGTACTCCACAATTTTCTGTGGAAGAACGCAGGCAATGATCTCCAGATGTTTGGCTTTCCTTTAACTTACAGTAAAATAAAACAGATCTGATTTCATGTTAAAAAAAAAAAAAAAATCATTGTAATAATGTGACTGTTTAGCTTCAGTTCATATATCAATTAAAATTACAATAAGACTAAATCAGTATTACAAACTTCCAGCAGTCAGTAAGGCTCCTCTTATCCAAAAACACTTTCCTGAAAAACAACAAACCATTTCTAATATTCTAAACAAAACCAGAATAGACTATATGATGTTATTGGCTTCTGTTATCAGGCTCACTTTGCTTGCCGTCAGTAAACATCATTAACTTAAAAGTAACTTGGATACCTTTAAAAAAAACTGCCATCGCCCCTTAGCTAAACAGACTGAAACTAAAGCAATCCTAGATGAGAATTGGAAAGGGACCAGGAATTACTCCAGAGAATTTGCACTGGGGCAACTGAGGTAAAATCCTAGTTCTCTAGACGCCTTTTAACACAACCCAGCCAAATTCTACTGACATCAAGGGAACTGATCAGTTTGAGCTTGGATCTAAACACAGGCCAGAAGCTGCCATTTCAAATAGTTTAAAGGACGGGTGCCAATAACATTGGCAGGTCTCTAAGTGCTCTGTGAGCAAAGCCCGTTTCCCCCAAGATTCACCCCTGTGTTCTGCCGCGCCGCCAGCTCTCATAGTGTCATCGCGCATCTCGCCAGATTTGATGTTTTATTTAAAGTGCCAGCTCCGAGGACACAGGATTACATAAGAGGCTCAGAACTCGTTTACCGAAGGCAAGAGTCAGAGTTTGAAACCTGGGCTTGTGAGCACCATCAGCAACTAAAATTCAGACATCACCTTTCTAAAACAGCCAGCCTTTATCAGTATTTTAAAAATAAAGAAGGGCATCCCAATCTCATGTCCTATATTCAAATGGACTCGTTCTGGAAAGCATCAGGGCAATATTAACATACAGGTCACTATTTCATAATATTCATACCGCAGAAATAAAGAAGCAGATGGGAGCATTTTGTCCTGAGAAATGAAGATAACACTATTTCTTGCACCATGCTACTATTGCGTATATCAATACATTGATTATTAAAGTGACAGAGCAACACTACTAACCTGTGGGAAGAGCGAGTAAGTCGCATTATCAATAGTGAAAGAATATAACAATTCCCCGTCGAACCAGAGATTCTTTCCCATGGGGGAGTTCTGCTTTGTCATAGCAAAGAGCTGGCCAGGGTCACAACATTCTTCCAGTAGTTTCCTAAGGCAAGAAGAGAAAGAAGGATTCATTAGAGCTTTGGCACATCGTCTCTGAAGACCACCTTTAGCTGGTGCTCTGGGCACTGGAGATCTGCCCTTCTCGGATGCTGCTCGGAAAGCCAAGCGTTTTCCCAGCTACCTGATGAAGAACTGCTGCTTCTACATTGTGCATCAGAACAATAAGTACTAATGGAAAACTCAGAAAATGAGAATATTTGAAAACTCATATTTTGATTTTGTAACTTCAAAGTGTTTTTAACACACAGAGAAGAGCCAGGAGTCACATTTTTATTCTAGAAAGTCTTAGAAATGGTAAAAAATGTGAGCCATCTGTTCACTTGAGTAGCATAAAATGAGAACAAGATTAATCAAAAGTCCCTTTCAACCATTTTAATTAATAAAGATCCCCAGTCTCCAACACACACAGAAATCAGAGAAGTACCCTTGAAAAATCCAATCTGAAGCGTAAGAAAACTTGTTCATAAAGAGTAGTTATGTAAGCTAAGCACGGAAACATATGGCAGCCCTCTCCAGTTGCTCAAGATCCTTGCTACTAGGAGGGCTGTATCAGAGCCTGCCTTCTAAGTGAAGCCTAACTTGAGTCATCCGTTTGCTATATATATTTTGTGGGTACTACACTTCTCGCTTCCTCACCAAAACTGCACATCCTGGTTCACATGCACTTCACCAAAATAGTCATTACTGAGCCTGACTACAAATCTGAAAGCTGCCTAGACGATCGAAGTTTGTATTGAGCAAAATATCTGTAGTGTAGCCTGCTCAGTAATTACTTTCCAAAACCCAGAATGATGAAAAGCTTTAGACATCAGCAAAGTGAGAATATAGTATCTTTCTATAGCCAGCATGGGTATATCTCTCTAATGTAGGGGTGATCCTCACATCCATGTTTACACAGATATATGCAAAATATCTACTACAAGATGTCACTTTGCCACAGTAATACATTGATATTTATTATTATACACATTTAGTATTCAAAGGGACTCCTAAACAGATTGAACTCATTTCCAGTGGCTGCAGAAGTACTGAAGGTAGGATTGCAGAGAAGAAACAATCATCAGAGAACAGTTATTACAGACTGCTTAAATGTTTGTTATAACTCTCCTCTCTTGCGAAAGGGGAGCCTCTATTGCAAAGAAAAAAGTGGCTCACACAAACGTTTGTCATTCGCTCAAAAGTTTCACAACTGCTTTTCTTCTGTAAAAATGAATACTAAAAAGATCAATGTTTTCCCCATCAAAATGTTATTTTCCATAAATTCAGTTTTCTGTTACTGTGCGAACACCATTTTCCATACATGTTCCAGCTGAAAGCTGATGAGAACATTAGAGTGAATTTGTTTTCCTCTTTGCAAAAACAGAGACAACTTTAAAGCGTTGCATGACAAACAAAAAATATCTAAGCCGTAACTGTTTCTGGGTATGTTTATCCTGAAGGTGCTGCTTGCTGAGCTGTTTCGCCTCTCTTGACACAATAACTTGCTACCAGAGGGGTCATATCCTTTGCTAGGCGTGACTTGCTCAGCCCACACGCACCACAGGAAGGCTTCCCCTCAACCTTCTGCTGAGGCTCAGGCAAAGCCTTCACCTCAGTGCTGTGAAGATGAAACTGAAGGAAATCTGAAATCCCTCACCAAATTTGCTTTGCAAAACAGGCTTTGGAGGCACAAAACAGAATGTTGTTCCAGGTGAGCAAAAAATGTTGGCTTTTCATGAACTCCAGTCTGTCTGCAGCCCTTGGAAAGCTACTTAACTCCCTGTCAACTAGAAAGAAACACATTTTTGCCTCACTTTCCCTCCTTTTCATGGTATCTTCTACTCCACTGCAGCTCTTTCAGGAGTGACTGCCTCCTTCAGCAACTAGCATAAGGCAGTCCAAGCTAGTATCTAAATATACTAACAACTATACCATAAAAGAAGATTTCCAAGCGAAAGTCTACAACTAAGTCCTTTGCTGGAAGTCAGGTCTGAGCAAGAAGCATAAAAATAACAGATAGCTCAGTGAAAATCACGTAGGGAATACCTTACACTAACAAACCTTTCCTTAGCCATGGCAAAATGATGAAAAAAAATCATAGAGAGCTGCTCTGCCTTTTTTGACCCGCCATCATCTAACTAGGAATATACACCTAACATTTTCTCTCCCCAGAGATGCATTCTTCCAGCTTTCATGCAGTCTTGTATTAATAACCGTATTCGGAAAGGCAGTAGGAGTCTCCTCAAACATCCAGAGAGATGCAGGCCACTAGTTTAGACATGATGCACAAAACCCTTGTGCACTCACTCACATGTGCTTTAGTCTGCAGAGCCACAATCATGCACTGATTTGCTGCCCTCGATTAAAAGGTGCAGCTAAAATATCACACTAGAATTCACAGAACTGGAGGAGGCTTTGGCCAAAGATTTGAACTCTTTGCAAGCATCTGTTCGCTTACGGGATGAAATTTTGAGTCAAAAGAACTTTATCTCCAGTTCAGTAGAGACCTGCCTAAGAGAAAAATTAAATAACTTGATTATTGGTATTCAAAAGTTACCTGGAGTACGTAGCTCTGAGAGCTCTTAAGGGACAAGCCCCACGCACGAGAGCAGCAGAAGAGCTACCTGGGGATCTCACTGAAGGCATCTACAATTTCATCCCGAGTTGGGGCATCAGGCAGGACACCAACCTAAGCAACTCTTGCACATCAGCTTGAGCAGCAACGGGCACACAAGGCAGGAGCTGAACGGCAATTCGGAGGCGTCTGCCGCATCCCCAGGGTCTCCTTTGCTGGGGAGTTTTAGCAGTAGATGCTGCACACTGAAAGCAGCATTGGCAGCATTGTACCAATGACCATGATTCAGGCCCTAATTTGGGCTGAAAAACAGCTATTTGAGGCCACCAATTGTGGTCAGCTCCCTGGCTTTAACTGCCACCAGCCAATGCCCAGTGATTTCAACATGGAGCCACATGTTGACAGCACAAGATCACAGCACATGGGCTGACAGAACCTCCCTTCGCTCACATTTCAGTTCACATTCACCTTAACTTCCAAAATTCTTCTTTAGGATTAACCAAGTCTGAATGCTCAGAGAAAAACTCTTGTGCCTTTTGAGTCCCAGCTGGCTTTTAGTCAAAACCATCACTGCTATCCACCCTGCCAAGGGTTCGTAGCCCAAGTACAAGGGGCTCTTTTGGGTTCAGTAGGGAAGGTTTGGCCAGTTCTGCTGGCGCGGAATCGCTTAACGGCTTCCAGCTACATATCATGTGGCAAAGGCCACTTGGTCTGGCCACCTCCAATACCCCTAATTTCAAAATCTAATACTGAAATTGTCTTAAAATTCCTTCATAGTAAGACAAAGCATTGCAAGATGCTTTTTGTGGCAGAAAAGAAACCACAGTCATAGAATCATAGAATCCTTAAGGTTGGAAGGGACCTGTAGAGGTCATCTAGTCCAACCCCCCTGCACACGCAGGGTCACCTAGAGCATGTGGCACAGGGTGATGTCCAGGTGGGTTTGGAAGATCTCCAGAGAAGGAGACTCCACCACCTCTCTGGGCAACATGTAAACAGTTAAAATCTTTCTTCTTACAAACTTGCAACCAGCTGGGATTTTAAATTTGTCTCAGTTCAGCTGCTAGCAAAAACCTTTTCATTTTGCCTCCCCCCTCCTTTTTTTTTTTTTAAAAGATTCCCCTCTTCTCCAATTTCACCCCCACCTCGCCTTCTGATGAGTGGAAAAGCTGGACTTTCCTGAATCTCCTGCTTAGAATAAAGTCTTTGACTCCTTTCGGCCTTCTTGTGGCTGTTCTCTCTTCTTCTTTAAAACCTACCTCTAAATATTCCAAGCCTGCAAGGAGTATCTCGAGCGTAGTCACCCCCTGCCAGCTACAGGGACAAAATGACCTCTCCATCACTACCCACGCGCTCCACGTGTGAGGCCAGGGCGCACCACATTGATTAACCGTTCAGCTCTCTTTTTCACTGTCGGTGCCCCTCTGAAAGGGGGGCAGCCATCCGCATCACGTGCCTGGTCCCCTGCAGGAACTTCTGCCCTGCTCTTTTCCTCAGCTGCAAAATTTTTCAGCCGTATTTTGATGCCCTCTTCCAGATCACCAATTCAAAGAAAGATGAAGGGTCAAGAACTGAGCCGTGCAAACTCCCTTTGGGGCACAACCTGAACTCATCCACTCAGCAATGATCCCTAACCGAGAACATAAAGAAAATGCCCTTGAGTGGTACCCTGTTTCCAGGGATGGCTAACACTTACAGCTAAGAACAGTCCTCTTCTATAGCCACATTATGCATAGCAGGCAGCGCTTCAGGGACTTCTTGAACTACCAGTACAGAGTATAGATGCAGTACTTATACCTCGGGGTCAGTTTGAAGAAGCCACTGAAGCTTTGTACATCTCACAGGGCTTCAAATGCCTTAGTATTCCTGGCATTCAAAGCCTGCACCTTAGACAGAAGAATAGTAAGAAAGCATAAAGCAGAACATAATGTTCTTCTGTTCTGTGAGTAGGTACTGGACCAGCAGATCCGCCAAGTCACACAACAGAGAGCCACACAGTCTCTTTAACATCAAAACCAAACCTGACTCTGGCCCTGTCAAGTATTTTGTCGCCACTGCTATCTATAACACAGTGACACCTAAAATTAAGTTTAAAGCTACTCTTAATACAATTATCCAGGAAAATGAACTTAAAATTGTCTAAGAGCAAGAGAATAGCCAAAGCAAACGCTCTTTATATTCACAGAAGTACACAAAACCGTTTTTTGGGGGAAAGCAATACTTTAATAATATCTTACTAATATCAAAATATTCACCAAAACCAACATCCAGCGGCATAAGCCACGTAAATCAAGAATACACTGCTCTGTACAGATTCATTTTGGAAAACCCCATAGTTCTCCAAACCTGAAGAACTTGTCTCCATGCAGTGAAAAGGAAATATGGAAGCGCAGACAGCACAGAGCAGAACAGAGCAGTAATCTGATTCACTTCCCAATCAAGCTTTCTGCAATATGAGATCCTATATAAACCAAAGTGGTTAGTGCTTTTCTCCCTGCATTTATCTTTCTCTTTCCTCTCTTCTTTTTATGAAGCTTTCAACAACTTCAGTGCTCCCTTTAGCAATTCCTGGCACCTGAATTTTAAGAGATTTGTGCAACATTTCTCCTTTCCTCCCCAAGAGAGGCAACATATGAGGTCGATAAAAAGGTCGCAGGCAGAATCAAGCTGCTGCCAGGGGCTACCACTTGCATGAAAGGAAGGAGGCTGCAGAGGCCACAGCCACTTCTCGAACATCAGCAGTTCAGGCAAACCACATTCATTAGCTTAGTAGCCCAGCTGCAGGTGACTTTAAAGCAAGAAACATGACATTTCTAAAACAACATATTTGGATATTTTGCTGGAAAAAAAAAGCCAAATTAATAGCACTGGGAGAAAATGAAGAAATAAAACATTTCCATTTTGTCCATGGTACCCCTTCCAACTTTCCTTCAGCCTTTTTTTTTTATTTTCTAATATCTCAAGGGAACAAAATATTTTCTCAGCCTGAAACTATCATATCTCTGAGGTCACTATTCTTTTAAAAACATAATTGAATACAATATTTGGCACCTCAAGGAGCCAACTGTTTCTAGCAGCTTAAGAGAGATGACCTTGTGTGATGCTGGAATCAGCACTGCAGCAAACTACTCCTTTGCCTTGCAAGTATTAGAGTCATTAACTCTATATGGGACAGCTGGGCTTTGAGTGCCCATCCCAGGGAAGACACAAGGTCCACCTCACTTCACTTGCAGAATTAGCAAAGTAAACAGCTCTGTCCAAGTCCAAAATCAGTTTTGTCAGAAATTCAGAGGCAAACGGGAGTTGGGAAGGGGAGGACAGATTAACTGCTTTGCATGGTATTCATTTAAAATCTTATAAACCTGGTAGGAAGAGAGGAGTTGAAATTAAAGACAGGAAAGTTGGAATATAGGAAATATATATTTATATGTAGGAAATATATATATACACACACACCCACACACCCCACTTCTTTAGCCTGTCCTGCCCAAAGAGTTTCAATAAAGATGCAGGATGGCTGTATTCCTCCATGAGAAACAGATTCACTAAAAATAAATTGAGCAGCTCTACTCTAAAATTTGAGCTTGCAGTACCTGGAGTTATGATACAAGCCACTTCAACCTGAGAGGTCAGTTACCACAGTACAGGGTCTTCTCCACCTGCTTTCGACCTCGATGGAAGCCCTGCAGTCATCAACATCATGCTGCCCTCCAGTCTGCCTTGGCTCTGATTCAAACGAGTCTAGGGGGAGCTCGCTCCTAATTTGGTCTGTTGAAGTCATGACCCTCAAAAGATGGTGAAATGATCCCTCCCAAAA
Source organism: Eudromia elegans (assembly GCA_003342815.1). Classification (NCBI taxonomy): domain Eukaryota; kingdom Metazoa; phylum Chordata; class Aves; order Tinamiformes; family Tinamidae; genus Eudromia; species Eudromia elegans. The sequence goes on from PTEX01000076.1 coordinate 124,842, forward strand.
ATATTCTTCCCCCATTATGCAGAATTCAGCTTCTCAAAAGCTGTAAAAACTGAGCACGCGTGGTAGGGGATGATAACCCTATACTGCGAGCAGGAGCATTCTCTGATGCATAAACCCAAGGTAGCCCGGCTTGCACATCTGACAGAGCCAAGAAAACACAGAAGCATCAAATAAACAGACATGAAAGAGAGATTTTTGAACGCACACAAAGCTGCATGCTTGGGGGAAACCTTAACAAATCCAAGATATGCTGAGAGATCTAAAGGAAACCCAGCTTAAACTGAGCCTTGTTCCTCTCCCATTTTTCCAAAACTGCTGCCTGTATCCCTCCTCAATATCTGTTGGCTATGAGACAACATGATTTGCTTTGTTGGGATACATCTGATGTCCAGACAACTAGTAATACAAGCTCACTGGCCAAGCAGGAGACTCTACAAAACAGAAAATCTTGATTTTGATATTTCTCTTCTACCAAACTGCTTTTCATGAACCCTGTAGGGACTAAACATCTTTAAAAGCTCTACTACACTGTCCAATTTGGTTGAAATTAGCCAAGGGGCTAAATATCGGAGAGGGGCAGATTCCGACTGAGAACGCAGTCCTGTAAGCCATGTTTTCTTCTGCCTGAGAAATAACCCTATGAAGATCCAAATACTACTTTGGCTTATTTTCCTTGTAAAGGACAAGACCAACAAAACTCTACATTCTTCACTGCCCTTGCCTACCTAGAACTATATATCATTGACGCTGCAGATCCCCAAATTCTGGACCAAAGCCATGTTTTAATGCAACATCAAGCCCTGACACTAAACTTCACTTACAGCGTGAGATGTTGCAACCATGCACATTGCTTTTGAAAACAGCTGACGATCAGTTTGGCTGAGTAGTCAGAGATATTTCTGAACTGCGTGCAGTCAACCTTCTGTACACTGACAGATGGCCTCTAACAGATAAAAATGAATGGTAGGATTATCACAGATTAAAAGAGAACCACTCACCTGAAGCACATCTTGAACTCACATTTCTGCTATGTTTACAGTTACAAACTTAACTTTTTGAAGTAATTCTGTTCACATGGCTTAAATGTCGACTGTTTAAATGTGTTCACGTCATGACTGTTCATGTTTTTTAAAAAAATCAATTGCATTGATGCATATATATTTACCAAAATAATTTTCTAAATGCACTAAGTAGCTTCAGACACAGAGGAAAAAGCATATCTGACTTGGAACTTGCTTTCTTTAGAAGCTCAAGCAATAAAGGGCAACTATCTTGCACTCTTCTTTAACTCCATCGTATTTCATTTGGGCTGCTGTCTGTTTTCCAGAACTGCTGATATCAATGGAAAGGATCTCATCGTCTTTGAACAAGACCTTCACAATCTATTTTTACAAGGAAGACCCACTGCAATACTGAGAGCTACCACCACACATCTTCTAGGAGCAAAAGGCTAGAGACCCTCTCCATCTTCACAGCTTGCTCTCCAGCAGCTCTATCAGGAATCAAGTTTGTTGATGACCATTAGAGTGCACTGAAGAATTGGGCCCTACCATGATCAAACAAATGCTCAGCTTGCTGCATTTGGCATTTCTTTGGCATGCTGCCATGGTATTTCTTTTGCAGCTCTCCTGCTTGCATTCTCAGTGGCTAAGTGACAGCTGTAACTCCTGTGAATTGATTATTCATTATATGGTAGCTCTCAGAGGCTGCAGCTCCATTTTATACTCACCCAATCATCTAGATGAGTTTGAGTCCTTCACAGAAAATTCACATCACCTCATTTCAACCATCAAGTAGATATCTATTTCAGATTGGTCATCCAGGCATTCCAAAATCAGCACAGGAGACTTCACCACCCTCAAACAGATATCTAATGCAGGAAAAACCTGTCAGTGTCCAGAACTTCTTTTAAGTACTTAAGCAGGAGGAAGCTACTGTAGGAGCACTCATAGAGAAATTTAACTTTTAAATAGCTAAAACTAGGCGTGCTGAATTTCAATATGCTATAATCATAGGTGACTACGTATTATTTAAACCTATCTTCTGTCCCCCGGGCTAGACAAAAGTAACACAATCCCAGGAAAGCCCTCTCTGAACATGTCTAATAAGAATTGCCATGTCATGAGAAAGAACAAAACCCTGACACACAAACAAGCTCTTGCCACTGAGTACATGGTTCAGTACTGCCAACTTCCCCACAACTCCAGGTAAAACATCTCCTGAGGTCGTCCTGATATCTCGCTGAAATCAAAAACATTTCTTCTGCATTTCCAAAGCTCCCAGAATTTCACAGGCAGATCACTCCTTCTTGTCAGGGCTCTGAAGCGTAGCAGATCAGTCACCAAGGTCATCACATATTTTTCGGCTCCAGTTTCCAACTCATTGCACGCAACCTTCCCATCGCCATTAAACAGCTGATATACGACAGCACTCACTGCATAACAAGTTCCCACAATGCTTAATGTTTTGGGCTTTTTTTTTTTTTTTTTCAAAACAAGCATAAGAGAAACAGCGGTAGTAGCAGCCAGACATTTGTTTGGCAATGAGAAAGAACAGCTGAAGAGAAGACAAGAACTACGTTCTCATCTAGCCTAATCTAAGCAGTTTGCTATACTATGCTCCTTACTGCTGGAAGTAAGTCAGGAACACACAAGTGCCATTACTGGAGCAATCAAACAGCTTCCCTGTGGATAAACATGATTTATGTTCTATGCTTTTTGGGCCTTGGAGTCCTGGGGAAACTCTGCCAAGATGTTTCCTTTCCATCTACCTCTCCAGCCTCCACCATCTGCTGGACTTCTTCCCAGATATACAATCTCATCTCCTCTGCATTAATACACACACACATAGAGAACAATTTAAGATACCTTAAGGCTCCAGCATTTCAAGACAGCTTGCCCACAGCCACTCAAAACTTTGCTTATCAGAGAAGTCTTGATTTTTATTTTCCTTCCCGTCTGGTCTGAAGGTTGAGTGTTCCATCTTTCCTGGACTTTCATGTTCCCCAAACCTGGTAGGAGGCTTCATTAGAGTTAAGGTAGTAAACATGTGAACTACTGCTCTTTGGCTGGCTGCCTGGCATAGTACCCGTATGCAAAACACTCTGCTTTTTAACACCTGTGAGAATTATATATACTGCTACATTATGGAATTTTAAGTAAAAATGGAATGTGAAGTGTTTGACATATACAGCGACAAATACATCACAGGAAATTGTTTTTCCTAGAAGGACTGTTGAAAAAACCTACATTGAATTAGCTGCCACTGTCTAGTTTTCACAGACTACTAGTTGCAATCCAAAGAAATCTAAATGCAGAAACGCTGGCAACTCCAGAAGAGCAAGGCAGAAACCTTTAAACAACACAAGAAGTCAAGATCATGGGCTCCGGGCCTGAAGAGGGGCTTTAATCTCCCCATCATCTAAGGGGAGTGAAATGCAATGGAGCTACAAGGAATCCCATTGATTTTGGGGAGATATCAAGGATATGGATTTTGATTGTCCAGCACTCAGATGAGTCTGCTGTTCACCGACAAGGACGAACTTGCTGCGATGTCAGTACTGGACTGGGGAGAATACAGCACACATCCCTATCTGCATATGACCTTCCACAAAACATCTCCGTCAAAGTCCTTGACGGAGGTAATAAATGAAACTAAGAGATATGACGAGTAATCTAGTGCGTGTTTCTGCGCTCTTATACACTGTAACAGGTCTCAATTATCCACCGATTTCTGCTAGAAAACTCATAAATGCTCTCTGCACATCCCCAGAAGATTTAGAAAGGGTGTCTGCTTTGGCAATACTGAATTCACTTAACACAGCACAACCTGGAACTCTAGTGCTGCATATACATTCTCCACGCATCAGGCCAGTGCCACTTATCGATACGGCCCTACTGAAGCACGGAGCGAGAAGCAATCGCAACTGCACACCGTGGTAACATCCAGAGAGAACGAAATCCAAACTCAGATCAAACCACAGACCATATCAAGCCATCAAGACTTTGTCCTAAAGTCTCATCCCAAAGCTGCAGTAACTAGGTCCAGTCTAAAAATGGCCCCCTGCAGTTTGTCGTCCCTAAGCATGTTATACCGTGATCCTTGGGCACCGTCTGAACACCAGTGAACCTAAAGTCCAGCAGTCCACAATGTGAACTCTCTAGGGGACAACATGCAAGCCCTGAATAAAATAAATAAATAAAACAGAGGAACAAATGTTGTTTTTCTGTCTTACTGCTAGCCATGTGGATGTTTTCCCTACCACAGCTCTTAAGCAGGACAGGTACCAGAGATGGGCAGTACTCCACACATTTCATCACTCCACTTCCAAACCTCACTGTTTTAACAGGAATCTCTAGAGCAAAAGGCTTCTCCCTCCTGCTACCCTGTGGCATGAAAATGTCCTCTACTTCTATAATAATATAATATAGTCTTCTCTTGTATAGCCTACTGAAACTGGAACCCCAGACTGCTCAAGTGATCTGCTTCCAGCAAATCATTTGAATCATTTGATACTTGATACTTAAATGAGATTATAATAATTTAGCCCATGTTGTTTTAATTAATTGTTACTTCCTGGGTTATCTTGCCTAACTCATCTGAGCCTAAATTGCCCATTTAATCGAACATTTCATACACAGACCATTTTTAATTGATTGCCTTTCTGATTTATCCTCATTTTTGTTCTCAAATTCCCAACTACAATCTTTCTTTCTCTGTATATTGTTTCACATAAACATATCTTTATTTATTTACTTATTCCTGTCTCTTCTTTTTTAGTGCTTCTGTTATGGCAACCTACTTGCCTCTATTACATCAAATCCACAGATCTTCCAGCTTCCTTCCTACCTCCCAAAGCTCCTCCACCTCAACACCACCCCTCCTTCCCCGCCACCCAAACATCCACATTTCCCTTCTTTCTGGAGTACCCAATTCCACAATCCCTTCTTTTCACCACACACAAGAAGGTTGATGACTTGCTTCCCAACAGAAAAATTGGTTTTCACCAAGCATAGAATAACGTCCTTTCTATGAGAACAGGCAGCAACCAGACGGGTAAAGCGGAAAGAGAAGGAGGAGAGGGAGGTCGCATGTGGTTTTTCTCCAAAGCCAGAAGGAATGCCCTTGGGAACATGGGAATTTGTCTGTTCCCTGCTCGATGGCCTGACATGATTTATGGTTGGTCCGAGCCGGGCTTCGCCAAGGGGGAGGCTGCGGGGCAGAGGATGGAGCGCGGGCAGCTGAGGGAATGTCCCACGCTGGTCAGGAAGGTGACACTACTCCCTGCCAAGCGGGGCGACCAGCCCGGCCTGGGAACACTCGGGAAACCCGGCAGGCAGTCTGCCAGGAAGCAGCAGGGAATTTTGTCGAGGACACCCAAGAGAAGAGGATGTATTTGTTTGAGGCTAGGGAAACATGAGCCCAAGCCAGGGCACTGCCTGACGTACACGTCACTGACATCTGAATTTGTTGGTTAACCCCCGCAACATTTGAGAGGGGAGTAAGTATCAAAAATAATTCAAATCCTTCACCTTTTGTGAAGATTTGGGTAGAAGACAGGCCTCAAGTGATGGCCCCTACCCTAGCAGAACTCCCATGTCTTATATATAGGGATGTATATAGTATATACCCATGCCGCCTGTAGCAGCCAACTGCTCAGTCAGCACCCAGCGCCTCTTGGTCAGGGCACTGGGGACAGAAGCAGTTGAGGCAACTGGGCCACAAGTGAAGTCTAATTAGCACCTCTATTTATAGAACTTACTCTTTAAAACGGGAAGAGAGGATGGTGACAACTGAGGTAGTTCTGGAGCTGATCCAAGGACTTAAGGTAATGAGCTTCCAAAGCACTGGGACACAAGTAATTCCTGCGCCAGTACGAGAGCTATTTACATCTTAAAGTCACCTGTGCACAGGCTCATGGAGGAGAACAGCCACATCAGCAATGGAGTTCAGACAGGGACACGGTGAAAGACGGGAAGGGGGAAATTCTAGAGGTAACTCCAGGTTTGCAGACTTGGTAACATTTCCTTCCCTTTCTAATCCTGGGAGGACCCAGATACTATTGCACAGGGCAGTAACAGACTCCTCTATCAAAGAGCTGCTAAAAATAACAAGGACAAAGGCTCCTTCAGACAAGATTCTGATAAGTAAAGAAAGTCCCACAGTAAAGCTAGCTGTAGAAAATCACTTTGAACACAGTCATCACAAACCAGTTCAGTTCAAATGAGCAAACCAATGCAGGTCTGCTATTAAGATATGACAAGTCATAGAAGATTTGATAAATAAAGAAGAAAATATTAGTTCCCCTGAGACGAACGGTAAACCTTCCTCCTCAAAAGAGGAAAGATGACCCCCCCAAAATATCCTTTTTCATTTTGAATCAACATTTTTAATTTTGTGCCAACAAAATGCCTAAATCACTGACAATATGTATCATACACATAAGCAAGCTATTTTTGTGCTTCCCACAAATGACATTCTATTTACAATCTTTTATAACATCAGCATTTAAACTATGATGCTAGAAATAGCAAGCAAAAATCCTAACCAGAACTTTGAGCAACTAATGCCATTGAGAAATATGGTAAACAAAATTCATTAACTAGATCATTCACCTTAGTCCTTCAACAATGGATCTTGAGACTATATGAATATTGCCTGTACGTTTTAAAATATACAGTCATTTCTACATGCTAAATACCCAGTCCAGAGCCAGCCTGTCTCAGATTTCTCCCTGATACATTTAACTCATTTACTTTAGAAATGAAAAAGCTGATAATAACAATGACAAAGCTTTAGCCATTTATTTATTAAACTTGATGAAATCTATTCTTAGAAGTTATCAAACAATTCAGGAAATATCTGTAGACAGTTTTAATGCATCTACAGAGCAGAAGTAATCTGCTTTTCCATCTTGTTAGGATAAGTAACTCCTCTAAGATAAACTCTGTTACAAAGAAGGCAGCAAAAATCACTAGAAATGCCACCATTTACTCCAGTGTTGGCATAGGCAACTTCACCTTTTTCCACTATGTAAATTCCCTGTTTCCAACAGAAAAGAAAGCAGAATTTTTCCTGAACTTTTAAAACCAGCTGCAGTTATTGCCACCGAGGGCAGCCGGCACGCTGTTCCAGGACTATTCCACAGATTAGGCCCTTTTAGCATGTGACTTACTAGGAACTGCCTGGGAAAAGTGAAGTATAAAACTGCCTTTTTAAACAAAATGAGAAAAAACCACTATGTTCACTAATCAAATGCCCAAGGCAAATATAAACACATTATCACATGCTGGACCATTTGCATTTACTGCACTACACTAGATAAGTATTTTCACTGTTCTGTTGTCTAAACAGCACTATCAAAACACATGATTTCTCTAATGATAGGTTTACTTTTTTGGTTTTGTTACCATTTTTGGACCAGTTAGCTCAAGTTCTATTCTCCGTCACTCCCTTCCTGGATCTGCTTAAATATTTACAGAGAATAAATGGAGTCGGATAGAAAGAATAAATCTCATGCATTTTTATTACTCCATCCAACTGGGCATACTAAACCCTGGAGATGCTTAGCATTTGTTCATAAGGCTCGAGTAAACATGTTTGTGCTGAAAGCTTGCTGGGTGCCAAGACAATGTTCAATTAATAATATGCTTTATAAAGGAATGCCCAGATTGGTTTTGTTTCTCATGTTCCCTTTGTTGTTGCAGCTTCTTCAGTTTAAAAAAAAAAGGAAAGCACCCAATTATAGGCTGCTGTATAATTTTCACTATAGCAATCCCTACCATTTCAAAATCATGAGTCAAGCCCCCAAAATTATGATTAATGCAGAGAAATTAGACTTTTTTTAAAAAAAAAAAACTACCACCATCCACAATGGATTTGTGTCTCCCTTTTATTTGCCTTTTTGGATATACGTTCCCTCTCCCCCTGCTCATGCTTTCAAACCCTTCATTTTAGCTGTGAGAACTAAGGAATTCCTTCTCCATTTTCACTACATGAAATGTTACAATTTTCACTTGATTCTATGTGCCAGCACATCTATTACAGCCGTGGAGAAAAGCAAACTTACAGGGCTCCCAGAGTACGGCGTATTAACCGCGTGCCCCCAGAGGAAGCAAACATCATCAGCAACTCCTTTGGTTAGGAGGAGTACCCATCACCAGGCTATAAGACGTTTCCCAGCTGGACGTGCCCCAGGCGGCCAAGTCTCAAAGCTCTGGAGGCTGAAAATGGTTGAGGGCTCTTGGCAAGACATGTCTTAATGCTCCTGAAAGAAGAGCCTTGCAGTAATGACCTCACATTCCTCACCATTTAATGAAGGAGTAGCTCAGGCTAACACATGCTTTCCCTCAGCATTTACAGGTGAGTGTGTGATTAACTTAACTGCTTAGCTCTTCAGAAACAGAGGTATACAGGGTTGCATAGTTTCTCATCCCACGGATATTTCTTACTTAATATCATAAAGATTATGCTTCCTTTACATAGTGAAGCAAGTATGTGCTTCTTTGAAAGGGGTTCTTTATCCATTGTTGCAGTCCTTGGGCTACGTTCATTTCCTCTATCATAGCCTGGGATCTTCTGATGAACCTCATGAATCCTCCTACAAAGCTCTTTTTTCCTCCCTGCTAGAAAAGCAAACTTTCTCCTGCCAAAGACATCCTTACTTCCAGTGAAGATTTCCTCTGTTTGCTTGCCTCCCTTTTAAAACATTTCTTTATTCTGATTTCTCTGGAAGTCGTGTCGCTCCGCAGAAGTGTTTGGATCAAACAGGAACATTCAGCTTTCCACTGATGCAGTCTCTTTAGCATCGCACTTGCCCATGGAGGCTTAGAAAACACCAGTAAGAACTCCAGGCATCTTGGTACTTTACCTGAGTACTCCAAAACTAGCTCTGCTCCACTTATCCATCCAGGAGTGACATATATTTGTGCACCCTAGCCTATAGTTCCCACCTCCAGCAAGTGCTTGGCAACACTTGGGAGGAACTCAAGGGCCAGGTAGCAGGGGTCACAAGGAGTCCTATTTAACGTCATGGTTGAAATGTCCTCCACGCTTCAGGAGGACATCACCAATTTGGAAGCGCTGACCTCGACAGTTCCCATGGTTAATCATTGGGGGAAGAGCAAAGCCAGAATCCTTCCCGCCTCACAGCCCTTTGCGTCTGCTCCGTTTACTTGTTTCCAGGGATAATAAATGCACAAGATCCTCAGTCACTACTTGCCCTCCCAGAGCAGCAACCTAGCAGCCATGCCCTGCAAGGATGTATTCATACTCTTTTTACATGACCATTAAGCAATAAATAGCACAATGGCACAGACTGCATAGATGGGAACCTATTGCTTTGCCCATGTCTAAACTCTGTCCTTGTCACCTGAGAAGATGAACTGGAAAGATCGCCCATGAACAAACAAGTGTAACCTAAAGTTTACAATCTACACACTAACTTCCACTGTTTCCACAGGTCTACTACAGCACTCGTTGAACAGGCAGCAACACGGCTCACGCATCTTGAGCTGCAGCTCCAGCTTTCTTGTTCCCACTGAGCTTTCACGCAACTCTGAGTGCACTGAGTCAATGACTTGCACAGTTGAGGTTTACCAGGAGAGAGCACAAAGACCAACTAAGAAAGATGCTTCAGAAGGGGAATACATACTCATGTGCCACCTTGCTTCATACATCCTTCCTCTTCTAACCTTACATCTTTGTCTCGCTTCTTCAAGTCCCCCTGCAGACCTCACTGCTCTGATTTCCTATCGCCACAGCAGAAGTCTCGAGGAGCACCCGAGGACAACGAGGAGGTGCTGCCAGGGCATGGGCGAGCAGCGTGTGTGGGCTGGGCAGAGGACAACGTTACACAGCCTGGGTGGGGGAGAAATAGTGCAAAGTCATGGGTCTTACATTCCCTAGATACGGAACCAGGCTGTGCACACAACCTGTTGCCTGTGATAGCATATAAGCATTTAAATTCTGGTAAGGCTTAAGACAAATGATAGAGTAAAAATGTAATGAAAACATTTAGCTATTTATCTATCAGTCATTAAAAGTATATCTATATATATAAACAACACATAAATGTTGCTAACACTGCAGCTTGCCATGGAGAAGGAATAAACAAACCGTAAGCTACTTGCCTAGAAGAGGGATTCATTTCTCAACAGAACACTATATGTAGAATAAATATCTATTCTATTTTAAATAGATTAGCATGATTAACATAGATGCTTCAAAGAAATCCATGCAAACAAGACAAAAAAGAAGCGTTAAGCATTTTCCAAGCAGTAACCTAGCAGTACTTCCACATCACGCCATGAGGGGGGAAAGACCATTTGGCACCAAACCCACACAGCACAAGATTTTAGCTCATTCTTCCAGAGAACATTTAGGTGATGTACCACTAGCAACAACGCCCAGGTATTTTTTGCCTTCAAAATTGCATTAACAGAGGGGAAGTCCACTCCATCAACCAAAACTGCTACAACATATAGCTGAGGTAAATCTCACTAAATGCATTCTTGGACTCCAGATCCTCTGGATCCATCCCTCTGGAAGTTTATAGCATAGAATAAATTATAATTTATGTAGACACTGGTAATTATGCATAGTATTCCCCACTGGTTACAGAAGTGACGTGGACATGAAGTTCAATCACAAAAGACAGTCACACAAGACAGACAATTTTTAAGTTCCCTTATAACTTTATTTCCTTAGCTGTGTAAAAGCACAAGGGGAAGTAGACTCAAGTCTTCCTAGCAGTCAGAAATACAAAACAAAAAGCAGATGTGTAACATAGGAGTTTTCATTCTCCAAAGCAGCCTAAGTCTTCGTGACGTTCAACGAGAAGCGAGGCATCAGTGAGCCTGCATTCAGAATCACACCCCAATTGCATCTTTAAATGCTTCTTGCACCGATAAGTCAAATCTTGTGACGTATCTAAGCATTACTCACATGGGCAAGTACTTCCTCGCCCCGCACCAGGATACCCTGTGCTGCACGACGACAGGGCAGCAGAACAACCCACACACTGGAAACTCCAAACATTGGGGCAGATGAGATGGCATTACCAGAGCTGAAATTTGGCCAGGGCAGAATACACAAGAGAGCATTAAAATCTATTCATTGAAGGGAACAAAAGTTTTATTTGTTGGTCTTTCATCTTTGAGGAAATTTAAAGCAGTTACTCATTTATCACATTGACAGGTACTCTAGACATTCCAAAAACAGGGAAATTGTTTTCCCAAGAAAGCAGGCAAATGGTTGTTCTGTTTCCTAGCACTCCCTGAAACACATGCAAGCTAGAGAGCAGCTTTTAAATTAAACCTTGCTGTGCATCCTCAGAGCAGAAGAGACCCGATAAGGAGAGACTTTATCTTGCTACCACGTTAAGGCAAAGCCTGCAGTTTAATCTTTAAAGTCTGGCAGCCAGCAATCCAGCACGTAAGGAACAGAAAATGGCAGATGCCACAAGCAACAGCAGCAGCTGCAGTGCTTTGAAGGTGACTGGAAACTCAGTAGGAGAGGGAGATAAAGGAGTAAATAATTTCACACCATTTCCTCGCAGTACTCCTACGTACGCTAATGGCAGAATCATGAAAGGACCCATCCAAAGAGCCTGGGTGTCCCTTGGAAGCTGAGAATGGCTTCAAGCAGTGTGCAGATAGCGGGGAAGAAGTAAGAAAAAACACAAGGGAATTAAAAGTGGTCGCATAAGGGATGAAGTGATGCTCACAGAATATATGGAGGATTTAAAAAACAAGCTGCTGGGAACAGCTGACTAGAGTTGGTTAAAAAGCTCATTATAGGTCCCTTCTTGAGCAGGAAATATAGGAACCAACAAGTTCAGGAGGGTTTTTCCAGGTTGATGGAAGAGAAGGAAAAACAATTCAATCTGTTGATTAAAAACAAACAAACAAACACGCTCTGCTGCCCAGGAAATGTTTTATAAGAATCTAATTTCACAGACTTTGCCTTTTTTCAGAAAGAAGTGGGAAAACAACCTCCAGCATCCTGGTTAAAGCCAGGAAAGTTGTTCTCCACCGTGAATTCACCTTGTTAAAAACTAAAAATATCCCTACAGTCAAGAAAACAGACGCTGGTTCTTTCTGAAGACGAGAAATTCTGTAGAATGAAAAGGTCTTCTCAGAAGTTGAGTGACTTTGCAATTGCACTGCCTATCCCATCCTTTATCTAATCAACTTGGATTTTACAATCTCAAGGAAGAATTGTCTCCTCGTTCTACATGCAAAAATTGTGACAGGATGAAATTCTAATCTCCACTGCAGTTTGCAAATATTACACAATACGGATTAATGTGCTCCAGTATGAATTTAACTGCATGTAGCTACATACACTGAAATGATTCCACGTTAAGTGTGTAATGTCGAAGTTCCTTGCATCCTGGAAACCATATGCAATGTATAGAATAAGATGAAAATACATAGAAAGATTTAAAATCAAGTATTTTTAGTGCTTAAAAATCTGGAGCGACAGAAGACTGCAGTCTGAACAGCCTCCTCAATTCAGTGAGTTTCATCCTCATTGTGGGAAGACAAATTCTAAAGAGGGAAAGGGAACTCATTTCCCAGGCTCTTACCTATAAAGAACTTGCCTTGAAAATATGTCTTTTTATATATATCACTGAAAACACATCAGATGGGAGTAACACTCCTCACTGCTGAGTGGAGTAGGATGAAAATTACGAGTACAGCAATAAATCACTATACTCCTGTTACTATATTGTAATGGTTATTGAGCACCCATTCCCTTCCACACTAAGACAGAAAAACAAACATGTGCAAATAGATATATTTTTATATATACACACCCAGCGGTATGTTCATATGTACACACCAGACAGCTGGGGCCCTAGCTGGGTAATTTAAATTCCAGTAAAGCCTCTGCTCTTAGTGTTCCCTGCTGGGTGGCTCTACGCCTTCAGATGCTCCCAGCCACACACGAAACAAGAATCTCTGGGAGACTGTTACACACTCCTATAAAAGCTGGCAGCTCAGGATTAAAAAAAAAAAAAAAAAGAATAAATAAATAATAAAATGCCACCTCAAAATTCTCCAAGATCAGATTCTAAAAAGAGGCTTTGCAACTGTGATTTTCACGAAGACAGAATCCGAGTCAGTAAAGAAATCCCATATATGGGACAAGGAGGAAGGATATCTCTGTTCTGAAGTCAGTTCCTACCTTGTCACCACAGTCCTAACCTGTAAAGTACCTTGAAGAAGGCCTAACCTTCAAAAGTACCATGAACTAAGTTAAAAACAGTAAGAATTAGTTACCTAAGTAATCTGGGTAGCCACAGATACCTAATGACCTTGCAGATGTGGACCCAGAGATCTCTCTGCAATATACTTCTTCGCCACGGAAAAATATACTGTTTACTATTTTCCAAATAGAAAAATGGTATACGTCTCTGTGGCGATACAGTATTATTTTCCAAAGAGTAAAATGGGATAATTGTGCCTTTTTTCTTTCCTCCCGCATTGTCAACCTGCATTGTCCCTCCCCACACAACAACGTTCTAGCTCAGCGGGAGAGGCTAAGAAGCAGGATTAAAGGTACCCACCCATGGCCAAGCACAGCAAGCCAGTTTTAGTGCAATCCTACCAGGCCTCTAGCCCATGTCCCAGGCAGCATTCTGCAGACAGGGACAATCACAAAAAGCAGGCGCATGAGATGAAGGCAAAAACACCCGAAAATCTCATTTAAAACGTGAACAATTCCAAATTAAAAATAATCGGGCAGCGGGACCATCCACTTGAAAGAGCAAAATGTGCTGGTTTTGGCAACTGCCAAAGCACAATATTTGAACGTATCTTATGACTTTAGAGCGGGCTTTCGAGTGGTCTCGTGGGTCAGAAAAGTAGAACTGATCTAATGTTAATCCAGCATTTTGCAGCTTTGCTTTTACATCCAAATCCATTCTTTATGCGTGACTCAGTGACATAAACTTGTATAATTCACAATCCTATAAAGCAGTTTAGGTCAGGCAATAATCTCAGACATTTGACTTGAGCAATTTGAAGTTTCACCACAGATTTGTCCTTGAAGTAGGCCTGTAACGATGGCACCGCTTATGTAACGTGCCTGCATCACATGAGATGGAAAAACATATAGACAAATGAAACTAAAGAAATACCAGCTATTTGGCAACAGCCCTTGCCTTGCACAGACCGGGAGGAGACCTGGAATTCCAGCTCTGTGTTAGTGAAATCTAAAGTGAAGGATGATTTGTGCGAGAGGCTGCTCTTCACTTTCACTGTGATTAATTGCAGGCGCAGGCATTTCTGCCAGGCGGTCCGCAGCTGATGGAGGAAGGCACAGTGCTAGGACCCCCATCTCGCCTAACAGCATCGTTCTGCTCCACACAGCTGCCCACAGCTGCAAAGCACAGGAGCAGAGAGCGAAGGCGCCAGGAGCCATCGCTGCCTCGGTATTCTGCCACCCTGTTGTGTGACTTTGTGCCAGGAGATTCACCTTCCTGTCCCTAGAAAGCGGGCGACCAGCCAAGGAGGGAAAGGAGTGCAGGAGCCATCTGCCAAAACCAGCTTGCCCTGAGGCAGAGGGAGCAGAGCACTGGCACAGGGGGCAGGTTACACACAGAGAGTCCCAAATCACCGCAAAATAAACCTGGGGTGACTTTCAGCATCACGCCAAATCCCTGCGGCAGAAGAAGCAAGACCATAACCCACATCTCAAGGGGGGCCTTGCAGTCCCTTCCTGAAGGGCCTCCAACTTGTAACTCAAGTCACCCGTCAGCACCCAGCACTTCGAGGCAAGAGGGTGGGACTTCTAGTGGCTGCACACCCACAGCTTCACACCAGCTTGGTTGCTCCCTGGAGAAGATCCACCCCAGGCAGCCAGAGAAGCACAAACCTCCGATGCCCACGCGGCACTGAGGGTCTGTGCGGAGCTCGTAAGGCAGATTAAAGGCAGCTCCTTAAAGGCTGCCTCCTTTCTTCAACTGCAATAATGTTAAATAACATCATCCTAAAGGTACTACAGGGTGGCGTTTACTTCCACACTAACAAACAGCAATTAACAAAACTTTTGTCTAAATCACTGAAGCAGCACTAAGCTTCTAAAAATATATTAAAAAAAAAAAACCACACGCACACATAAAAAAGCCCACAAGCAAGCTGTAAAAACAATTAGAGTGCAATAACATTAAACATCTCCAAGGATGACAAGCCATTTTATTGTAGGTAAATTAGACACATTAGCCATTAGTGACTCTAATGACTCTTTTATTCCTCTTCTGACCATTTTGTAGTGAGAACAGTTCAGATTAAACAGCTTCATCTGACTGGCTGACGATTATTCAGTATTTGCCAGAGACGAGACATTTCTTTAGCAGAGAGTTTGGTACCCTTGGTGTCTTTCAACGTCAAGGATACTAGTAGCAAGCGTTAGATATCAGTTCATGCTCACTCAGTAATCCTGACTGCCTCGAATTTGAAGCTCTTAAGGGAAGCTCTGTTCAGCCGAGGAAAGTTTTGGACCAGGAGCTCTTTTGCTAACCTCGACGGTATCCTCAGGCTTCTCCGGAATTGTCCTTCCCTCCGAGGCGACCACCGCCAGCCACGGCACTGCAACCAGTCGGACTTGGCACACAGACAGGGATTACTCACTCACCGAGCAGAACCGAGCCCGAGAGCGGGATTGCACATCCATGCCCCAGCTCAAGGGCTTCACTCTGCCCATTTGCTCCCTCTCCTGCGTTGTCTTTACATACGGCACACAGCACAGGTGAAAGACTGATCCAAGGATCAACCCGTAAGGTGAAAGACTGAGCCCTCCAAGGATCAACCCACGGCTACTCACACTGTATTTACACTCAAAAACCAAACCCACAAGTCCCTATTCAAACTCGTAACCCTCACCTGAGCATCAGGACAGCCTGGGCACCTGCATCAGCAAGTTTAACCTCACTCAAGGTTTCCCAGCTCCCAGCGAGGAGGAAGGAGCGGCCGTGGGGAGGAAGTGGGTTACTGGCACTCGCCTGCCAGAGCCCAACCCAAATCGCCACAGTCGTTCTCTTCGACCTTGGCAAGTTACTCACTAAAATTCTCTTTGATTCGGCTACAGTCACCTATTAACATTCTCTTTGACCCAGCCACAGACCATAACAGGGGAACAGTATTTCCTGATTTTCAAAAGTGCGTTTCAATAAATTACCAGATGACAATAATCTACTTTAGCAACAGGAGTGAAGCCAGATTATAGGAGGAGGAGGAAGACACAAAACTACCAACAAGATCTGGGCTATTTGAGCACTTTGAAAGGACCCCAGAAGACTATTACAAAAAATATTAATATGAAGGCTTGCATTTTCTCATACATTTTTTTTTAGCACACTAGTGAGTACAAATTTATCCTCAATAAAAAACAATATTGTTTGATAACCAGAACAGGTAGCAGGAGGGCTAAGAAAAAACAGCAGCTAATGTGGTGGTTCTTAAATATATGCTATGATTTTATTAAAATCTGCTCAACATAATGCAAGGCACTGCCTCTTCCAGCCCAAGCAGAGGACTGCCATAAGGCTCTATACCCATTCCTGGGCTAGAGTGTAGACTTTTCCACACAGAAGAATTTCAAACTTGGAGCTTTTCCTGTAGCCAAGAGCATGTCATTCAGTCAGTAACCCAACACTATAGAGCAATGCACTTGACATGGGCCTTCAATTTCTACTCATGCCAAGAGAAACGTATTCATGCAGCAAAAGAGATATACAGCACAATTATTCGAGTATGTTGATGTACTCATTATGCATCTCCAACACACATTTTCCCTTAAAGGCTTCCTTTTTCTGCTCCTTCCCCTTTCCTGAAGCATACTGATTTAAAGCTCATTATATTTAGCACTGCGCCAGCTCGTCAAGACACACGGACAAGAAACAATAGCTTTTTTTGAGGAAGATCTTTTCAAAACCATCGTGCTCAGGGAGTGGCAAGACAAACAGAAGTGGAAGAGCTGAAGAGGAAAAGAAACTTGGGTTTAAACCACACAGGAGAAATCACTACAGATCAATAACTTGTCCATTTTCAGAACGTTTGACTTACAAACACGAAACCAGTGTATTCAAAACCTTTCCTACCTATGTGGGCCAGTTGAAAAAAGAAAAAATGGATTCATTTACCTAAAAAAACCTGTGCATCAGTAGCAGAACAGGAGCAAGATGAATTAAGACCTGAAAACATCAATGTGATTTCCTCCCACAGCTTTCGTCTCCGGTACGAGGGGACAAGGAGCCCACGTTGCCGTCGCCTTGCGGTTAATCCCGGGCTAAAGAAGGGGCCTCCCTGGGGCCTATGCGACGCGACGGGGTTTAGGCGCACGCACTTGGGCACCGCGTCGCCTGCGCTCCCCGCAGCCCGGCGGGGATAAAGCTGGAGTTTTGGAAGAAATGCCTCCTCCGAGGGGAGTTTCTGCTACACGGGCAGGCCCGAAATACACGCTGATCCCATGCTGGCTGACAATGAGCTAAAGTTGAGTTGCATTAAAAAAAAAAAGAATTTTATATATATATATGTATATGTGTGTGTGTGTGTGTGTACTGAAAGGCTCCAAACAGAGCAATATGTCGCTCTTTATCCAAGGAGGCCCCGGGCATCCCGGGCATCCCGTTCGTTCCGGCAATGCCCAAACACCTTTTTTTGTTGTGGTGGTTGTTCCCGCAGGGAGTTCGAGGGGTTCCTGCCCCTTGCCGCCTGGCAGACGCGGGGCCAGGGCCGCCCTCTCCCGGGAATGGGACGGGAATGGGACGGGAATGGGACGGGGAAGGGCGCGCAGCTCCCCGCTCCGCAGCGGCCGCGCCGGAGCCCGCGCTGCCGGCGCAGCCCCCGCCCGCGGCGCCGCTCTCCTCCCGCCGCGGAGAGAACCAGAACGTAAAGAAATCAAGGAGAAAGGCACAGGAAAGGGGGCGGCGGCGGCGGCAAGGGGGCGCGGGCCGGGCGGCGGCGGTGCGGTACCTGAAGAGCGCGAGCGCCGTGTGGTTCCTCCTCCACGCCTTGCCCTGCTGCAGCAGCACCCCCTGCACGATCTCCTTCTCGTCCGGCAGCCGGTACACGGGGAACACGTAGAGCCAGCAGAGCACGAAGACGCCCAGCGCGCTGGCGCCCACGGGCAGCCGCGTCCGCGGCCACTTCCACGCCAGCCCCGCCATGCCCGCGCGCCGCGGCCGCCGCCTCCCGGCCGCGCTCTCCCGGCCGCGCTCGGGCATCAGGGCCGCGCCATGCGG